>JAPKLX010000084.1:949293-980460 GCA_026898415.1 Leonotis leonurus | reverse complement strand
GATGATATAATGATATAGTAATTCAAAAGACATTATTGATTGAATGAGTATTTACAATAATATGGTGTGTGTGTGTGTGTATATATATATATATTATTAATACATGAAAACTTTAAATTATATTGATATAAATATAAATATATATGTATATTTTATATTCCTATATTCGTATTTCTACCTATTGGCTAGAGTATGTTGATAATATTGATATACTCCCATATATATATATACATATATCACATATTATGATAGATTATATATATCATTATGTGAAAAATTAGCATTGGATTATATAATGAGCATATGTTATATTTTCTATATATTGTATTCTAGACTTTTGGTTCTTGATGTATTAAATAATATGCATTATAACAAATATTTTATTTTTTTGCATGTAAGGCTCGATTAGGCTCGATTAAATAGCTCGATTAACTGTTCGCGAATAGGTTCGCGAACATGTTCGATTAACAAGCTCGCGAACATGTTCGATTAACAAGCTCGCGAACATGTTCGTGAACAAACGAATCCGAACCTGTTCGCGAGCCTGACGAGCCGAACACCCCCAGGCTCGAGCTTGGCTCGATAAAGTTATCGAGCTCGAAATCGGGCTCGAGCTCGGCTCGTTTTCTTATCGAATCGAGTTTCGAACGAGCTTTTTCCGAGCCGAGCCCCGAATAGCTCGCGAATAGCTTGGCTCATTTACACCCCTAATCTCTTGCATAGAAGATGTTCTAAAATTCTCTATTAGGCCTGCTTTTTCCTATATACTATAATTCTTCATCAATCATCACATTGAAATATGAGCATTCAAAGGCACTTCTCAAACGCAACTAGTCCCCTCGACCATGTGGGTTACTATTTAGCACCACTAGACACGCCCATTTGGGATTTTATATATTTTCCTATCTCAACATTTGTAATAAAAATATATAAAATGAAAAAAAATACAACCTTTAATTTTATTAATATCCTATGCACGATCTATTGTAGGCTGATTACTTAGTGCAGCTTTCTTTGATAAAAAGGTGTGAATAAAATCTTGAAATGAATGAATCTATGATGACCCTTTAGACAATTGAGAATATAAATTGGATATTGTAGTGTTGTGGTCAAGGAATTGTATAGTAAACCTATGAGGTAAAGGACAAAAGTAGGCATCAAATGTTGAAAGAAAATGTTAGGAATAAGACATTGACCAAGAATTGCAAATTTAGTGGATGGGGAATGGCCTTATGGCATGGACCTATCTCTTAAACATCACCACATGCCCATTACATCGTGTTTCCTTCTCATTGGCCACATCATCTACTTCAATTTTTGTCCGTTTAATCAAAGAGTATTATAAATTAGAATATAGTCTGTGATAGTGAGAGATAATCTGCACTATTATCTTTGCGTGATGGAATATCATTGTAATTAGTATATACCGTATCTTTCATTTTTAGGTGATTTTAGAATTATGCATATTCTCTATCTTTGTAATACTATTACTTATGAAATAAAATGCGAATGATATGATAAAGTAATAAAAATGTTCATCTCTTACCTATAATGGAGTTATTGGCACTCTTTTTCTAAGGAATTAAGAGGCGAGAAAAGAAGGTATGTTGAAGCATGTTATTCACATTATTGAATAGATGGGAAAACAAAGAGCTGTTTTTGGGACATAATGTTCTACTAAAGCTTGTATTGTCAATTCTCGACATTTATTATATATTCCTCTCTATTCCGATAATAATGACCAATATTTCTTTTTGAGGCGTTCCGTTATTAACGACTATTTTCTTGGATAAAAGTTAACTATTAACTAATAATGTTCTACTAAAGCTTGTATTGTCAATTCTGCTCAATTATTGTTTTTTTTTAATTATCGTGTAAAAAAATAAATATGTCGTTATTCGCTCCTTCTATTATAATAAAGATAATCAATGAACTTTAATGTGATTTTCTATGGAGAAGGGAGGTGGTGGGGGTTTATGAAGTAATAAAAGGAAGGTTTTCTTCTTTACTCTCTTATTGGATCCAAAAAAAAATATTCCTAAGTGCTATGTATATGGATAATATTTGGTGCAAATTAGCTCCTAACAAAATAAATGGATATTGTTGGAAATTTTTACATAGTATGAGATTGATTATGTTAGGCATGTCATTGTCAATCCAATATGTCATTTTGAAGAACATTAGGAATTTGCAAAGAACGAAGTAGTAGTGCAATGGTGGAATTTTTTTGGATATGTGATGTTTGAAATGTATTCCAAAATGAGATGATGTTAAAGAACAAGTCAAGTTGCAATGTTAAATTGTTTTGAGTGGAATAAAGTACACTTCGTTGCACCTGATTATCAGCATTGTGGTTTGTAATCGTCTCAAATCAATTACGATTCTTCTATCAATTTGTATTTTTCACCCTTCTCACATCAATTATCGATTTATCTATTATCTTTGATTGAAATAAATCTTTTGATAGATTAATTCTATGTTTTCTCGTCAATTCAATTGATATCTCCCTTTATATGATGCTTTGTTTTCGAATGAGTTTTTTCGTCAAATTTAAGATTTAGATCTAGTTTTTCTCTTTTTAATTAAAACCAGACTTCATTTTTATGGATTTTCTTTTTCTTGCTTTATGATTAAATTCAAAGAATTTTTTTTCTCTCTCTCTTTCGCCATAAATCGACTATTTTGTCTTACAGATAAAAAATTGGTAGTTATCTCTATTTTTCTTCAAAAATTGTTTTGTTTTGTCACTACAGAAACTATCGAAATGACAACGGGTTTAATTCAGGAAGCATATATGTCATCTTTTAACGATGGACTAACGATGTTACATTAGCGATAGACTTAACGACAGATTAAAGACGGTGTTGTCTTGTCACCTAAGATTGATATCAATCTTAGTGCATTTATCTTCTTGTTCATTTGTGATAATTTCTCTCGGGTTATATTGTAAACTTGTTACAACTTGTGAAACGTATGACATAATTGTGCGTAGAAATAAAGAACGCATAAAATTAGTAACCCAATTCGGTGATCACACACACCTTCGTATGGAGGGTCATGCCCAAAAAGATCAATCTATTAATATAGTGCTCGAGTTATAAAGACAATTACTCACTAAGGAAAATACTCATTATGAACCCTTTTCACTCTCCAATATTCTCTTATAGTTAATTAAAACTAATTTTTCCTTAGACTAGCCAAAACCAGTACACGCAAAGTCCCCTATTTTTACCATTAAGTTTATAGATCACCCGATTATAATATTTTGTTCACCAACACTAAAACACTCAATAACAAATAAAAGCACTAAAAAAATACCCAATAGATGTCACTCTTTCGTGTATGTAGTATATGATTATTCACTAGAACGGTGCTCCAAGAACATCCATATATATAGTGCTTAGTTGAACCCTATATATTTTCCTTGCCTCCCAAGAAAGATCCATATTTATCTTTTACCTCCATGTACATTTTTTAAGATCCTGTATATATCTTTAAAGATATTTTACTTGTATATATGTAATGCTTATTTGGAGGTATATATGCAAATATATAGACTAAATGCGTCGAACATTGATTTTCTAAATCTTCCATCATGACATGTAAGGAAATTTCAATACATGCAATTACACCAGCTGTTAAACTACTAGCAATCAGAGAAATGTCAATTTAGTTCGAAAGTGCGGGTTGACCCGAACGCCAACCCAAAACCGAAAAGGGTTATGACCGAAAATTTATAATCTGAAATATTTTTTTAGCCCGAATGAGTTGGGCTAAAAATAATCCGAACCCAATAGGGCTAGTCCGAAAATCGAGTGGGTTAGCTTGATTAACCGAATAAAAAAATAAAATAAAATACATTTATAGAATATATTCGATTTTCTATATAAAAGTTGTATTCAATACACACCACTTAATCAATCACTTAATAAAAATAATCATGACAGATTTTTATTATGTTATAATTATATTTTTTATTTAATTTTTTAATTTAAATGTGATCTTTAACTGTGTTAAACAAAATTATTTGTTATATTTGTTATATATTTATTTTTATAAATATAGAATCATACAAAATATGCATATATGTTAAAAAAATCATAAACAATCTAACTTGATTGACCCGATAGACTATCCGGAAAACCAAATGTTTGGGGTTAGAGTTTTAAATTTGCAGCCCCAAAAAATTCAACTCGATTAAATCCAAACCGAACAAACCGGCAATCCAAACGAGTTAGCTCAATTGACATCCCTACAACCAGATGATTCCAAGGTGTAATCACTCTTGAGACAAGTAACGCTGAGAGTACCAATAACGAATGTTGTTACTCGATATCATATGTCTTTCATAAACTTGCCAATAATAAATCATATTGAATTCTTATATCTCCATTTGACATTTATGTAGAAAAAAAGACCAATCAGGGAAACTCAATTAAACTCTCCCGTGCTGATGCAAACCTCAAACATATATCCTAAAAATTAATGCACCTATTAAGGTTTCCTTCCATTCAAGAATTGCATGCATCCATGCATATATATTAATATAATAAAATATGCTACGTCCTCTCCATCATAATATGCATAACAATCATAACATAATCATAAAGATAAACAAAGTTAAGTCAATAAGAGTAGCATCAGCAGCAGAATTCATGTTTTAAATTTTAGTTCACGACCACTCCCCTTTTTTGCCTATAGAAATGCCAAAGCTTTAAAAACATCATCGCCATCAATACCTTGGCTAGCACTGGGGTTTGGATCCTCGACAGATTCATCTCTAAGTATTCATTCCTATTTGCTCGAGCTTGAGGTTCTCTCATGTGAGTCATTGACTTGCATTTGACTCATCTGTAAATCATTAAAGAGATTTTCAATATCTTTTCATTTGTTACTTTTAAAATTATAATAATTACAAAATATTGATGTATGATCATTTTATGAACATACAAAGTATCATTGGTTTTCAACTTCAAATTTAAAGTTTCATTTTTATTTTTTTCATTATTAATGTATTTGTAAGTTTTAATGTATTCTTATAAATTACTATAAATAAGTTATTATTTACAATATAAGAAATAAAATGAATTATGTAAAGAAATTGAGGTTACGATTCTGAATCAACGGTTATATATGATTTCGAACCGTCGGTTCAGAATTCCGTATTTTTGGAACCGTTACTGAATCGTTCTCTATACAGTTACAGTTTCTAGAACCGCCGATTACGATTCCTTTCATTTCAATTCTGCGATTCTAGTTCCTTTAAATATCTGGACGTATATCATTTGTTCCTACTATATTTAACTTACCTCATATTTTAATTAAAAAAAATTGACCTAAACTCTTATTGAGAATATTCAGTATAAATTTGTTATAAATTATACTCACTCCGTCCCACTTAATTAGACACATTTGGTTTTGACAGGCATATCAATATTTAGTTATAATAACATTTGAGAAGAGAGTTTTGTGCTTTAAAACTTACTAAATAAGAAAATGTATCTAATTAAATAAAACAAATCAATAAGAAAATGAGTCTAATTAAATGAGAGGAAGTATTCAGTTTACGGAGATTTGAACATACATTAAATTAAACTAATGTTAATAATATCATAACGAAAGTTTAAGAAACTAACTGCCATAAAAAAAAAAAAATACTATTTTATAGAACAATTTAAATTTACAAAAATGATCACATTGTGAATTATAAAATTAAAATTGTGTATTGAAAATGAATTGTGATGGAGTATTTTTGATGAAACCAAATAATGTAAAACAGTTGGTCGCTGTTAGGTCAACTGGAATGGTGAGTTTCTTTTCTACTTGGCCATTTTTAGAGTCACTTTAAAAAATTTATATTATTGGAGAACCTTATTTTTAGAGCCCAAACTCTCCTGCGTGAGCTCAAATTTTTATGATATTTTATTATATTTTTCTCTTTCTCTTTTCTTTGTTATTTATTAATAGAATAATAAATTAAGTAAGTAAGGTGGGTTCGTTAAATAGTATTGAAACCTCAAAAATAACCGTTTAACTCTTTTTACTTTTGAAACTCTTATATAGTTGGCAATTATAAAACCTTAGTTGAGACTCTCTATTGTAGTTGCTCTTAGAGCACCCACACGGTGCAAAAGCGGGAGGCTGCAGGAAACCTTGGGCAAGACAGGCGTAGGAAGCCATAGGGCGAGGCCCCTGCTGCGGTGCATGGCCTCCGAAGTCTGGCCGCTGCTGGCTGAGTCCGCATCTGGACGATTTTGGCTATGCAGTGCACGGCCTCCCAATGCCATGTATTAATTAATTTTTTTTTGCGATTTTCCTTTTTTTTAATACCTAAATTCATTTATAAATACCCTATTTTAATCTCACGTTTTCATACATCTTCATTCATTTTTCAATCTTAGGTTTGATTTATAGTTTAGTTGTTTTTTAATTATTGTAATTTTCAATTCTAATGTTGTATTTTAATTTTTAAGTTATGATTTTAATTATGTATTGTACTTTCTATTTCTAAGTTAGGATTTTAAGTATGTATTGTAATTTCTATTTATAAGTTAGAATTTTAATTATGTATTGTAATTTCAATTTGAATGTTGTCTTTTAATTATTGTAATTTTTATTTTTATTTTTGTTTTTTTAATGTATTTTTTTCGTTTTTTTTAATTAATGTATTTAAATTAAATAAAATATATTAAAATAAAAAATAACATTTAATTACATATTTATTAATTTAAATTAATAAATTTAATATATAACAAATATAAAAGAATACATACATCATAAAAAACAAAAGGAGAGAACCTTCAGAGTCTGTGCGTAAGAGTTTCCCACTGTTACCTACCAACACAACCACTCTAAAATTCGTAAACTCCCCATAAAATAGTTCTATTTATTTACAGAAATACCACCGAGCTCCACGTTGGGAATGTTATTTGACAGCGGCAAAGCCGCAAAGGCAACCTCGTCTGTCCACTTAATTGAGACTTGTGAATTGTGATTGTACACGTGGCTGATCCTGCGTCGTTTATCTGGATGATTGTCCTCTGTCGGTGGAGGTGGTGCAGTGCTCGCATTTGTAGTTTGTACTTTTAATTCATTATATTATGTCTGTTTAAAAAAAATCATTATATTATGTCTTTAACCAAAACAATTTTTCTTGGCGCGTGGACATCAATCACTCGATGAGGTCACATGACTCACGTGGCTTCTCATGCATTGCTACTAGATTTTGCGCCGGCTGCTTACGTGGTGATATGCGTTCCACTTTTCATAACTAGAGAATTTGTTAAATAAGTCCTCGCTTACATTAAAACCAGCGGGTATTATCGTTAAAGATGTCAAAATTAATGGGCCCGGCTTGATCTGTGCGTCCAAGGTACCCCAAGTTTGAATAGATTGGACTATAAAAATCGAGGCTCGAAAAATATCGGGTCTAAAAAATCTGTCTAAAAAATTTCACAGGCTAACCGCTAACGGGATTTTGGACTTACAAAATTCGTCCATTATAAATATTTTTTATATTATTTATATTTATTTTTTAATTAAAATATTATGAATTATAATATTAAGTTATTAAAGTTAAAATAATTTGTTTACAATCCTTTTGTTTAGAGGTAAAATAATTATTTTTGAAAAAATTATTATAAAAATTAAACAAATACATAAATAAATTATTTTATTACAATTATTAAAATTTAAAATATATATTAAATAATCAGGCGGGTAAAGCCCGTCTGCCCGATAGCCCGTATAGGGCAGGGTTGAGCATCATATTTTTATGTTCGAAAATTTTCGGACGGACGGACTTGGGCGGACTTTAACTTTTCAAAAAGTCCGGCCCGGTGATTTTGACAGCTCTAATTATCATACATTATAATTACAAATATAAATTTAAAAATTAATTTATGATTTTATAAAATAATATATTTTGATAAATTATAATAAATTATATAATAGATTTTATTATTAAAATTAAAATAATTTTTAAATTAATTATTGTAAATAATAATAAATCATCTTGTTGATAGAGCTAAATAATTTTTGAACGATCATTTTGAATAAGTATTAAGGCATTTGACAATCCTGTGAAGCCGGTAACGCAGGTGTTGAAAGAAGATGCATTTCATAAATGAAAAGATAAATGATTATATAATCGGTTTGAATCCATTTCAATTAATATTACTTAAACGATCAATCTAATACTATGTTTTTCCATTTTTTTTTTCTTATACAAATAAGTACTCCCTCCGTCCACGAAGTAGCTTTCCAAGTTTCCTTATTCGTCCGTCCACGAACTACCTTCCCATTTGACTTTCTATTTTTGGAAACCCATTGATTTTACCCATATATCCTTAATTCATCTCTTAATTTCGAAAATGCCATTCTGGGCCCACTATTTAATTAATTGGATAAAACTAACCCAACCCATTAAATGTATAATTTAGCCCAATTAAAACCCATTAACTCCTAATTAAACTAACCTAACCCATTAACTCCTAATTAAATATACATAACCCATTAACTCCTAATTAAACCCATTTCTACCCCCATCCCCTCTAATCTGTCGACTAAGTTAATACATCTCCCTCCCTCTAGAACACTCCACACTCTTATCTCCCTCAAACCCTAGTTTCACAACCCTTGCGCCGCACACTCCATGGTTGCAGCTCTGCACTTGGGCGCTTCATCTCCTCCCTCTAGAACACTCCACACTCTTATCTCCCTCAAACCCTAGTTTTACTACCCCTGCGCCGCACACTCCATTGTTGCTGCTCTGTTTTTGGGCGATTCATCCCCTCCATACAGAACACTCCACACTCTTCATCTCCCTCAAACCCTAGATCTACCGCCCCTGCGCCGCACACTCCATTGTTTCTGCTCCTACACCATGCAGCAACCCGCTTCGACCCCTTCCTCTCCTCGGGTTCTTCTCTCTGAAAACCCTAGATCTACAATATCATCTCCACCTACCCTAGGTAAAGAATCTGAGCCACATTCTTGTTCGAGTTCTGCTCCGCTTGCTACTTCTACGGAATCCATGTACATAGAGCCTTGGATGGAGCCATCTTGGCTCTTCTTCGCTTCTGACACGGTGGTTGAAGAAACCCCCAACCTGGATTTGGTGGAGTCCGTGGAGGAGGAAGCTGTTCCAGCGAGGAAGAAATGGTCTGAGGAGAAGAAGGTTTGGTTCAGAGCGCTGGTTGCACGTTGGTTTCCATCTGTGGTTCCTTTTTTGGATCTCCCCTGATTAGGTCCATTTCTGATCTCATTTATCTTTTCTGGGGCGTAGTTGGCCCGTGATTTGAGGCGTAGTTGGCCTGATTATCTCTTATTTGAGGCGTAGTTGGCCTGTGCATTTATGTGCTGTGATTTGAGGCGTAGTTGGCCTGTGCATTTCTGAACTTATTTGATGTGTTCTTGGCCTGATTATTGTGGGTAACTTGCTGAATGTTATTCTTGTTCAGGTCCCTGTGATGATTTATTGCTGAGGGACCTGTTGTGGTGAAACCCTCTGATCTTGTATATTGCCTCCACTTGTAATCTGTGTTTGTAGATTGTGTATGCAGATTCAATGACATTCTTGTGTTGTGTATCCTATGATGAATGATTTATGAGGGTGCAATGCTTAGATAAATGTCATTTTGAATCTGCCACCTCTATGAATCTAGGTTACAAGTTTAGGAGGTTAAGTACTGATCTGTAGTGTGTTAAATCACATAAATAGCATGTAAAATTCAGTCAATGATGCAAAAATGAGTTCAAAATAAAAGCTGAGACTAGACCAAACTATTGTACCTATTCCTAGCCAAAATATTCTACCTGCCACTAGCCAAAATATTGTACATGTCTATAGCCTAAACTTTTCCAGCTGCCACTATACATGAAAACATTGTTTCTGGTACCAGTCTGCCACTAGCCTATCTACTGAATGTTGATTGCAATTTGTCAATGTTGTAAGCTGCACCAACATGATTCATATGTTCTCCTATAAATTCCAAGCTCTCTCTAATCAGACCCTCTTCCACCTCCAATGTGTGAGGCAGTGTGCCTTGTCTAACTTGTTTTCCCTTGCCCATGTGTGGGATCTTATAGTTGTTGCTGCCCTTCACTTTCATCATCTCTATGTAGCAACCTTGTAGAGTTAGGAAAACATTATTCAATGTGCTTGATGAAAGTTCATTGAATGCAGCTTGTACATTTGCCACTATGTCATCCACTGTATTTGCAAGCTTGTCATCCTGTACACTCTGAATAGCTCTGAAAAATCCCAAATCCAAAATGTTACAATCTGGACTGGTTGGTGGTTGACAAACCAATCTCATGTTGAATCCGTCTGAATTTGCTGCTTGACTGAATTCTTGATCACTGTGTTGGATGTGGGGTTTAGCATTGTCTTGTTGAATGATTATTTCCTTGCTTGCGTTTGGGGGCCATTTAGCCTTTATGGCTGGTATTATCTGCAAGCTTGAAATGTCATGTTATGCTAAATGATGACTTCTCAAGTCTGATAGTTTAATAAAACAGCTAAAAACATTACCTGTTTGATAAGACAGTCCCTGATCACATCCTTAGTGACTGACTTGATTGGTTTTGTCTCCATTGTTCCCTTACATCTGTTTTTGGAACCTCTCTTTGCTGCCACCAGTTCTGTGAATGGGAATATTCCCACTTTCCCATCAAATATAACCTCTCCAGCTGTGTTTAATTGTGGCCTGCTAACTGCGCACATAAACATAACCTTTGTTATGAACCTTTTTGACTTGCAATGTCTGTATGGATCAGTTTCCTCTGGCAATAAGTAGTATCTGTCTGATGTTTTGGTCATGAAGAACCACTTTTCATCTATGTGAATGATATTCTGCATGCTTTCAAACTTCACACGACCATCAACTAAGTTTGGGTGAAGATGACTCAAACTCCATCTTAGTCTTGCTATCTTGTTTCCCTCTGTAAGTGTTGGTTTAATAGCACTAGTGTGTGCTCTAATCTGTTTGTCATGCACCCAATTGCCCACCAAACTTTTGCTTACATTAAGTTTTAATGCCATCTTCCTTATTGAAGACCTCTCTAAGACTGTAAGGCCTCTTACCTTATCTGCATCTATCTTTAATTTATCTTTATGTTGCACTCCTAACCTTTTTGATTGCAGGTGAACAGGCTGGCCCATCCTTATTTGTTCTTTTGCCTCCATCCAATATGTATAAATGCTTCTCCTTGAAACTCCAAACTTGGCTACTGCTATTGATTGTGCTCCATGAATTAACTCCCCATCCTTACTGTTTTGTAGCAGCCACTGTGCGATGGAGTTCTTTTGAGCATCTGTAATTTTGGGATTTGTGGTAGGTGGCTCCATGCAAGCTGTGGTTGGAGCTGGAGCATTTACTGTAGGCTTGTAGTTGGCCGAGAGAAAGGATTTTGACTTCTCTTTTCTCTTGGATTGAATTTATGCCATCTGTAATCTTCTTTTTAGTTTTTGGAGGGATTTAGTAGATAATGAGTTTTAGTTTCCCACCAAAAATTTCATCATCTCAATGTACTTGAAATCAATCTCATTAATGTATGTATGACTTTATTTATCATATCTACTTTTAATTTTCGAAATTAGCCATGAATAAATGCATTTATTTATCTCTCCTATTTGTAAATTCCAATAAATAAATTAAATTTCAATTAATGAATTAAATTCCAATAATTACTGAATCTGTGGATTCCAATAATTAATTCATCTCATGATTCCAATAATTAACACCTACTTTGCCTAATTTCGAAATTACTCCATTAAACTCCCATAATTAATTCCCAAAATTATGTCATTTAAATTTCCAACATAAATTCCCATAATTACCGATAATTGGCCATTAATTTAAATTGGTATCCATTATTCTTTTAATATGGCCATTATATTAAATTGGCCATTAAATTTAATTGGTATCCATTACTCCATTACCGATAAGAATACTCCATTAAATTAAATTGGTTTCCCTATATCCACTAATTCCCATAATTACCGATAATTTTGCATGTTATCTTAATTATTCTTTTCGAAATTACTCCATTAAATTCCCATAATTAATGCCCAAAATTATCTCAATTAAATTTCCAAACTAATTTCCCATAATTAACGATAATTAATCCGTAAATTATCTTAATTATTCTTATATTTATTCATAACTTGCAATAATTAATTTACACAATTATAAATATTAATTCTTCACTTTTGTGGGACCCTTACTCCACTCACTAATAAAAAAACACTTTACACATCCACTAACTACACAACACCCAATACACTTTACACACTATCATCACAAGTCAAATGAATTTATTAAAACCCGTGCCCGGTCAACTCGGGAAGCTCCTTTGTGGACGGAGGGAGTATTACATTAAAGGGAAAAGGTGCAAATTGCACCTTAAGTTTATAGTAAAACACAAATAGCACCCTATCCTTTGCTTTGGTGCAAATATAATCTTATTGTTTAAGTTTTAGTACAAATACAACTTTATAATTTAATTTTTATGCACAATTAATAAATCCTCATTAATAAAATAGTTGTATAACATTTTTTTGTTGGATGCCACCATATTTAATTTTTCATCATATTTAACATATTCATCAATTAGTTATTATTTTTATTTTATTGACAACACATATATTTAGTTAAAATTAATAAATAATATAAGACTATTATCCAATTAAAATTACATTTAACTCATTCATTAAAAATTCGATTGAATTTTAGATTTACCCAACCCGGTTTAAAATGATTTCGAGCGTGATGGACAACTCGGTAAACATGATAGTTACATTTTTTATCCTCATTATTTATATTGGTAAAATCTATAGAATTAAATTGAATAGAATTTACATTTTTATTACATTAATAGTTTTTAAAATTAAATATAATATAATCATATATAAATGTAAAGGCAACTTAATTTTTATATAGTACTATCATGTTGCACCGAGTTGTCCATCATACTTGATGTCATTTTGAACTAAATCGGGTAAACTTAAAAATCAATTAATTTTTTAATGAATGAATTAAAATGTATTGTTAGTATGGAGTAATATTTTTATATTATTTATTTATTATAATTAATATATGTATTGGTGAGTAAAATAAAAATATTAATTAATTAATAAATGTATTAAATATGATGGGATTCACCAAAAATATATATAAATCTTTTTATTAATTAGGATTATGTATTGTGTATCAAATTTAAAATATTAGGGTTGTATTTGCACTAAAATTTAAACAATAAAGTTGTATTTGCATCAAAACAAAGGATAGGGGGCTATTTGTGTTTTACTATAAACGTTAGGGGTTATATTTGCACCTTATCCCTACATTAAATAGGTATATAAATATGTTTTTCCATTTTTTTTTCTTATAAAAATTAATTAGGGATACCACCGTTATAAACTTTGCAATAGTTCAAATCTTAATTTACGAATACCATATATGTTTCTATCACTAACTATATATAATTAGGAATGTTTGAATTATACCAGTAAATGTTTGCGTGTTTAAGGCCTCTTGATCGTTCTAATATTTTAAGGAATAATTTAACCAAAGTTAAAAGGCTTTAAAGGAATTAGTGATATTTTCCAGCATTAGGAAAATATAGAATAATTGTGTAAAATAGGAAATCATAGGTTGGTGGATTAGTAAAGGCAACAAACAATATTGTAGTACAAGAATAAGTAGTTCAACTACCCTTGTAATATTATTGTTCTTCTTCAATATTCCTGACAAATTTGTGGGTCATTTATCCTTGTAATATTATTGTTACATGCCAAGTGCATATATATATATATATATATTAACTTTTGGATATATATGTTGTTGTTGTCAGAAAGAGCCGAAGATTTTCGGGCAAGAATATCGCGATACACGTCCAAGAATATCTTGATTTGCATCCGTAAATAGCTCCATAGATCCTGCAGAATCATACCATACTAGTTACTACCATAATTAGGACTTTCCTAGTGTGTGTATTTTACTCTCTATATATTGGTCTCCTTGTAATCATAATTATTATCAAGCAATAAAAAAACAACATTCTCTACAGCTTTCATATTACTTCTCTAAACATGTTTAACACAAAATTAAACATGGTATCAGAGCAGTAACGATCCTTACGGATCTTATTGTCTCTGCTTCATCATATACCACGAACAAACCTGTTTATTCGATGGAAGATACAGAAAAACAGCCCAAGCCGGAAATCCAACCGACGACAGAAACTTTAGCACAACAGCTGGCCTCGCTGCTACAACAGCTCGGTCAGACGACCACCACAAACAGAAGCCCAGAAGGGAATCAGAATCAAACCATCATGCTCAGCGTAAAACTAAACGAGTTTAATTACTCGTTGTGGTCACGTATGATGCACCTGGCGATTGGAGGGAGGGGTTGCCTCAACCATATCACTGGCCATCCTCCTCCCCCCGATACAACGGATCTGAGTTTCGCTAGGTGGTATCAAAATGACCTTAACGTCATCTCATGGATTATACAGAACATGGAACCAAACCTCGCTAGCAACTACGTTTGATACAAAACAGCCCAAAGCCTGTGGAAGAGCCTTGCAACAACATACAACATAAGGAAAGATTCAGCACAAATTTTCGAATTAACAGTTCAAGCCAACAGCACCAAAGAGGGTCAAGGGACAATCGAAAATTTCTACAGCATGCTACAAAAAATTTGGGCAGAGATTGATGAAAATTTTCCAAATCCCATGGAATGTGAAAGAGATATAGCAACATACCGGAGACTACAATCGGAGACACGTCTGTTTCAACTCCTAGCCGGAGTCAATGAAAAATACGAACCTGAGAGGAGAGATATCCTCAAGATGGACCCTTTACCGTCTGTCGAAGCAGCATACGCACTGATTCGAAGGGGAGCGGCACGAAGAGGGATTTGGGGATCTGATGTCGGAGACCAAGCAGATCGAGAAATCGGCAGCGGATTCAACGCCGATGCGCTCGCCGTAAAGGGGACGAATCGATTTAACAGCCGGTCAGCAACCACATCTAGTGGTTCATCATCCCGGGATAAGGTGGACAAATCAAAACTCAAGTGTACCCACTGCGGAATGTCAAAACACAAGAAGGAAATGTGTTTCCAATTGGTAGGATATCCGGAATGGTGGGAGGATAATCACAAACCTCCGAAAACCAGTAAGGGCAGAGCCGCCGTCGCGATGGCGGCGCCAGGGAGTGACGCCACCAAATTACGAGGCAACAGCAGCGGAAGCATAGGAGACATCACAGGCAACGGTGCCGAAAGCAGCGCCGGCGGCAGCATGAACGGCGACACAAGAAGTAGCGCAGATATGCGCAGCGGCGGAGAGGGAGCAGAAGCTAGAGTTGCAGCAACAATTGGGGAAGAAAGGGGCAGTGAAGAGGCGCGCACGTGGAAGGATAAATTATATTCACCCTCTCTCAATTATGAAGGTAACGGGTCAGGTTTTAAATCCGACCCAACCGGTTTATATTGCCCCACGTTTTTTACGAGCCATAAGTCATTGGGTCGAGTGGATAGAATTCATAAAAATGGTGCATGGATATTTGACTGTGGTACTACTGACACAATGACATACGACCCCTCTGATATTTATTTATGCTCTACTCCTATTAAAACCCACGTCCAGACCGACAACGGTGAATTAACGCCCGTTAATGGGGCCGAAACGATAGAAATTTCCCCGACTCTTAAAATATCAAATTGTCTATATGTCCCTGCCCTATCTCATAAGCTCTTATCTATAAGTCATGTCACGAAGGAACTCAACTGCTCAGCTCTAATGCATCCCTGTTTTTGCATTCTACGGGATATCCGGACGGGGGAGATTATTGGACGTGGCACTGAACGAGACGGACTGTACTACGTGGATGAAATAGCTCAAAAAGGCACCACGATGCTAACTGCCGGGACTACCACGAACACTGCTTGGCTTTGGCACCGCCGTCTTGGACATCCATCCACGGGTTACCTAAAACTTTTATTCCTTAGGCTTTTTTCTTCGGATTTCCATTGCGATACTTGTGTGTTGGCTAAGAGTCATAGACAAACATTTAAACCTAGTAATACTCGTGTAAACTCTATGTTTTCTTTAATACATTCTGACATTTGGGGCCCTGCACCCGTTATTGGAGGTCAAAATTTCAGATATTTTCTGTTATTCATAGATGATCATACGCGTATGACTTGGGTTTACTTTCTAAGTCACAAATCCGAAGTTTATTCTAAATTTACCCATTTCTACAAAATGATCCAACATCAGTTTAAAACCAAAATCCAAACCCTCCGATCTGATAACGGGGGAGAATTTGTCAATTCTTCTATGACAAAATTCTTCCACGAAAACGGCCTGATCCATCAACCACTTGCTCCTATACTCCAGAATAAAACGGGGTAGCTGAAAGAAAAAATTGAATCCTCCTAGAAATGACTCGGGCGTTCATTATTGAATCTCGTGTGCCATCCAGTTTTTGGCCCGAGGCCGTTGCTACCGCTGTGTACCTCATAAATCGCCTTCCCACAAAAAGCCTTAAACTCCAAACACCAATCCAAGTCCTCTCAAAAACTGCCAAAACTCCGTTACCCCTTACCTTAAAACCTCGCGTTTTTGGGTGCTCTGTGTTTGTTCATATTCCAAAACATGAACGTACCAAATTTGATCCCTGCGCGGTTAAATGCGTTTTCGTAGGGTATGGTATCAATAAAAAGGGGTATCGTTGTTATGATCCTAAAACTCGTCGCATGTTCACAACCATGAACTGCAACTTCCTCGAGACTGAATTCTTCTATCATAACCACCTTAGTAGTCGGGGGGGGGGGGGGGACAGTAGAATCTGACCCACTAAGTTGGTCGCCAATTTTGAGCAGTCCAATGGAGGTGGTTCCAACAGAGTTAGTTAGCCGTGTCGCTGAGAATGTTCCTGAAGCGTCTTCACATTATGTTGAGAACGGTGAAACGTCCAATGATATTCTCAATCCGGTATCCGAGGTAAGAGATTCTGATGATCCTAATAATTTCATTACTCTTGTTGGAACTTCTGCTGCCGACGAACCAATTCGTAATACGGAACGGTATATCTTACCGCCCCGGAGTACCAGAGGAGTACCGCCAAAGAGATATTCCCAGGAAAAGATCACCAGAACATCAAGATACCCGGTTGTGAATGTTACTAACAACAATCTTACCAATCTTGCCCAAGCTTTTCAGGTCGCTCTTTACAAAGAGGAAACTCTACCAAGAACGGCGCAAGAAGCTCTTAAATCCAAACATTGGGCCGACGCAATGCAAAGGGAGATGGATACCTTGGCAAGAAATAACACATGGGAAGTATGTGATCTCCCACGAGGAAAGAAACCAGTTGGTTGTAGATGGGTCTTCACTATCAAGAGAAAACCTGATGGATCCATTGAAAGATACAAAGAACGGTTAGTTGCGAAGGGCTATACCCAGATTTATGGAATTGACTACTCAGAAACCTTCTCTCTGGTTGCAAAAATGAGTACGGTTTGGGTGTTAATGTCAATAGCAGCAAGCCAAAATTGGCCATTACATCAGTTTGATGTTACGAATGCTTTTCTACACGGGGAACTAAGGAAGGAGGTATACATGGAAGCCCCGCCTGGTTTTGAATTCGGAAACGGAAAGTCGTGCAAAGTGAAGAAAACTGTATGGCCTCAAGCAGTCCTCAAGGGCGTGGTTTGGGAGGTTTACTAACGCTATGAAGAGCTATGGATTCAGACAAAGCAATTCTAATCACACTCTATTTTTGAAAAATCGAGGAGAACTCATTACCTGTCTGATTATTTATGTCGATGATATGATCATAACAGGGAGTGACAAAGAAGAGATGGAGAACTTGAGAAAGCATCTGTTTCTTGAGTTTGAAATGAAAGACCTTGGAGCTCTTAAATACTTCCTTGGAATTGAAGTGTTCAGGTCAAAAGGAGGAATTTTCATATGCCAGAAGAAGTACACCCTTGATCTCCTTACTGAAGCGGGAATGCTGGAATCCAAGCCTGCCGATACTCCTATAGTTGTGAATCACAAGCTGCAAATTGTTGAAGGAGCGAAAGCAACGGATCGAGAACAGTATCAACGCCTAGTAGGAAGACTCAATTATCTTTCTCATACAAGGCCTGATATCGCGTGTGTTGTTGGGGTGGTTAGTCAATTCATGCACAAATCGCAAATCGAACATATGGAGGCTGCACTCAGAATTGTAAGATATCTCAAGGGGACTTTTGGATACAGACTGTTCTTTGGCAAAAACAACCATTTGAAAATTCACGGTTACACCGATGCTGATTGGGCGGGAAACCCGATTGACAGGAGATCCACGGCCGGGTATTTTACCTTTGTTGGGGATAACTTGGTTACGTGGAGAAGCAAGAAACAGAAAGTTGTGGCACTATCCAGTGCTGAAGCAGAATTCAGAGGGATCAAGAGTGGATTGATGGAGATCTTATGGCTTAAGAAACTCCTAACCGAGATTGGTTTTCCACCGGCTCAAGCCATCCAACTATTTTGCGACAACAAAGCTGCGATCAGCATATCTGAAAATCCAGTCCAACACGACCGAACAAAACATGTTGAAGTTGACCGGCATTTTATCAAGGAGAAAATAGAGGCAGGAATTGTTGAGTTGCCATTCGTACGTTCTGAAGACCAAATGGCCGACATACTAACTAAGGCAATAAACTCTAGGAGTTTTTCGGACATATTACTCAAGTTAAGCATCGGAGATCCCACCGCTCAACTTGAGGGGGCGTGTTAGAAAGAGCCGAAGATTTTCGGGCAAGAATATCGCGATACACGTCCAAGAATACCTCGATTTGCATCCGTAAATAGCTCCATAGATCCTGCAGAATTATACCATACTAATTAGTACCATAATTAGGACTTTCCTAGTGTGTATATTTTATTCTCTATATATTGGTCTCCTTGTAATCATAATTATTATCAAGCAATAAAAAAACAACATTCTCTACAGCTTTCATATTACTTCTCTAAACATGTTTAACACAAAATTAAACAGTTGTATCGATACCTAAGTTCAAATTTGACTTAAGTTTATTATATATCGTCTCGAGCTTTCTTTATCGAACATTCTCAATCAAATGTACGAGTTTATTAAGGGGTAACTTTGGTTGTACGTACTATACTATTATTCATTTACTAGACACTTATTATTATAAATTAAATAACACGTGTTTTTCTCCGCCATGACTTGTATTAGTTGTGTAAGAATATGCATGCGAAAAGAAAACTAAAAAAAATAATCATAGATTAATTAGTTTCATCTCCATAATTTAATTGCAATTTGCATGATTAAGACAGAATTTCTATTTCAACTACCAATTTATACATTATTTATTACCGCTACCTGCAAAGATCGTCATTTAATTTGTCACCTGCATGCGGTGTTTACAAACATTAATTATCAAAGTATATGTAACCCCATGCCACCACAAGTCCTTTTATTAACTTTAAATAATTTGTATGTGTTCATTATTAATTTATGTATGAAATTCTTTTGATAGCATATCATGCGTAATTTTTCAAATAATGAAATACTTATAATTACAAGGGAATTCTTTTAATAATTTAATTCGAAATATGTACTAGTATATATATTGTTAATCTTGAATCGACTATAGTACGTGCATGGAGGAAGGAAAAATACACATGTTTAAAATTCTTCACAAAATTGAGTCGAACTGTCTAAGCGTGAAAGTCGAAGTGAAAAGAGTGATGGTTGGCCACACATAGACATTATTATAAATTATCATAAAAAATATGATTAATTTTAGTTTGATTATTTTGTGGTACAATCTAAACTTAATCAATAAACTAAAGTGAAAATTATTAATTTTTTATTATTTATTTACATGATATGTTACATTATTTGCAACATATTAATATCATTTGCAGCAGGGAGAAATCATTTTATATATTGTGATGAATTTGCTTTATACACAAGTGAAATATGTGAATTAAAAAAACAAAAACAAAAAACAAAATAGTAAATTCTTTAGAACCAATTTGTATCCTATTACTAGTATATATGTGGATGACCGTAATGTGGTTGCATAGATTTATCCAACTGAAAAGGGTGGACCTTTAGTTCATGTTTGAGTACTTTAATAAATAACAATCCTACTAACAATGTAAATCAGTTAAGACTGTTATCTAAACTAAATGGTGAGTACATTCTTGATTAACTACTATTCCATTCGTTCATGAAAATTATGTTTTAAGAAAAAATTATAAAGTTTGTTTTAATGAAAAAGTGATTACAAGGTAGAATGAAAGTGTATCTTAATCGTACGAGCGTGTGTTGCAACAACAACTTCCACAATAGAGAGTTTATGTTGTATAAACAATATATCAACCAAACAGTAAAGAAATGAAAGGACACTCTTGGTATTTTTGCATGGGTTAAATAGTTTACTCACGCGAGTCTCACGACTAAAAAAAATTATTAAAAACAAAAACAAGATAGTTAAAGATAGTAGACAAGTTCTAACTACCTAACAACTACCCTATGAAAATACAATCTCAATAATAACTTAAGGAGATTGAAATATATCTACGAGAGTAAAACTAGAATGAATGTTACCCTATGAAAATACAATCTCAATAATAACTTAAGAAGATTGAAATATATCTACGAGAGTAAAATTAGAATGAAGGCAACAACTTTTCTAAACTCTCTCAAAGGGTGTCACTTTACACCGTTGGGACTCTCCTGCTTATACACTTATTCTCCTTGATTTTCTCAACTACTTCAAGAAATGGATTAGTGGCAAGAATGATGGAGACGTCCACAACTTTATGTTACTCTTTTTGTGGCATGCTATTGCGATAACCACGCCAGCATGCCAGCACTATTTCTCGTTTACCATTGATGGAGTCTTCTTCCCACGTTCAAACGTGGATGGATTTCTAGATCCTTCTCTTTGAAGTCAACCACATTGCTATACCTTGAGCACAATTTCACTACCTGAAACATTTAAGAGAGGAAGAAAGCAAAACAAGTGATAACCTTAAAAACAAGAAAAACATATAGAGTTATATCAACTCTAACATAGAATATACGTGAAGTTTAAAATATTGAGTATTTTGTGGTTCTATGTCTAAAAAAGAAAAGAATAAGAAATAAGAGTACATTTGTAATTGCTAAGTAATCTTAATTTAAACCTTGAATTTCAATTGAAGCTTAGTCAATTTGTGCAAAGTGATTGTATTACCAATTTGTGCGAGTCCCTCCCTCGTCATCTCTCTTTCTCTCTCATTTTGTTGTCTGAGTTCACAACTTGTGTTCCAAGTACGAAAAAGAGGGCAAGCCCTCCGAGTTAGCTCCAGTAGACATATATGTGAGTACAGTGGATCCTTTGAAGGAACCGCCACTTATCACGGCCAACACAGTTCTTTCCATACTTGCTCAATCGACAAGGTTGCAGGCTACGTCTCTGATGATGGTGCTGCGATGCTTACTTTTGAAGCTCTTTCGGAGACGTCCGAGTTCGCTAGGAAGTGGGTCCCATTCTGCAAAAAGTTCAAAATAGAGCCTCGTGTTCCTGAGTGGTACTTTGCTCAAAAGGTTGACTATTTGAGAGACAAAGTAGAGCCAACATTCGTTAGGGAACGTCGTGCAATGAAGGTATCTTGCCTTAGCTTCATTTCTACTTTTTTATCTTGTATTAATTTCATTTGCTTACAACATTTTGGTTGGTTCCATACAAATGATACTTTATTCTAACGAGAAAATGATATGTCCTCGAATGAGTAGCTGTAACTGTTTTATTGCAGAGAGAATATGAAGAGTTTAAAGTTCGGATAAATGCGCTGGTTGCAATGGCTCAGAAGGTTCCGGAAGAGGGTTGGACCATGCAAGATGGTACTCCGTGGCCAGGAAATAATGTCAGAGATCATCCAGGCATGATCCAGGTATATGGAGCTTTCTATTTTCATCCACCATAATGAATTGCTTAAGAAGTATTTAATATTAACTTCATATCTGCTCGAAAGGTATTCTTGGGTCAAAATGGTGTTGGGGATATTGAAGGTAACGAGCTTCCTCGTCTGATCTACGTTTCTCGTGAGAAGAGGCCTGGTTACGAGCATCACAAGAAAGCCAGTGCTATGAATTCTTTGGTAACTACTTCTGTTGTTTCCTTTTTTTTCTTCGAATTATGTATAAATGATAAGCTATATTATGACTCCGAGTTGGTTTTATTCATAATTCGCAGATAAGGGTGTCGACTGTCATCTCAAATGCTCCTTACCTACTCAATGTTGATTGTGATCACTACATAAACAACAGTATCTAAGAGAAGTCATGTGTTTCATGATGGACCCACAAGCTGGCAAGAAAATATGCTACGTGCAATTCCCTCAAAGGTTCGATGGAATTGATAGGCACGACAGATATTCGAATCGTAATGTTGTCTTCTTTGATGTACGTGAGTTGTGGTTTATATTTATGAATCTAAATATGATGCTAATTTTAATGCTCTTGGAAACAGATAAATATGAAAAGGCTTGGTGGTATCCAAGGTCCAATTTATGTCGGAACAGGATGCTTCTTCAGGAGGCAAACACTTTATGGACACGATGCCCCCAAGAAAGCGAAGCCCCCTGGATCTAGATAAAGAACACTAAGAAAGGGAAATCAAAAGAGAATAAGAAGAAGACCAAAGCCTCCCAAGCTGTGACACAGATCCATGCTCTTGAAAACATCGAGGAAGGAATCGAAGGTGAGGAAAAATATACCAGTCAAGACCACTAAATTTATGGGGGTATAATAATCTAATTTCAGGAGATATACTCATTGTTCCCCATTAATGTGTTGCAGGAATTGATAGTGAGAAGTCAACTCTCATGCCCCAAGTAAAATTCGAGAAAAAATTAGGGCAATCACTCGTCTTCATTGCATCAGCAGTCCTAGAAAACGGCGGTGTCCCTGTTAGAATGTGGAGAGCTACTACGTATGGAAAAGATAAACACTCAATGGAATATGGAGGAACTTGTAGACTCTATAAAATTTTGTGAGGTGTGGTACATCATTCTTTGATTCACTACAAATATTTATAGGCTCAAAATGAGACCTTTCATCTAATACCCATTAAATAAAACCCCCACTACTCTCACAATTAACACACCACTACACTCACAATAAACACCCACTAACTAGACTAATTCATCACATTTAGTGCTAATTCATACCCACTAACTCCAATATATTAAAATAGATAAATGCATAAAATAAATTCTAATTATATTTCAACACTCCCCTTTAATTTGAAATTTCTTTCTTGACTCCAAGCAATTCTCTCAACCTTTAAAAGTCTTCAAACTTCAATGGTTTTGTGAAGATATCCACAACTTGATCACGTGTCTTCACATAATTAATCTCCACTTCTTTCTTGGATATGTGCTCCCGAATAAAATGATACTTTGTATCAATGTGCTTGCTTCTATCATGAAATACTGGATTCTTGGCTAACGCAATAGCGGACTTGTTATCAACATATATCTCCGTTGCACCTTCTTGTGGTAAGTAGAGTTCCTCAAACAAACTTCTCAACCATATAGCATGACAAACACAAGAGGTAGCCGCAACAAACTCCGCTTCACAAGTAGACAAAGTAACAATAGGTTGTTTCTTTGAATTCCATGTAAATGCCGAATTTCCCACGAAAAACACAAATCCGGTTGTACTCTTTCTACTTTCAACATCACCGGCCCAATCACTATCGCAATATCCAACAAGCTTGAAATCATTAATAGGAGAATATAAAATTCTATAATCAATTGTACCTTTGATGTACCGAAGTATTCTTTTGGCCACTTTTAAATGAAAAGTGGTAGGAGCTTCCATGTATCGACTAACAATTCCAACTCCAAAAAGAATATCGGGTCTTATACACGTTAGGTACCTCAAACTTCCAACGAGACTTTTGAAGAATGTTGGACTAACTTTCTCTCCGGCTTGATCGGCATGAATCTTTACTCCACACTCCACGGGGGTACCAACCACATTGCAATCTTCCATCTCAAACTTCTTAAGTATTTCTTTTGCATACCCCTCTTGTGAAATGAAAATTTCATCTTCTCTTTGTTTCACTTCAATCCCAAGATAATAAGACATCAATCCAATGTCCGTCATCTCAAATTCTTTCGCCATGGCTCTCTTAAAATCATCAAACATCTTTAGATTGTTGCCTGTCAAAATCAAGTCATCCACATACAAACAAATAAATAATATGTCATTATTATTTATTTTGACATACAAAGCATGTTCATGTGGACACTTAGAAAAACTATTTTCTTGGAAATACGCATCAATATGATTATTCCAAGCACGGGGAGCTTGCTTTAAGCCGTAGAGAGCTTTCTTTAACTTCAACACCTTCTTCTCTTGGCCCTTAACAATGTAACCCAACGGTTTCTCAATATAGACATCTTTCTCCAAGTACCCATTTAAGAATGCAGACTTCACATCCATTTGATGAATTTTCCATTGATTTTGGGCGGCAATGGAAATAAGCAAACGAATAGTCTCAAGGCGAGCAACGGGTGCAAATACCTCATCATAGTCAATTCCGGCTTTTTGCTTGTACCCTTTCACGACCAACCTTGCTTTGTACTTCTCAATCTCCCCTTTTGCATTACGCTTTATCCTATACACCCACTTCACGCCAATTGTATTTTTGTCCGCCGGTAGTGAGGTTAGCTCCCAAGTATCATTCTTGATAATTGCTCTTATTTCTTCATCCATGGCTTTCCTCCATTTCTCATCAAGAGCGGCATCATCATATCCTACAGGCTCTGTTTCCGCAAATAAACAAAATTGAGTAAAATCACTCAAATTTGTTAC
Source organism: Leonotis leonurus (assembly GCA_026898415.1). Lineage (NCBI taxonomy): Eukaryota > Viridiplantae > Streptophyta > Magnoliopsida > Lamiales > Lamiaceae > Leonotis > Leonotis leonurus. The sequence continues at coordinate 955,544 of JAPKLX010000084.1, read as the reverse complement.
CTCTTCGGTTGCATCATACAAATCTTGTAGGGTTCTTGTTCGTCGAGGTCCTTCACTTGAAGCCGCCTCACTAGCTTGACCATCTTGCGGATTTAGCGTCGATGGTGGTGTATTGGGCTCAACCATATCTTCTTTTCCATCAATAAAAAATAGATTATAATTGTTGATTTTCTTATCAACAATCCATTCCCATGTACCTTCTTCATCAAACTCAACATCTCTACTCACAACAACTTTTTTATTGTTTGGGTTATACAATTTATAACCTTTTGAGAATTGATCATAGCCAATAAAAATATACCTTGCACTTTTATCATCGAGCTTAGCTCTTCTTTGATCGGGAACATGTGCGTAGGTAATGCTTCCAAAGACTCTCAAGTGAGAGACATTTGGCTTATGACCACCCCAAACTTCTTGTGGTGTTGCTTCACCCACACTTTTTGTGTAGCAACAATTCATCAAGTAGACGGCGCATGAAATGGCTTCGGCCCACAACTCATTCGGCATGTTCTTACTCTTCAACATACTCTTTGCCATGTTGAGAACTGTCCGATTCTTTCTCTCCGCCACTCCATTTTGTTGAGATGTATATGGAGTGATCATTGGACGCCGAATGCCATTATCCTCACAAAAATCTTTGAATTGATTCGAGGTGTACTCTCCCCCTCTATCGGATCGAAGCGCCTTAATTTGGTATCCACTTTGTTTCTCCACCATCACTTTAAACTTCTTGAAAGTTTCAAACACCTCCGACTTCTCCTTTAAAAAATACACCCATGTCTTGCGAGAATAATCATCAATAAAAATTAAAAAATAATTATTCTCACCAAGTGATGATGGCTTGATTGGACCGCACACATCCGAGTGTATCAAGTCCAATGGATGTTGAGATCTTTTCAAAGACTCATTTGGAAAACTCTTTCGTGCTTGCTTGCCAAGAAGACACCCTTCACAAAATTGATTTGGAAGATTTATGCTCGGCAAGCCTTTCACCATGCCTCCTTTGCTCATTTTTGTAAGACCATCAAAGTTTAAGTGACCAAATCTCATATGCCACAACCATGAATTATCCTTATAACAAGACTTCAAAGGAATGTCATTTTGAATGTTTAACAAAAACATTCTATTCTTTGTCATTGGCACATTTGCTACTAATCTACCATTTTCATCTTTCATGGTTACTCTTATCCTTCAAGCGAATATCATAAATTTTCTCCAAAAGTTGTCCTAAACTTAAAATGTTACTTTTCATATCCGGGACATAAGTAACATTGGAGATAAATTGATGACTTACATCCTTCAAACGAATTAAAACGGTACCTTTTCCTTTAACTTGAACTTTTGAGGAGTCTCCAAAAGTGATATATCCACCAATGGAATCATCAAACTCCACAAAAAGATCTCTTTCTCCACAAATGTGACAACTTGCGCCGGAATCAAGGTACCACCGATTCTCCTCCTCTTGATTAGTTTTGCACGCAAGAAGCAAAGTGGGACCTCCATCATCTTTTTTGCTATCTTCATTGGTCTCCATGAAATTATTTGCCTCCTCCACATCGTGCCAACATTCCCAAGCAAAATGACCAAATCGATGACAATTATAACATTCAATATTCGATTTGTCATACCTTTCTTGGTTTGATTTCGAACCTCCACCTCTTTGGCCTCTACTTTGACCACGACCCCTTCCACCATGGTTAGAACCTTGGTGTTGTTCATTATTTCTATCACCTCGTCCACCTCGTCCTCCTCTTCCACGACCTCGTCCTTGGCCACGACCTCTTCCACCTCCTCTACCTCTTTGAGATAGGTTCGAACTTGTCTCCTTGTCATTCAAGGAGAGCTTTGCTTTCAATACTTGCTCCACCGTATCTTGTATCGACCTCTTCAACCTTTCTTCATGGGCTTGCAATAAGCCCGCAAGCTCATCAACGGACAATGTGTCCAAATATTTGGACTCTTCTATTGCAACAACCACATAGTTAAATTTTGGATCTAAAGATCTCAAAATTTTCCCAACAACGCGATCATCTTTTAGATCATCGCCATATCTTTTCATTTGGTTTGTAATGGCCAACACCCTTGAAATATAATCCGAAACGGATTCGGATTCTTTCATACGTAGAGATTCAAACTCCCCACACAATGTTTGGAGCCGCACCTTCTTCACTCGATCAACTCCTTTGAAAGAAGCTTGGAGAATATCCCATGCCTCTTTGGAGGTTGTTGCTCCGGCAACCTTCTCGAACATCTTTTCATCCAAACCTTGATGGATGAGTGTGAGCGCCTTTTGGTCCTTCTTCCTTGAGGATCCATCGGTAGCAACAATGCCATTGTTAATGACGTCCCACACTTCATAGGCTCCGAGCAAAGCTTTCATTCTTATGCACCAATTTTCATAATTTTCTTTGGTGAGTGATGGAACTACGAAAGGTGTTTCACTCGTCATTTTTTTTTTCTCAAACTTTTCTAACTCAAACAAAGTTATGCTCTGATACCACTTTGTTAGAATGTGGAGAGCTACTACGTATGGAAAAGATAAACACTCAATGGAATATGGAGGAACTTGTAGACTCTATAAAATTTTGTGAGGTGTGGTACATCATTCTTTGATTCACTACAAATATTTATAGGCTCAAAATGAGACCTTTCATCTAATACCCATTAAATAAAACCCCCACTACTCTCACAATTAACACACCACTACACTCACAATAAACACCCACTAACTAGACTAATTCATCACATTTAGTGCTAATTCATACCCACTAACTCCAATATATTAAAATAGATAAATGCATAAAATAAATTCTAATTATATTTCAACAGTCCCTGCAGGAGCAACGTCTGCGTCACTCTTGAAAGAAGCTATTCATGTGATCAGTTGTGGCTATGAAGATAAAACTGAATGGGGAAAAGAGGTAATGTATATTCTCACTGCTCCACAAAATTGTTCTCTGCACATCGTCTCTAATTCTCAAAATCTTGTTATATTGCTAGATTGGGTGGATCTATGGTTCGGTTACTGAAGATATCTTGACTGGGTTCAAGATGCATTGCCATGGGTGGCGATCAGTCTACTGCATGCCTAAAAGGCCAGCGTTTAAAGGGTCTGCTCCGATCAATCTTTCTGATCGTCTCCACCAAGTTCTTCGATGGGCTTTGGGTTCGGTCGAGATTTTGTTGAGCAGGCATTGTCCCATTTGGTACGGATACGGGTGTGGTCTGAAACCGCTCGAGAGATTTTCCTACATAAACTCGGTTGTCTATCCCTTGACTTCAATCCCGTTGCTTGTTTACTGCACCTTGCCTGCCGTCTGCCTCCTTACGGGGAAATTCATTGTACCGGCGGTAATGATCCTTCATGCATGCGTTAATGAAGAGAGTATTATTTATTTTTACAACCATGCATCTTGTATCTACAGATTAGCAACTATGCGAGTATAGTCTTCATGGGGATGTTCATATCCCTTGTGGTGACTAGCATACTGGAGATGCAGTGGGGAGGTGTCGGGATCGACGATTTATGGAGAAACGAGCAGTTTTGGGTGATCGGTGGCGTCTCTCTGTTCGTTCCTATTTCTGTGTAGATAAAATGTTGCGAGCTCACACATCTTTATTTGTCATGCAAAAAAGTTTTCGTAATTGTTTTTGTTTATTGTTATGTATTCTTTGGACGAACAACTTGTGTTATATAATCCCATAAGAATGTTATAATTTATATTTCCTTATGAGTACAGGGGCCTTATTCTTTTTGTCGACATACCCAAATATAAGAATGATCATATAAAATAATCAAAAAAATTATAAAATACAAATAATAGCCACTAACATAATAATATCTAATCATTATAGAAATACTCTTATATTTATTTTTTTACATTTCTAAATATGAATAGTATGAATCATACTATTCATACGTGATATTTAGTTTTATTAAAGTATACGTAATGTATAAATCATATGAATGAATATCATTCATACCGTTTATAACATTCGTACAATTAAATTTAAGTAGAAGGGTATTTGTGGTAATTCGTTTTCAAAATGACTAGAATTTAGATACTTTTATGTTTGTGACTAAATAGTTATGAAGTGAATGGTTGATTGTATCATAAAGACCCTTATGCCCACGCCCCAATCGCCAAGTTAACAGGTAAATTATCCATTTTTATAAAACAAAGATTAAAGATATTTATCATGATTTTTTTTTTCATATGTACATGTAATTTATACTATTTAGTAAATGAAATACATGAGCACATAAACAATTTAATCATATGCTAATGTGCAAGTAGGCGTAGTTTATCTTCTATTTTTTTTATAAAAAAAAGCAAAATTTTATTTTTTATTTTTTTAATGAATATTTTTTATTTATTAAAGTGGGTATTTCAGTTTTTATCTTTTATTTATAGATGAATTAAGTATACTTTTAAGTGTTGATTAAAATGATTAGTATATTATGCACATGATCGTGTAGGTCAATTTGTAAAATTGTGTATTATTTTTATGTTATGCTATTACAAACTCGGAGATGTATTATTTATATGTTATGCACTCATAATTATCTCTTAAAATGTGGTAAAAGATCAAAAAGAAAATACGAGAAAAGAAAAGGAAATAGGGTCCAAACGAGAGTCTTGATCTGAATTAATCCTTGAGAATAGCTTTGATAAACCATGAGTAATAAGACCTTTTAGTTGATTTATGGCGGAAGGGTTCTCTTAAAAAGTCTCTTTAAGTACTCTATCAAAACATAATGAGAATGACTCTGATAAGTATTTGGTGAGAGGGATCGGCTGTGAAGCTAGAAAAGTCAAATAAGACTGGTGACAAGTTCAAATTGTACTTTTTATGATCAATATATGTTCGAAAAATGAGTTGATGAACTATCATGGGTGGTCTTACGAGATATATGAATTGATCCATTTTTCGATGATCGAACGGCAGAACCTGTAAGATGGGCGCTTGATATCTCCACGCCAACCTATGTTTCCGCCTTAGTAGATGGAGGTCTTATCATCTTCATCGGTCCAAATGTCGATAGTGGAGTTGACTTTAAGAGTCAATCCTTCCAGCAAGCACATTCCAACCCTAACATTCTTTACTCGAGTTGTGGGAAAAAAAACAAAATGATATAACTAGATTTAAATTATGACATCCACATAGTGTATATAATATTTTAGGATTTATGTCTAATAATCTCTTTTGGAGTCCTTGATATTTTCCTTTCATATTTGATCAATTATCGTAATATTGTCCTCTTATATCATCTAAATTAAGTTCATATTTTTTAATATATTTTAAAGTTCATCCAATAGACCTTTTGCACTAGTACTATCTACTTTTATAAACTAAAAAGTATTTTTCAATTCTAACGGAATTTGCAAAAGTATCTACACATTTAAGTATAATAGTCACTTGTTCTTTGTGGCTTACATCAAGAGTACAATAAAGAATAATATAATAATATTTCTATTATTTGACTTTTTTGATTATAATTTCTCTAACTTTAGAACCTAGTTAGCAATTCTATCAATTCATTTTGTATAGTATGACTCAAATAATGATATTGAAGCTCACCTTCTTAAATACGACTTACATGTTCTTGCATAATCGGATCAATTTTAGCTATCATCTCAATTAAACATAGAAAATTAACATTATTTTTCTCATGTATATTCTCTTTTGTTCAACAAAAAGCAATATTATGCGTAGAAAAATATTTAACAATAGAAATAATGCGTACCAATTTTTTTTCTCCAATGCTCTTTTTCTTTGTTAATTTGTTCTTGTATATGTTTGTCAATAGTTTTATATGTTGTAATCTTATTTTTAAATATATCCAATTGCTCATGTTAGTGATGTGTTCACGACATGTTTCATGACTTTTAATCCGATGGAGAGGAAGGCAGGGAAAGGCCTAAATCTTATCTCTTATGAGCCATTTCGATACAGGTTTACGCGAGAGAACTAAAACTATAGTTTCTCGCCTGAACGAGGCAGTTAGCTGCTGGACCGGAAAGAGTTGGTACACATAAAGAAACTTCTTCGACTTTTGAGAAGTCATTCCAGTCTATCTTTAGTATGGAGTTTCATCGTATAGCGTACCCCTTTTTCAATAAATAAGTCCTACTTCCCTAACCCCTAACCCTAGTGGGGGAGGGGGGGGGGGGGGGGAGGCCCCCACAAGGAAAAGAAAAAAAAGGAAAGAATCTCCATTTTATGACAAATTTGGTTCGATGACCCTT
>JAPKLX010000084.1:777220-919293 GCA_026898415.1 Leonotis leonurus | reverse complement strand
TATTTATCTCTCTCTCATTTGGGGAAATTCTCAAGTTATCTACCATACAAAATCTTTATATCTATTAATCAGTGTGCATGCAGACACATATCTACATTGTTGCTCTCACCCATTTACATAGATGGATGTTCTCGCAAGAATATTAAGGGTGGGGATGATTAATCTAATTTAATTTATAATTACAGATTTATCATTCTAATGAATTAACAATTATAATTCTTTTATATCATAATTAAACCGATTTTGTAACTGTATTAGTCAAGCTACTAGTAGTGCTTACATTGGTCACATTAGAAACTCACAAATTTTTAATAATGAATGTCTTCCTAAATGGCATTCATCCCATTTAATCATCAATTACTACTAATGATTATATTACACATAAGCTCTCGAGATTTTGGTCGCGGAATTTGAGTACAAGTTCATAAAACTTGAGAGCTATGTCAATTTATTCAGGATTTAAAAAGGCGTGACATTACATCCTACCCCTCTAACTAAAAATTTCGTACCGAAATTTGCATATTCTCATCGAACAGCTCGGGGTATTTCTCTCGCTTCTTCTCTTCAAGTTCCTATGTGGCTTCTTCATGCCCATGGTGCCTCCATAATACGTTTACTAGTTTTATTGACTTGGTTCAAAGCTGTTGAACTTTCTCGTCTAAAATAGCTTCGGGTTTCTCTTCATAGCTCAAATCAGGGTTCAGAATCATCTCCTCTTGATGGATAACGTGTTTTGGATCAAACACGTACTTCCTGAGCTGAGATACGTAGAAAACTTTATGCACGTTTCCAAAGCTAGGTGGTAACACTAGTCGGTATGGTACCGACCCCATCCTTTCTAGGACTTTGTAGGATCCTATGAAGCGGGGTCTCAATTTTTCTTTCACACCGAATCTAACGATTCCCTTGGACGGGGATACTTTCAGAAACACCTTATCTCCTATCTCAAATTGTAGTTCTGTTCTACGAGTGTCATCGTAGGATTTCTGTTTATCTTGAGCTTCCTTGATTCTGCCTCGGATCTGACGAATGATCTAGATCATTTCGTTAACAAAATCAGGACCTGCTATTGCTCTCTCGCCGACCTCATCCCAATAAAGTGGTGATCGACACTTTCTCCCGTATAGGGCTTCGTACGGTTTCATTTCTATGGTTTCTTGGTAACTATTGTTATAGGCAAATTCGATCAAGGGTAGTACTGCTTCCCAGCTCCCACCCATATCGAGAACCACAGTCATCAACATATCCTCTAGGGTTTGAATCGTTCTCTCCGACTGTCCGTCAGTTTGTGGGTGAAAGATAGTACTGAAATTCAGTCTCATGCCTAGTTCCTTCTGCAGACTCATCCAGAATCTAGAAGTAAATTTTGAGTCTCGATCAGAGGTGATCGACACTGGTACGCCATGGAGACGTATAATCTCACGCACGTACAACTGGGCTAGTTTATCTGATCCATAGGTGATCATTATTGGTATGAAGTGGGCACATTTCGTGAGTCGTCCACAATTACCCAGATGGCGGTGTTTCCGCGCTTGGACTTGGGTAATCCGGTCACAAAATCCATAGCGATGTGCTCTCACTTCCATTCCGGGATCTCTAAGTTGTAGCTTCTTATAGGGTCGCTGGTGTAGTGCTTTGACTTGCTGGCAAGTTAAGCATCTTTCTACGAAGGATGTTATGTCTCGCTTCATCCCGTCCCACCAGAATTTCTTTTTCAGGTCTCGGTATATCTTTGTACTTCCGGGATGGGCGGTGTAGGGAGTATCATGGGCTTCACTCATGATCATCTCCTTAACTTCCGGGTTTTTCGGAACACATAGCCTTCCCTCGAAGGTGATGGCATTATCGGCTTCCTCTCGATATGTGTGGTTTCGTTCTTCCTCACCTTGAGTCTTATCTTCTCTAAAGTCTCGTCTGTTCTCTGCGCCTCTAAAATCTTACTCCGTAAGTAGGGCTCGACTACCAGAGTAGCAAGGATCCCTTCTACGGTTTCGGAAGGTGGTAGAACTTCTAGGTTCATTTTGTTAAACTCCTTTAAGAGTTCTTCCTCCTGAGTGAGAAGATAAGCAAGCTTGGAAGATGTTTTACGACTCAGGGAGTCGGCTACTACGTTAGCCTTACCAGGGTGGTAGTTTATACCACAGTCGTAATCCTTCACTAATTCTAGCTATCTCCTCTATCTCATGTTGAGATCCTTCTGTTCAAAGAAGTATTTGAGGCTTTTGTGATCTGTGAAGATCTCGCACCGAACTTCGTAGAGGTGGTCTCCAGATTTTCAAAGCGTGTACAACGGCAGCTAATTCCAGATCATGGATAGGGTAATTGAGCTCGTGTGGCCTGAGTTGTCGGGAGGCGTAGGCTATCACTCTCCCATCTTGCATCAGCACACACCCTAGCCCGATCTTGGATGCGTCGGTATTGACGACGTACTCCTTATGGGGTTCTGGGACTGCAAGTACAGGAGCAGTGGACAATTTTTCCTTTAAGAGTTGAAAGTTAGTCTTGCATTCCGGTGACCACTTAAATTTGATCCCCTTCTGGAGTAGTTGCGTCATAGGTCTAGCTATTTTGGATAATCCTTCGATAAATCTCCGATAGTACCTTGTCAACCCTAAGAAACTTCAGATTTCATTAGGAGTTGTGGGTGTTTTCCATCCTTGTATTTCTTCTACGTTGGTGGGGTCTACTTTGATCCCTTCAGATGACACTATGTGTCCGAGAAAAGCCACTTCATTCAGCCAAAACTCACACTTACTGAACTTGGCGTAAATTTTCTGGTTCTTGAGAATTTCCAAGGTGATTCTCAGATGATTCTCGTGTTCCTCATCACTTTTCGAGTAGATTAGAACATCATCTATGAATACCAAAACAAATTTGTCGAGGTAGGGATGGAAAATACGGTTCATCAGGTCCATGAATACCGCAGGTGCATTGGTGAGTCCGAACGGCATCACTACGAATTCGTAGTGGCCGTATCGGGTTCGAAACGCTGTCTTAGGTACATCTTCTGTCCTAATCTTCAGCTAGTGATAACCCGATCTCAGATCGATTTTTGAAAAGACGCTTGTTCCCTTCAACTGGTCGAACAAGTCGTCTATTCGAGGTAATGGGTAACGGTTCTTCAGGGTCATCTTATTCAGACCTCGATAATCTATGCACATCCTCAAGGTGCAGTCTTTCTTCTTTACAAAGAGTACAGGGGCTCCCCAAGGCGACACGCTGGGTCTGATGAAACCAAGATCTAAAAGTTCTTACAGTTGGATCTTGAGCTCTTCCAACTCCTTCGGCGCCATCCTATAAGGTGCCTTGGATATTGGTGCTAATACGGGCTCTGGATTGATCGTGAACTCTAATTGTCGGTTTGGTGGTAGGCCTGACAATTCTTCGGGAAACACGTCTGGGTATTCCCATACGACGACTACATCTTCGATTTTCCGTTCTTCCTTAACTTCTCCACTCAAAGAGACTAAGTACGCTGAGCAACCTTTCTTTACTAATTTCTCGACTTGTAATGCCGAAATGATCGACTTAGTTCGAGTCATGGTGATCCCATGAAAATTCGTAGGTTCCTTTCCAGGGGGTCAGAATGAGATTTGCCTCTCATTACAAAGGATCGTGGCATAGTTTTCACCTAGCCAATCCATTCCTAGGATTATGTCCACGTCACTCATCGGAAGTATGCTAAGATTGTTCGCTAGCACCTTAATAGATCCTAAGTTCAGGCTCAGATTCGAGGAAGCATGAGTGATAGTAGTGATTCCCCCTAGATGTGAAGAAACGTTCATAGATGTCTCTATAAGTTCTGACTCCAACTCTAAGTTCTCTACGCATGCTTTAGCAATGAAGGAATGGGAAACTCCCGTATCGAACCAAATTATTACTGGGGTGTCTAGGAGTATTCTCATACCTGTCAGATTTTCCTGACTCCCCTCAAGCTGCTTCTGGTTCATCGCATAAGCTTGTGCTCGCTGTGGCTTCTTCTGCAATGGGTACTGAGGGTACTGGGGTGGAGGTGGCGGCAACTGATGCTGCTGTTGCTGAGCCTGAGGCTGAGCTTGCATAGCTCGGGCGTACTGCCTCTGGTTCAGCTGGTTAGGCCTGGAACCTCCTCCTTGTTACTTTGTGGGACAGTTCCTGGCCAGATGCCCTTTCTGTCCACAGGCAAAACAACCATCGCTGCCGGCTCGGCACTCCCCCAGGTGCATTTTCTTGCACTTTGAGCAAGTAGGGAATTTCTGGGGCTGAACATCAGTCTGTGCTATGAAATTCGACCTTATGGGGTTGTAGGACCGATTCTACCCTTCCCATGGATTCTTTTGGGTCGCGCCACCTCGATTATCCTCCCATTTGCGCTTCCCTTTATGATTTTGAGATGGCGCTTGGGAGAATACGGGTGGTGCCACAGTCCCTGATCGCTCTCCCAGCATAGCCGCCTCGATGTCTAGGGCGCGACTAAGCGATTCCGGGTACGATAAGCCCCCGTGGCTGGCGAGTGCCATCCTAATTTCGTGTCTCAGACCGGCATAGAATTTCTCAGCCATCTTTTCATCGGTATCTACCTGCTCTGGTGCATACCGAGACATATCACAAAAAGTTCGGTCGTACTCCGTCACTGACATCCTCCCTTGCGTCAGGTTGTAAAACTCCATTTCTTTCTTCTTCCGATAACTCTTAGGAATATACTTGTCGTATATTCATGTCTTAAATTTCTCCCAGGTCAGGTTCTCTCGCTCTTCTGGGGTCATCGTCTTCCTCCTGGCCTCCTACCAGAAGTCAGCAGATCCCGTCAACTAGAAAGAAATGCATGTCATGCGTTCCTGATCCGTACAATGTAAGAAATTGAAAATGCGCTCGAGAGCGCGCACCCAGACCTCTACTTCCGCTGGATCGCCCAACCTGTTGAAGGTGGGTGGATTTTGTCAGAGGAAAAGTTCCTCGATCCTTCTAGCAGGCGGTGGGAGGGGTGGGGTTACCTCCTACTCTGCGGTCGGTCCTCTTTCCCCATTTCCTAGGTTCAATGCCCTCCCTCGGCCTTTCGGGCGTCCTCTTGGCGGCATTCTGCTAACATAAGCGTTTCTCGTCTTAGTAGTGAGTTCGTTGGTTGTAACATTTAATAGTATAGAACCTCACTTAGCATTTGATATCATGAAGGAATCGAAAATATGGAACTAGAAATAGACGATGCATTATTCAAAATGGACCTCTAGGGTCATCAAAATTCCTTTCACAAATTGCCTCAACGAGGTCTAGTTTGATACATAATTTCTAATGTACTATCTAAGTACATGGCATGATGCTCATCTCCTTAGAATGGCATCACAAAAGGTACTCAGCCACGAAACACTAATTACTGTTTGTTCGTGCTGTCAAAATGTCAGAATATGCTACACTAGTACGGAACGATCTTTCCTAAACTACCATTTCCGACTACAAAATCTATCACAGTACGACCTACATATATGGTCCGTTATTGATGAGTACAAGAAGTATCACCCTCTCTACTCCTGGGTGACGGAGCTGAGGTACTCCTCATCGGGTGGCGCCTCTTGCTCCCAGTCCGGCTCCCAAGCCTCCTCCTCGAGGTCGCTCTCGAGAGCTGCCTCCTCCTCCAGATCCTCCTCGGAGTTATCCTCGGGATTCTCCTCCTCAGGATCCTCCTCCGGTGCCTCTGCTAGCGGCTCCTCGTATATCCTCAGAGGTCCACTCGCCCTCTCTAATAGCCTTTGGATCTTGGCGTCGAGCTCATCCCAATCGAGGGGTGCCTCCCTCTTCCGGGAGGGGCCCTCGTCAGCCGGAGTTAGGGTGAGGCTCGACCTCTCGGAGCCTCTGGAGTAGGGAAACGGAGGGCGATCCTCCTCTGACGCCTCTAGTGCTGGGGCATTGCCCCTATCGTCATCACCCATTGGTCGGGTCCTCACAAGCCAAAACTGAGTCGCACTCGAGTCGTCGGCGGCGGCTAGGGGTCAACGGGGAGACGGTAGTCGTCGTACTCCTACTGTGGGGCGTGAGGGGCCTGCCTCGTCCTCACGACGCCCCCGGTACTCCGACATGAACATCGGAGGTGGGATGGGTGAGGGTGAATGGCGCTCCTCTACTGGACGAGGGAGCCCTATCTCGGTCTCATCATGTGCCGGCATCTCCGGCGTAGGCTCGTTGTACAATAGGCTATATGTCGGAACGATAGGGATCACTCTGGCAGGGAGGTATGTCTGTACTAGTGGCGCCCACATAGGTGGTACGCCGCCCGCCAGTATGAGGTCCCCCAGGCGAATCATGGCTATGAATCCCCGTGTGTGAACTCCCCGATCAAAGCTCCATCTGATCGGTCTGATGAAGTCACTAGCTATCATTCGTGCCCACCCCTGCCATCTAGCAGACAACAAAGGGATCAGTCGCATGATCCTGTCCATCCCTGTCGCTTCGTGAGGCCTAGCAGCCTCCCATCACCTCAGGTAGTGGCCTAGAAACTCCACTAAAGTATCTCGCGGGTCGGGCATGTAAGACTGGTACTCATGAAGGATAACGGATCTAAACGTCATCTGCTTCCTCACCGTCTAAAGGAATCTCACCACTATAAAATAAACAGAAATACACATAATCAGAACTAGAGATATCTAAATTTAAACGCAGTTCATAAGCTAGTAAGGTTTGCTTGAATCAAACAGTTCTATTGGTGTTTTGGTTGCTAATTGAGGGAAATGCCCTTAGGGCAAAATTCTGTTTTGGAGTTAGGATTTGCTTCCTTTGAGACTAATCGTTCTTAGATACTTAGGTTCTCGTTAACTGAATTACGGTTTGTTCTTAAGTTCTAATTTGGCGGTGGATCAATAGTTATCGAATCTTGTCGTTATATGCTAAGTTGAAGAAGATATCATTACGATTCTTCTTGTTCGTTCTATTCGTTGAGGTATTCGAGAGAGTTCGCTCTAGCTTGCGATCTATTCTCTCGTTTAAGGGATTGTGCATGTCGTCAATTTCTTGGATATAAGGAAAGATTCTAAGTTCTAGAAATTCGCATCTCTCTACTTTGAAGCTTTTCTCGTAAGGCGTTTGCCACGTCTAGAGGGGTATGATACGCCGGGGTGCTAGGCTTTTGTCAACTCGTTCGGTTAGTCTAGTGAAACGATACTAGACTTCGAGTTGAAGAAAGACTCTTGGGTAATGAGCACGAATCCTCTAATACCACTCTGTCAGACCCGCTTTCTACTAAGTCTAGTAAAGTCGGGAAACGTGACCAATGAAAGGAATAAACGACGAGTATGGTAATGAATAACGCAAATGAGTATTCCTTCCATAACATAAATAAAGAATTCATCTCGTGAATTCGGAAATAAATATGTTCAGAGTCATAAGCTCATTACATATCATAACTAAGTTAAGGAGTTTAAATCTCAATCTATTACATATGGTCTAGCAGCGGAGATGTAGGATCGAATAGACGAAATCCTACATGTATGAAGACACGTAGAACCCCCAAGATTCAGCTACTAGGAGACCAACAAAAATCCCAACGTAGCACCCCATCTTCTTCGTTTCTCAATCTGCACGTTTAGAAATACATGCAGGGCTGAGTACAAATTATACTCAGTAGACACATACCGAAATCGCACACTTACATATATGACTGTCAAGCTATTTCAAGTGAATCATAGGAATTTTGTCTCTAAAGCACCTATGTTCACAAAAGCATTTCTTGGAGAAAGTTCTAGTTTGACTGCAGTCCTAGTTCTTTGTAATCAACCATATCTGAAGCTTCTTTGTGCCAAGGAAGTGGCCACTTCCCACAGACACTCGACCGGTCAACATCTAGATGACTCACGGTCCTGTGTACACTAGTTCGAGCAGTATATCTAATCTACAGGGACCCGAATTCGATTATAAAATAAACAGATAGGCATCATATATAAATCAAAACATTTATGGCAAGACAGTGCTTTGAAAATATCTCGTTTCATTTTGAAGACATGCACACATATTTTTACAGAGTAAGAAAAGCCTACTTGAGTAGTCTTGATTGGTGATTGCTTCGTTCTCGATATGCAGATCCAACCTCTTGTCGAAACCTTTAAATAAATCTCACGTGAGATACATTTATTAAGTATATCTAATACTTCTAAGTGCAAGGAAATATTATCCTTTATTGTCTCGAGAATTATTCTCGGGTCTTTAAAACTTGATTTTCATTCGAGTCTAGGAGTTATATTTCTAGAGATGTCGTTGGATGGTTTCCAAATTAGGCTATGGTTTGGGGAATTTACCATACCTGCATAATTATTTATTGGGTGATATAAATAAATAAATAGTTTCTAAATTAATATCTTAACTTTTGAATCAAGATAAATAATTTCTGAATAGGCACATTTAATTTAAATCATCATATTTTAAGCATGATTTCTAATTTAATCACTTCTTGTGATTAAATCAATTAAATTCTAATTTAATAAATTAAGTCTTTCTAATTGAGCTTAGAATTCTATTTATTTATTTTTTTGGACTTAGCCCACTTAATTTAAGTCTTGGTACCTTAATTGAATAATTAACCCAATTAGGATTAATTAACTAACTTCTAGCCCATTAGCAATTTATTAAGTCCATTCTTTTAATTTATTCAGCCCACTAGAAATAAATAGCTAGGCCCATAACTGATTTAATTAAATTAGGCCCGTTGGGATTTATCTCGGCTCAGTGACTTAAATAATTCGGCCCATGAGTCATCTTACTTAAGCCCAGTCATTCCTTTTATTTCTGAAGTCCATTTACTTAATATTAGGCCCACGAACCCGGCCCATACCCGGCCCAGTTCTAGATCCTTCTTTTCTACCTAAACCCTACCCCTATTCTATTTTCTCCCTATCCAAAGAGTCGTCCGCCTCTCCCTTCTCTCTCGCGTGAAAACATCTACCCTCTCTCTTCATGGACTAGCTGGCGTAGCTGCCTCTCCGGTGGTGTTCTCGACTCATCCACCTTGCTGACCTGCTGCCACCACCCTGCTCCTTCGCCGTCCCTTTGCTCTCTCTCTCTCTCTCCCTCTGGGCGGCGGAAACTCGTCGGCTTCCCTTAAGGTAGGGTTTCTCTCTTCTCCTTATCCTTTTATTTTCCTTTACCATTAATTTGCCTCATGCATGTTATAGTTTTATGAATTAAGATCCAAATGAAGGTGTTTATGAAGTTCTATAATTTCCAGAGTTGGTTTTGTTTCTTTCTGATTGAATTCGTTTCCTTTTTGTTACGAGGCAATTGGTTCGGGTGGGGGATCTGGACAGCGTGGATTTGGGCCGACATGGCCTAAATTGAAGTTGGAGTCCTCCAGGTGGCTACCGAGGTCGGGACGCTTCCTCTCCTCGCCGGTAATTTACCGCAGGTACCTTATTCCTTATGTTTCTAACTTAAGGATTTCCCTTTAGGATTAGAGTTTGGCGATTTGTATGTTTAGGCAGGTTGTGGTTTGAGATTTGGATAAATTGTTTTTGAAGTGAATATGTCTTTCCATATAAGTTTGGTACTTCTATAGCTTATTATTGAAACCTCATAATCTGAGAGTGAATTTCAGAATTTGGAGCTTCCCAAATCATAATTGGTTTATGAACTTGAATTCCTAAGTTAGAGTTTAGGTTCTAAATCTGAATAAATCACAGGTTTGTGTGATGTTGGGGATGGCAGGGTAAAAATCCTTAAGAGGGCTCAAATTGTTTAGCCTTGGCCATGTATTATTAAGGCTTAGATTCAGGTTTGTTAGACTGTAATATTATGCATGTCTAGGACAAATTTTTATTGAGTTCTAAGTCCTCTACAGTTCTCAGAATGCTAAAGTTCTGAATTGATGAATGCTTAGTTATGTTTGATGAGTTCTATGACTGTGAAGTGGTTCACATTCTGTGTGGAGATTCATGTCTCTAAGTTCAAGAGTTTGATTTGTTGTGTGCGGTCTAAGCATGCAGTCATGTGTACTATCAAGTTCTAAGGTGATATATGTACATTACTAACTTCTAACTTTAGTCTATGTCTTACCTGGAGTTCTGGGTGGTAAAGTTGTTTTGAATTGAGCAGAGCTTCCCCTCTTTAAATGTCAACGTGGTTGCTAAGCTAGATTGTATGAAGGTGTTAGAAGTTGGGGCATAAATTACATAAACCTATCAAGGTTTGGATCTTAGTTTACTTACCTTAAGAGCAATCTCTAGGTTGGCTTAAGCTAGTGTATGTTTTCCTTGGTAGAGTCGGATCTCTTCTAAGTCTCCTCTCTTTCTTCAATGTGCTAAGTGTTTGAGGGTGAGCTTGTGGCTTGTTTGTAAGGTGTAAACCTGTCTAAGGTAAAAAGGATGGGTATTTATAGGAGAATGAGGTTGTTTGAGGTCTGGGATCAAATCCTAAGTGTTGATCGATTCCATGATACAGGTTTCCTTAAGGCAGGTCAACCCTTGGAGCTTCCACCTCTGCCCTTATTTCGGATGGAGCTGTCAGGTAGCAGCTTCCACTTGTTTCTATACTTTCATTTTCTCTTTCATAAGTTAGGGCCTGTGTATGAAATCTCTCTTTTGTTTTTGGTTATACTTATAGAAATTCTCTCTTGTTTTATGTGTGCATGTCATGATCTATGAGGGAAGTCTGATTCCCTTGCAGCATACAGAAGGAGTTGAGCTGCATCAGTACTTCCATCCTTTGTCCTCCCTTCGGTTCTTCTACTTACACAAATAGGTCTTATTCCCTTTTTCCTGAATTCTTTTTTCTCTTTTGTTTTATTCCTCTTTATGAGGTTTTCATATTACTATAGCTCCCTCGGCTAATGCCTACTCTTGTCTTATTTTTGCAGCCTCCTCACTCTCTTTGATAGAGCTTTGGGAAGAGGGATTAAAGGCTTAGGAAAGAGAGTAGGGTCTTGGGGGAAAAGAGAGTAGGCTGCTCTTCTAACTTTATTTACTTAAAATGCTAAGCATCTTTATGTACTTATGTTTCCTTTATTTGTTTTAGTTAGGAAATAGATGATTATATCAGACTTATTGTTATTATAATATTGTCTTACTTGTATGCATAATATATTTGCAGCATCTCTACCCCAACTATTTATCTCTCTCTCATTTGGGGAAATTCACAAGTTATCTACCATACGTAAAACTTGAGAGCTATGCCAATTTATTTGGGATTTAAAAAGGCGGGGCATTACGTAAGTGTAGATTGAAGGGTTACTATCTAAAGTTACACTCTAAACTGAAGCAACCTCCCTTCCCACCACCATACACCAGAATACTCGTTTCGGGACCAACAATGATTAATATTAATATAATTTAAATTAAATAATTTTCATCATTGTAAGTATGAAAGTTTTTTTAAATGTAAGTTAATTTGCAGTAAAAATTATAGTCATTGATTTATTAAAAATAAATGGTTAAGATATTTTTTCATTTTTCACATAAGAGTGAAACATATATATATATATATATATATATGGAGCTAGAGAAAAAAATGGCCTTTGAAAATGATATAAAAAATTAATTAATTTAATATAATTTTTATTTTATTTTAGGGACATGAAAGTTGATTTAAATGGACATGGCAGTATATAGATACTTTTAAATTTATCACTCATTTAAAAAGAAATTGTGATATTGCTAAAGATTGATAAGAAATTATGAATTATGAATAGAAAATAAGAGATTTTGAAAAATAATATCTTATCAAGTTTATCTATCATACATGTCAAATCAACGAGCCCGTAGATGCATTAGATTTTCGAAATAAAATAAAACATTTTCAATAAAATCGTTAATTATACTTATATCTATTAACTTGATATTGGATTATATACTATTAATTAATTAGCATTAAACTCAATAAAGTATTTATAATTATTTTACTTACATGTTTATACTTTGTATATAATAAATTATATATATTTATTTTTAACAATCACGCTCCATTAAAATTGTGAAAAAAATGCTACTCTTTTTTAGTTTGAATTTGTATGTACAAAATGTTTGAAGGAGATTTTATTAGTTTATTAACAACTCTATTATACATTTTTGTAGAGATAATTATTTTATAATTGCATTATTTAAATTATAATATAATTAAAATAATTTTTTTACGTTTAAATATAATTGTGCATCGTACGAGTGCACAAACTAGTCAATACTAATCAAGCAAACTAAATTCCATTTAATAGTTAACTTTAGATCACCTAATCTTGAGAAATTTGACAATCTGATATATTGTTATAATCTGAAATCTGGTAATATTAAAAGAAAAGAACAGATTGAACTCAGTGAGAGTCCATTAAAAGCATGTGTCAACATGGATGCTATACACTTTGCTGCCTAGTTAGTAAGAGTTGATTTTTCTTTTGCAAATTTAGATGCAAATAGACATATAAAAATAACAAAATAACATGGTGGTTCTTTCCTACATTTAAGGAGGCACATAGTGATAAACTCCATAATGTGATATGGGTGGGTCACAACTAATATTAGTAAGTATTCCCACACTGCGAGCATTATTAACTTTTGAGTAGGGTCAGCACGGGTCGATCAATCGTACATTTGCAATATAAAAAATCTGATCGTTAAGTTTTTTATCGGTTCAGTTAGTCATTAAAAAATAAAAAATAAAAACTAAAACCCGCAATAGCAGTTAACCAAAAAATCGGATCGATTAACCAATTTTTCACCGGTTAACCATAATAAATAATAATTTTTTTTTGTTATTCATAATAATACCGTAGAAAAAATATAAATACCGATGAATGGTAATATGCTAATTACGATCAATTTGAAAATTAATTTATTATTTTATAACAAAATAACTAATTTTAATATGGCAAAATAAGTCAAATATATAATTCAGAGATAAAAGAAATAAAATAAAGTTCTGAAAATTAAAAAAAAAACAATAAAGTTGCAAGTAATATAAGTTTTGTATTCGCTAAACTAATTAAATAGTATTCACTTGGTTTATAAATGTATGTCTAGTCATCAATGCTCAAAAGGGGATGATCTTCCGTCAAACAAGAAGTTTCTATAAAAAGGATAGCAATATGAAAATATATTCTCGTCATGTATTATATTATCCTCATATATTATATTTAGAATACATGTGTTAAATTTTTTAATTATATATATTATTTATAAGTATTATAGATATCGATTTGGGTCGGTTAATCACCGATTTTATATAAATGAAAATAAAAATCGAACCGGCATTATCGATTTTTGAAAATTAAAAAAAAACTTAAATCGGACGGTTCGATTAACTTATTTTTAGATCGATTTCGGTTCAGTTTGTCGGGTGATTCGATTTTCCGGTCTTTTATGCTCACCCCTACTTTTGACGTGATAATTGCACTATTTCATTCATTAGTGAGATAAGATAAGGGCTTTCCAATGAAAATATCATTTTTGTCCTCTCTATGGAATGGGAATTATTGATTTGATTTTGCCCCACAAAATATTCAAATAAAGTAATACTACTACTTTACAATCTTTATGTGTAGAAGGGCAATTTTCCTGGATAGGCAGCAATAATTACTCTTAAAATAAATTATTATTCGAGTTGGATATTTCATTCATATATACTATTTGTGTTAAAATTAACTGTTCTAATTAATAAATTAACAATGTTATTATCTTTTTACTATAGTGCTGAAATATTAACAAATATTGATTATGAATACTTGTTTTCATCGATTTATCTTATATGTATTTTTGGAATATTTTTTCTGGAATGGTATTTTTTTTTTTTTTTTTATAATGTTTATTCCTATGTTTGTTTTGTATGATTATTGGTGAACCGAATATTTATTTATTCAAAACCGCAAGTAAACGCATCCTCACTGTAAAAGTCATGTTTTAAAGAAACAGAAAAGTTAAATTTGGATTCTAAAATATAACTGCAAATCAGCAAAGTAATTTTATTACCCATCTTAAAAAAGTTAATAGATTAAGAATACATTGTAATTTACGACCAATCTCAAATTAAATCTCATTGTAATTCACCAACCAATCTCTTTTCTCCTCATCATTGGCTTAAATTAAATAATTTTCTCTTTGGAGTAACTTGCTCCTATAATCCTACTAAATAAATATTATCGAAAAGGAATGCACAAAGATTATTTTTTTTTTTTAATTATGCTTCGAAATAAACTACGTTTACTTATTTCAAAGAGAAATTATTTAAAAAAAACGATCACTTTTAATTGATCAATTAAATTTTTATCCACAAAACACATTTTACTTTTGGAGTTAATGGGCATAGATCGGATTGGCCTTCTGTAACAGGAGTCCCACTATTTTGTTAATCTTAATCAAAGGACTAAGACTCCTAATCTCCTATCATTACCTAGCTTTTCATCTAAAAAGAAGCTGATCATGGATTACCCATAACCCTAACAAAAGGAAAATGGACTCTTCATGGATCCATGTCCATGCAGTTAGTTAATGGGAACAGAATGTAAATTTGTTGGCACACTAGCAACGAGAAAACAAATGATCAACACGAAGAGCGTTAGCAAAGTTAGATTCTCATAAAATGATCAAACCATTACTTTTGATTGTTTTTCAAATTTGATGAACTTTGGTTGATATAAAAATATAAAATGGAACTAGACTAACAATAAACAATAACTTTAGAATTAAGAATTTATAAGTTCCAAGTATTATGATTAAAAAACGAGACCCACTTTCCAATCCATAACCTGATTGGAACATTTTTAGGGGTTTTAATCGGGACGGCAGGACCCCACCGGTCCCGATTCCGAAGTCCCGATCCCCAAAAATAGCTAATTTTTGGTCTCGGTCCCGATCGGGATTTCAGGACTCCCGAATTTCAAAATTGAGAAATTTTAAGTACCGGTCCCGGTCCAAAAAAAAATGTCCCGAATGGTCCCGAAATACCGAACAAGACCAAATTTCCCAAATTTTAAAATTAATTTCGAGGCATCAAGAGTCCCGATCGGGATTCGTGACTCCCGAGTCCCTAAAATTTTTAATTTTCCAATCCCATTAGGACTCAGGTCGGGACCGGAAAATCCCAAATTCTCACCCCTAAACATTTTATATGATTCACACCAACTTTATATTGGTCAAGCAATCAAGATCCATAACAAAATAGAAAAAATCATAACACAAAAGTAAGTGCAAATCCATTACACAAATAAATAGGAATCTAATGCACGCAAAAGGAGTAGAACACCAGCCATGAAAATCAAAACCTAGTTATCCTCAAACCATTGCCATCTATGACTAGAGACTCTAAACCCCTTCAAAATCGAATCAAAACCCGCTTGGTACAGTTGAAACGAATTGAATCGAGTAGATTATTACTCCCTTCATCCCACTATTACTGACTTGGTTTGACCAAATTTATAAGTGTTTTTTTGGTCAAACCAAATCACTTTTAGTGAGAGAGTATCTTTTTTCAAAACTTTCTAATTCTTCAATTCAATTGAGAACCAACAGGCTGTTGCTCCCACTGATACAACATAAGTGAAGGAAGTTAATCTATTTGAAAGCAACAAACAACTTTGAACAATCAAGGCACAAGAAAACATGACCTATATCCTAACCACAAGAAAAAAGCCTTATAAATTTAAAATCATTACACCTGAAAATGACCGAAACCTCGTGGATAGAAATGGACTAAATTGCAACAGTTATTTTAAAGTTAGGTGCTCTTCACTCATATGAGGGCGCAAGGCATTCATCGACCATATCAACGAGGTTAGGATTTTCTAAAGCTGCGGCCACACGTTCTTTGTCATTCAGCTGTTTGTTTACTGCAGACAAGTAAAATGAACTTTATGTATTGACAGTTATACTAATATTGCATATGTTAGTTAATAGCTGAATACATAGCATGAGAATGTAAGATTAATTGAAAGAAATGAAAGTTGCAGTTCATGCTACTTGGAGAGAAGAATAACATATTTTATCACATTTTAATTCATAAATTATTATCAAGTTCTGGAAAAGCAAGAACCTCAAATCACATTGTGCGCGAATGATATCCCAAGAGATGATTGTTTCCCAAGCAGATAGACATGCAATTTATACACAGATCAAGAGAAATACCACATGATACATATTAACCCTTCATCTCAGCCAAGCCAATTGCACAGACATAAAACAAGGCTCGGAAAGGAGGATGCAAAATAACATTGGGAGAGAGAGAGAGGGAGAAAGAGAGAGAGAAACCTGCAGCTTCAGTGGCATGAGTACCGGGTGCTACTCTAATATCCACCTGGGAACCAAAAAATGATAAATATTTACATAAACAGAATCCCCCAAATTATGATGCCTTATCAACAGAAAAAAAAATATCAATGTTCTAGAAGCTTAAACTACCAGAACTCCACATGTATATTAGTAATTTAGTATAATAAGTAATAAATGATACAGGAAGCTGAAATACCATAATTATGTTAATATAAATAAGAGCATCCTTTACTAAATGATGCATAATCCCTTTAGACGCGATTTTAGGATGATTACCTTGTAACGTAGCGGCAAAGAGCGCATGAGTTTGACCCGCAAGCATAAGCCAATTATTGTCGCCATGCTACAATGCTCTACAGTCGGAGTAAATGTGACTCTGAAGCAGATAATTTCCAATAAGTTGGTGTGCAGTAAATAACAAAACTGAATGAAAACAAAGAGGGGCGTAGTCTTCATTTTTTTTACCTTACATAGCTATGCTTGTCATCAACCTCAATTGCATCTTCAGATATAACTTTCAACTGTTCCAATGAATAAGGGTGCTCTGGATCTTTTATGTCTCTGATATGCTGTGATAAACATTAAGGATACAACATTCTCCCAACAACTCATTTATATCTGTGTAAAGCATAAAAACGATTTTCTAGGATATACTCAATAGACATTTTTCACATCTCTGAGAAAATAGATCATCTAAGGCTTTATACAGTACAACCCTTTTAGTGATTTTCCACATATAGTTTGGCACATTAGCCTATTAAAACCAAACATGCAACAAAAATAAGCCTAACTATTCCAGGTTACAGTTCCCATCGCACCAATCCCCACCCACCCTGCAAAGAGGGGGAGGCAGAGAGAGAATCATATTATGCCGGACGGTTCTATCAGCAATAATATCTTATATCCGGCATAAGAAATAAATAAAAATATTGCAAAAATGTCTGGAAGAAATGTGTGATATCAGTTCAGTTCCCCATCTGGTTTCTATTTTCATTTCAAACATATCCATGTAACTACAGGACACGTTGTTTTGTAATGGGGATCCCAGTTTTACCCAACTTAGAAGAATAACTTTAATAGAAAAATAACTAAAACAATGTCTAATATAATAATATGCTTATGAGCTCTCTGAAATGCATATGGTGAGATATGAAACATGCAGCACAAATAAGTCGGAAAGAAAAAAGCTTTTGCCACCTTCAATATGAAAATTCATCGAAAAAAATCAAGTGGTTGAAGAAAATTGTCAACGCCACACTACCATTAAAAGCAATTTGATCCAAAAGAAAGTTAAATGAGCCATAAAAAATCCTAAACACTTATAAAAGGATATCAAAAATTTCTAGTTGGTCAATTGCCTCAGGTGTATATTCATCTACATTATTTAGCGCACTTCGAGTTCGACGCTCCTTCTTCTCATAGACAACAGGATTTGCATTTATTAATCCTGAAACCATATTGGCCAATCAACCTGAATCACAGTTAGATATGGTTAATAAACAGCACAAAAATCCACTTTTTCCATGCCGTACGAACCTTTTTGCTCAAAATTTAAGTAGCCATTAATTTCATCATATAACACATGTACAGAATACAAATTCTCACTAGAACTAGCAGTTCTCACTTCAAAATGCATCACCAAATTGGATAATTAATCATCAACTTCCACTGCACATGTTGGTCCCTTACAACATGCGAAACTTAGCTAAATTCTTTAGCCATCATGAAAACACTAACAGTAGAAGCAATTCCCATCTGGTTAGCAGACGCCACATGTCAATTCAATATAAAACAGTGTGTGCGCGTGTATGTGTACATATATACGCAAACTAGTTCAATGCAGAACGAGCACTCTGCAAAGCATACTTTGTCTGTGTTGCAAAAAACTAAACATGAAAAAAGGCTTTAAATTAATACTAAAAGAGTTATTTCTTCAGAAATTGCAATACAAAGGAAATTTGTGCATATTTCAAACATGTAA
Organism: Leonotis leonurus; assembly: GCA_026898415.1. Taxonomy (NCBI): domain Eukaryota; kingdom Viridiplantae; phylum Streptophyta; class Magnoliopsida; order Lamiales; family Lamiaceae; genus Leonotis; species Leonotis leonurus. The sequence goes on along the minus strand of JAPKLX010000084.1, from coordinate 901,113 downwards.
AGCAATAGACTAATAAAACTAGTAATATTTCCTGTAAATCTTAGTCGTGATATTAACCCTAGATTGGGGCATTCTTCAATTCACTATTAATGGTACGGGTATTTGATAAATGGAAAATATTTTGACATCTAAATCCTAGTTTGCATATTCTTGACTTAAAATCGAAACATAGCCGTTTATCTAATTAGTTATCCACATTAGCAGAATATTCTGTAGATATCAATAAACTTGAATTTTTTTTAAAAAACAAACAGTTTATACATCATCAGGAAATTACAACTTGTGCTGGAAACAATAATCGGCGAAAATCAGAGAAACAATTTCAGTGGAGTAAGCAGCTATGCTTATACCGATATGAGACAGAAAGAATACCAATTGAGAGAGAGAATGAGGATAGGATAAGAAATGAAGAATGCAACAGAACAGAGATTAGAGCCTGAAGAAAATGAATGACCTAATTATTTCCTGCAAGAGAGTGGCACTAGATTTACATATCATAGTTAGAGCGTGATATTTTTGTTGACTGCTTTTATGTTTCTCTTGTGTCATTTATGTTCGAAGCAAGCACACTAAACTAAATCAATATTTTTTTATCAAATTAAACCATATTAAATTATGTTTTAACCAAATCAAACAAACCAAAATTATTTTGGTTGGGTCTGGTCACAAACTATCAATATATGTTCGTTTAAATTGTACATATTCCTACTCGTCACCAAATCGATTAATATAATTAATTGAAAAAATTGAGACTAGAGATGTAAATTGTATACACTCCTACTCGTCACCAAATCGATTAATATAATTAATTGAAAAACTTGAGATCATAGATGGATACATTTTATACCTGAAATTCTAAATCGCCGGAGAAGACGAGGGATGAAGCGTTAAAGCTTCTTCTTCCCTTTCCGATTTCTGCAGAAGAAACGAGAGAGAGAGATATGACGAGAGTTATGAGAAAAAGAGTGTATGGAGGAGAAGGTGGCGGCGACGGCGGGTGGTTGCGCAGGAGAAGTAGCTGAAGTCGGTGTGTCCCGTTATTGTTCTAACTTGTATGATGTCGTGAGGGAGAAGAAAAAACAGATAAAAGAAAAACTATAGGAATGATTAAAAGGAAATTGGGTCGGATTCTGGTTCTAGACCCAATCTTAAATATGGGCTTGACTAATTACTAATGGATCAGATTAATTATTATTGGGCCGAAAATATATATATGCATGTAGGCTACATTGTAGTAGTATTTTGATTAGGCCTAAATAATTAATTTTAAATGATATTTAATTAAAATTTTGGGTCCTAATCTTATATATATATATATATATATATATAATAATAATAATAATAATAATAAACAAATAAATAATAATATTTTCCACCTAAAAATTTAAATTTATCTACATTCATTTCATATATTTTATTACATTTTTTCCACATATTCGACTCCCAATCATGTATTTTTAAACTTTCTAATTTGATATTGAAAGTCTTTATGTTACACAAGTTTAATGGCCCAAACTAATTTGTTCATATTTTTACCATTTTATTATATATATCACTATATGAATATATTATATTTATGAAAATTTATATATTATTAATACTATTATAATCATAATCCTATACAGCACTCCCAAATCAATCTATCCATATTTATCTAAATTCTTATAAGGTTGGAATTAAAAAATTATATTAATCATATATAGAATTATATGTTCTTATTTCCATTTAGTATATGATATTTATATTATATTTTTATTTATATGTATATTATATATTGTATTATATAATACTCTATATCATTTTTATACATATAATATATATATATGTGTATGTACAATAATATATTAATTTGATATGTATATTTTGATAACTAATTTAATAATAAATTATATAAATTATCTACAACCTTTTCAAATTTGATGAAAATTAATAAATTGTATGAAAATATTTAGATTTCAAATTATTTGAAAAAATAAAAATTGTAGTCCCTCCGTCCATGAAACAAGTTCCTAATTTGTCATTTTCGTCCGTCCACAAAATATATTCCTACTTTAAACTTTCCATTTATGATAATGGACCCACCACACTCTCTACACACAACTCAATTTAATATAATACTTAAGTGGGACCTCTATTCCACTCACTACATATCATTATTAAAGTTAAAAATACTACATTAAAACCCGCACCGGGTCAAACTAGGAACTTCTTTCATGGACGGAGGGAGTATAATTTATCATATATGACTATTATAACACATTTTTAATTATCTTATTATTCTACGATTCATATATATTTTTCAATCTAAATAATAAAAACTTAAAATTCAATAATATATAAATATAAAATAATATATAATCTTCTTATTTATTTATATATCGTATATTAGATTATATGTTATTTAAAATCTAATGAAAATTTATATATCATACATAAAAATTGATAGAGTTTACTTTATTTGAAAATATTTTTTTAATATATATAATTTATTACATGTGATGATTATAACAAACCTTTCATTATCTTATTATTCGAAAAATCCACATGTATTTCACAATATAGATAATAAAATTTAAGAATCGTATTTTTTATTAAAATAACAATATATAAATATAAAGAAGTATATAATCTTCTTATTTATTTATATATCCTATATTAATTGTATATTATTTCATATTTATGTATCATTTTCATTAATATAAAATAAATAGTTAATGTATATATTTCGATGCATTTTTGAGAATTCAATGAAATTGATGATTTTTTTACCGTATATCATTATTAGAGAATGAAATTGAGTTTCACTATTACCCCACATATTAAGTTATCTATTAGTGAGTAGATATTTTAAATGTTTTTATTATTACGCTTTACATGTATTTTATTTAATCTTTGTTCAACCTAAAACGTGTGTCTACGTTCTCGCAATTAAACGAGGCTTATAATACATAGTAATCTGACCCTAGCCGAATCTCGTGGAAGGCTTAGCAGGACTTCCTAATTCAAGTGCTAGAGATTAAATAACAAAAGTCCTAAACATTCTATTAAGTTCAAATCACGGAATTAATTAAGGTAAAGACCAGAAAGTAAATTAAATAACCGGAATCCGGAATAAAGGCTCTAGTATGTGAACATCTACCTCGATCATCTTATGCCACGACTACTCACGTATTCATTTACTGATCTAGAATTCTTAAAAGCTATCTAATTATTAACTTTTACATTTATAATTAGATTGTGACTACGACTCTCGTATTCAAGTCATGCAGATAAGAATTAAAGATAAACGAATGAACACTCGGTTTATACGTTTCCGATTACAACTAATGTTGATTAGACCTTTGACACGACACAAGGATTATCTCTGAACCTCACCTTACGTCTAAGGAATTGCAACAGTGATCAAGCGGCACAATTTAATAAGCATAATTCAATCAACAAGCATGAGCAACAATAAACATAAACAATCGATTAAGAAATCCACAAACTAGTAGAGATTCAACAACCCTATCCAATCACATAATAATCAAGTAAGAAATCAATATAAGAACTCACTAACGATTACACTACTTGGATGGAGCAGTTGATCTTCACCTTAATCCTTCTTCCTAAGATAAAAATACAAGTAAAAGTGCTTTCTAAAGAGTCTAATACTAGGAGTTTCGAGTTATAGGAGAGATATGGGAGATATATATGTTCCAAATGTCTGATTTACTCTTTAAAACCGCAGAAAACTGCAAAATTAACGGGCCCAGCGATCCTTGAGTAGCCAGCGGTCGTTGGGGTGCACTCTTTGTCCGCTGCCACAGAACAAGCCCAACGACTACTGGCTTGTGTAAAATAAGAAATTTTGGAAAATGTAGAATTGAAGCTTGTCTCGATAGGAGTCAGTAGCTGCAAACGGATCCAAATTCAGAGTTGTGACGGAAGAGAATGAGCCAAAACAAAATTATTGCGCAGGACGTAACAATTTCGCATATGGACATGCTCTCGCGTTCTTTCTCCTCTCGTCTTCAGCCTGTAATTCCTAGCAAGCTCTCATCCTATTTCCTTGGCTTCTTTCTGCTTAGCATCGTCGACATTTCCAACATCATTTTAGCTCACATTAACTCCTTTTCGTTATCTTACATCCAAAACAATAACAAACAAAACCCAACTAAAAGCTAGACACGGCAAAATATGAACAAAAAACACACACAAAAACGAGCTAAACAATTTTTAATCTAAAAATTAACATTCCTAATTATTTATCATAATAACTAAAGATATATAAATTTAATTATGTATTTTTTGTTCGGGCAACTATTGAATTCAATTCATGTCATTTTATTCTCAATTCCACAATTAAGCTATGAATTTAGACAATTATTTACACTCGATAACACACAAAATAATGAGAACTTTTAGGTTAGTGTTATATGACATCAACTACTTATTAATGTAAATTTATACATAATAGTTACAAATAAAAAATTTAAATAAATTTTTCACGCCTAAAAAAAATTCACATATATATATATATAATTTTTGAATCAAGCACAAGTATATATATTTAATTTTTAATCAGATTATGAATATATATGCATATAAATAAATAAGTTCATATAATTTAAGTTTATTTTCATTAATATGAAAAATATTTAATGAGTATATTTTGATACCTATTTGATAATTCAATCAAATTAATGATTTTTGGTAGTATATCATTATTAGATATTGAAACTTAACTTTATTATTACCTACTTACTAACTTTTCTACGACATTTATAAAATTAGTGATGTGTAACAAGACATTTATCGATTTTGAAATGAGTACGCATACATAAAATTCAAACAAATTGATTTGATTTTATAAATATTCAAATATAGTTTATTTTCATTAGTAATATTTATTTATAATATATATTTTATATACTCGAATTTATAACACATATTATTATATGGGCGTAAGACGAAAATTAATTGGTTCACGATTCTGAACATTTCAAATCAAAACCGAACCGCTTCATACACAGTTGCGATTCATAATTCAAATAATCTTTGACGATTCGATTTTTAGAACTGCTAATTATAATTCTTTTAAACACCTCTAGTAATAATGTGTATTAGAATTATTTTTACTTTACTTTAGAAAAAATATGAGTATATAAATTAAATTCAAATATATTCAAAAAAAAATTAAGTTGTTAGTAAAAGTATACTAATAGACAAGTTTACGAGGATTTATATATATATATATATATATATATATATCAAGTTGTAAATTTATTTTTTTATCAATTTTAAAACGATTGCAAGCATACATGTTTAGTATACGAATAAGTAGTGCATATATCTATGACAACAAATAGTAATAAACGAAATGATGTCAAATACTTTTATAAATTCTATAAAATATTAATCTCGTCGAATTTCGACGGGCAACAATCTAGTTTTATATATATTTGTTGATGGAATTGGAAATTGAACACAATTGAAGAACATAAGATATATGTAGTTCGGTTCAAAATCAAATCTACATTTACGTGATAATCGATAAACAATTCACTAATATAAAATGAGAAAAATTACAGATAATTACAATGAAAAAGCTCAAAGAATTACTCTTTTTCTTCTTCTTCTTGTGTATCACTCCATCTCACTCTCTAGAAATTTACAAGTGCATGAAAATACAAAATGTATCAGCTAGCTTGGTATAATCATATAAGTTAAGCTAAATATAGATGTAGAAAATAACCGCCTCTGAACTTTCAGATGATTCCAGATAGCTCCAGTTGAACCACTAGATTTAAGCTAACTGTTTTAACCAGTTCCATTTAACTGTCGTAATTAGTTAAGCAACATATTAACCACTCATAACTGCTTGGATGCAATAATTAAGGGGTGTTTGACTGAGCTCATAAGCTTCTTGAAACAACTTATAAGCTATTTGAAAGTGTTTGGCGAATTAAGCTCTTTTGAAAACTTATAAGTTGTAAAAATAAGATCTTAGAATTTATAAATTGTTGAAAAAAATAAGCTCTTATAGTTTATAAATTGTTCAAAAAATAAGTAGCTCCACCTCAACTTATTTTTCTATGAACTTATAAGTTGTAACAAAATTACATAAATAACCCTACAATAGTTTGTTATTAACATATTTATCCCAACAAAATCACATATGAAGAGTTTAAAATGTCAAACATTTTATCATCTTATAACTCTTTAAAAGAGCTTATAAGTACACATTGACAACTTATAAGCTATTAAGGTATGACATCTTATAAGCTCTTTAAAATAAGTTTAGTCAAACACCTTAAATCTCAGTTATTAACCAGATTGTCTCAGTAGGATCGATAGCATCAGGTCATTCCGGTCTACATGAGTCACTTGTTCTGCTGCTATACTGCATACCAGGTCACTTCCTCGAGCTTCCCAACTGACATGTTTTCTCTTATCAAACTGTCTCTTCATTTGTATAGCTTGATATAACAGCTCACATTGGGAACATATCATGTCATCATGCTTGACTTGCTAGACAATCAACTATTCCCTCCGTCCCGCTAAAAGTGACCATGTTTCCTTTTTGGGCCATTCCACTAAAAGTGGTCACTTTCCTAAAAAGGAAAAGTTTTTACCTTTAAAATAAATTACTCCTACTTTATTCACACACAACAATTTAGTTTCTTAATCTCCGTGCCGATTCCCTTGTTACCACTTTTAGCGGGATGGAGGGAGTACTTTTTAATATTTCATCACAGTCTGTTATCTCTTGATCTGTATATTAACGATCTCTACTATTTATGATTTGTTATAGACACGGTTTGTTGTTGACCAGCTCACTATTCCAACATAGCTCGCAACACAGTTAACTATTCGATCAGCTCACTACTCAACGCAACTAGCTTCAACTTATGTGATCACACTACTTAACATATATTTATATTGCATCATCTTGGTCATGCTAAAAATGGTCACGTTTTTTTTTACGTGACGTCCCTTTAAAGGTGATCACTTTTCCAAAAAAGGTCAAGGATTATAGTAAACGTAACTTTTATTCATACATAAATGCCCACAAATAAAAAATATAAATACTTTAACATGTTTATAAGTACTTTTTATTTTAAAATTTTCTAAACTATGTAGTTGACGAATGGATAAAAATGTTTAGTTTTATAAAACTTCTTATAAAATGCATTGTCCCCTTACTATACTTGTACTCAACCCACAAAAGTGCATTCAAAATACTTTTAGGTTAAACACCAATAGTGATGGGTGTTGAGGCGTGATTTTGTTTGACAGCATATTATACACAATGCTTCTGTTATATTATTCCATTTTGTGAAGTATAGATCATCTTGATATGTAACTTTCTAATCACTCTGTTTATGTTATTTATATTCGATAGATATTTATTGTGAACTTCATTCAAAACTTTACATTATGAATCAAAATGTATGCAATCCATTTATAGGGGCATCGTTACTAATAGAAGTAAAGTCGAATTTGATTGCCCCATTTTTGTAACAATGATTAAGCTTTCGGCGGTGCTTCAAGCAATAAAGTTGCACAAACACATTAACTTTTTTTTTTAAAATAACTTTTTGAAGTCGAAGTTCAAAATTCATTTTCTCATAATGAAACCATCTGAAATGTTATTGTCAAGGAGGAAGAATGTGGTGATGGCGACACACAAAACTAAAATCTAAATAATTGGGTGTACGATTGAGATTTTTTAAGTAGATAACCAAGAATTCAACTAGTGGCTGTGAATTGAAAAATTATACTCCCTCCGTCCCATTTAAGATGACTCATTTTCCCATTTCCGTCTGTCCCAACAAAATGACTCATTTCCTTTTATAAGAATTTTTTAAGAAAGATATGTATTGAGTAAGTAAAAAGAATGAGACTTTATTGGTCTGTGTGCCCAAAAGAAATGGGCCATCTTGAGTGGGACATATGGAGTAATAAATATATAGTGGTGACAATCGAGCTAGAATAGGGTACTCATTCAGGTTATAAAATTCTTTTATTTGTAGTCTCGGTCCCGATTTTGTTTGGAACTTTGAGAGTTCCTAAATGGGGAAATTTTGAGTTCTGGTCCCAATTCTAAGTTCAATTGTTTCGCATGTCCTTAATTCTACGAACGGAACAAAAAAACATGCTCTTTAGAAACTAGGGTTGGGGTTATAATAATTCACAATTTAAAAATTAAATTTTAATTGAAATTATAATCAATTTCGAGAAATCGAGATAATCGAGACTTCAAAATCCTAAAAATTTTCATTAGTCAAGTTTTGATTCCGATCCTGATCTTAAAAAAATTGGAGTTCGATATCCTGAATTTCATTGGGACTTGAGTCCGCACTGAAAATTTTTCAAGTTCCTATCCCAAAATTTATCCCTTATTATTACATAGTTTTAGAGGTGATAAAAATGGCTTAGGTTAGGATGTAGCCTGTTAAGTTTTGGTCCGAATAATTTTGGACAAAACCGAGTATAGATTTATCAATTTAGCATGGCCTATACTTATTATACAACCCGACAAAATGAGAGTTCGAGTTGTCCTGACCCAATTTAACTCCTTAACTCAATCTGATCGGACCCAATCCAATCCAATCCAATCCAATCCAATCCAATTCAATCCAAACCAAACCAAATTAATTTAACAGTTCCACATACTTCGGTATCTAAGTAAATTAAAATATTAAATATAATAGAAGATTCGAACAGGAAGTTGATCCTTTATGGCTTTATTATCTACTAGAAGAAGAAACGACAAGAAATAAATTACTCATTAGAGTATTCAATGAATGTGGAGCAAAACTTTTAACTTAGAAGGCTTCAAAAGTTAAAAGCAACCAAGTTTACATGTCAACATGTATTACACTTTGCTGCGAAAAGTACTTAATTGTGCGTTTAACGAACCTTTTGTCGACATCAACTTCACTTAATGCAATAAATATTTCATCCTATAATATTAAAAAAAACTAAAATTTTAAGTGAATTTTCTAGATTGAAATTATGAAAACTCAAATTTTTTGTGACTAATTACTTATATTTGAATTAATTATACACGCTTTAGAAAATAGTGAAGTTGGAGATTTCACTTTCATATTTTGAGTGCTCAACTGTGTTAGTCTCTATCCTGCCTAAAGATGAATTGGATTTTGTTTTAGTTGCGATATTTTAATGTTAATTACATACTATGAGACAAGTGGGGATTTTGATAAACTATAGTGCAAGTTGGAATGATGATGAAAATGTTGATCTTTAGTTTACAATAATAAATAAATTAATAAATAAAGCGCTCCATCTGGAATTGCATTAACCAAATTCTTTTGAAGATGGAATATTAATGTACTGTTGTCACCATCTCACAAGTCATTTTCACTAAATTCTTTATATTATTTTCATCAAACATTACTGTTTATTTCTGATCAAATTGCAAAGTTGGAAACAGTACTACTTGTACTACACTTTACAATTGGTATAAGGATTGAGAATAACATCAACAACAAATATAATTCGTCCCTCAAGAAAATTATTTACATTCAGAATTTTTTATATATAATAAGTCTATTTACCACATTTATTATATGTAGTTTAATTTAAATTAATATATTATTCAATTTAAAATAATATATTGAGTAAGACTAATATTACTCACTACACATCCCATTAAATTTAAAATACATTATTAAACTCATGTCACGTCAAAAAGTAAATATCATAAAAGTTTGATACTATAAACCCCACCACCCTCACCCTCAACTAGGTTTGTCAATGAGTAGATTTGTCAATGGTTTTGGAATCAGAACCGGACCGTTAAATAACGGATTCCGATCGGATCTAGACTGTTAATTAAATAAAGAATGCTTCTGAATCGGAAGAATACTAATGGATTTTGATCGATTCCAGATCCGGTCCCAATTTACCCGCTCACTAATAAGTCTATATCCAAGTATTAATCAATTCAGTAATGGTTAACCGAAATCGAAGAAATGCACTTTTTGAATAACAGGTACCCGATCTTAATTTTAATTACTTCACAAATTTATCAATTATTGATTAATTTCAAATTTGAAATAGAAATTGATGGGACCGACTCAGGAGTCGACGATTCTTTGAGTTATTTCCAAAATATGTTTTTGAAAATGATGGAATATTTTCAGCCCAATATCAGTACTTCATTAAGACTCTGCTTGTAGGAATACTTTCGTTTTGAAACTTGCATTAACAATTTCATTATTAATTAAATAGAAGCAAAACGAATTATATAATTATATAATATTCTAATGTCTTTTTAGAGATACTGTATATACAAATTTCATATACAAATTTTAAATGAATATAATAGAACTATCTAATTATACGCATCATTTTCAAAAACATATAATAGAAGGATTTTTTCGGACGGACTTTGAAATTTCCAAAAACCGACGGGTCGAGTTAAAATCGAAACAAATAAATTTGAAACAACAAAAGATCTGAAAAAAAATAGAAAAAATGATCGGGCTGGGCTAAAATCGGATCTGTACCTGACGGGCCGGGTCAGTTTTGTACCGACTATGATCGGGTTTTGACGTATCTAGAACCGGAACCAAAACCAGAACCATAATTTTGAAATGAGTGGGTTTTGAATGGGTCTGGATCCGGTCCAAATTTTACCCACCCATTGACAAGCCTACCCTCAACACCCTACCTAGGATTGTCAAATCGTGCAGATCAGATCGTTATCAAGTTGATCCGATAATAACCCGACCTATTAATGTCAAGTATGAACCCGACATGTTAATGTTATACTGAACCAGAATTCGAACTCGACTTGTTAAACCCAAACCCAAACCCGACATAACACGATAAATTTCGTGTTGACACGATACGAGAAAACAACATAAAAATAATAATAAATGCATAATTTTTGGATTTATAAAATATATTTGTTTTTATATTTAAAGAAAATACAAAATATTTTAAAAAAAATATCTAACAAATTACATTTATTTCAAAATATAAATTATTAATATATAATAAATTTCTGTTATCAGATAACCTGAACTCGACCCGAATCTAACATGATAATTTTGTATTCTTATCGAATGAACTTGATAACGACTCGAACTCGATAAAACTTAATATTAATTCATTAATTTTGTATGTATATATATCGGATTATCATTTCATGTCAAAAATTAACAGCTCTACCTACCCCACAAACCAAAGAAAAACTCTTATAATATATATGACAAAATGAAGATATTAACATGATATCCAAGTTGCAGTTCTATATAACACGATCATGAGTCATGACCATAAACGTAAATATGCATCGTAAACATAAATTTATTAATGTAAATGCTGTTTCTATTGGAACCCACTATATTAAGTGAGTTATGACTAATATAATGTTATTCGTTACTTGTAATATTACGGATATGTATGAACTATACTTTATGATACTCCGTTTACATCTATTTCATTATTATTATCACATTAGTTCATTGGCATGTCATATGATCATTTTTAAAGAATAATACAAAACATAATTTTTTTTATTGGAAAAAAGAATTATGCGCAGACAAGAGAATTTGATTATGACTCGAAAATTTTAAAGTACAAAAATATATATTACACAAAAAATTCTAATCCTAATGGATCAATCCTTCAAGTAGAGTTGTACAAAACAATTGCAACCGTCTGAACGAAACAGTAATTAAATCATAACAGATAGTTTCATAATTATAATTGTGCACGACGGTTTGATTGCGAATTATAATATATTGTGTATGAAACGGTTTTGTTCTAATTCCAAAAAGTTTAGAATCGTGAAGCGACAGTTCCTTCGCATTTTTATGGTTTTTAATAATTTCTAATTAAATTTTATCTCTTATATTTTATAGAGTATTTTTATAAGTCATAAAGTTACGTTTTAATTTGTAGATTCATGTAAAATGATATATACTTTTTTAAAGATGGTTCCAAAATAACAGACGATTCATAATCTAAACCGCCCTAGAAAGTCTTGATTTCGAAATGTGAACCATAATTAATATTAATGTGCCGCTTATAACAATAGTTTGCACTTAGGATTTAGCAACCAAATTAATAATCCCTTCGTTTTTTTATAATGGTCATGTATAGTTTAATTACTCATACATATACAACTTTATCAATTTATTTTATTTAAACTTTTATAAATACATTCATAAACTTTATTTTCATATTATAAGTATTAAATAAGAATAAAATGAGGTAGAATGTTATACTTTTAGTCTAGATTTATGAAATAAGTCAAAATAAAACATAAATTAAAATAGGTCACTTACAAAAAAATGGAGGGAGTATTCATACACATATATAAAATAGTCTAGTTCGTGACTTTGTTAACGAGCTTGTTCACGAACCTTAAAAACGAGTCGAGCTCCAAATAGTTCGCAGACTTTATATACGAACTAGTTCACAAATTTATTAAATTAATAAATATATATATATATATATATATATATATATATTAGCAAAATAATTTATTAAATAAGCTCGAATTCGAATATTTAGCGAACTCGAGCCGAGTACTTCGAGCTCGAGTTCGAATTTACTATAAAATCGAACTCAAACTCGAATTTTATTTATCAAACCAATTTTGAACTTTGTTTTCAAAACTCGAACCAAACTCAAGCTGAACTCGAGCCTTCAATTGTCAAATGAGCCGAATTCGAAGCTGACAATATTTGGTTCAGTTTGATTCAATTACACATTTAATTATGTGACATGTAGGTGAATATTTATGTAGACTTAAAAATTACTTTATTAAAAAAAAATACTTACTCCATATTATAATTTCTGAATCTAATGAAAGTATAATCGAAAAGTTGAAAACCAACCTCAGCAAAATATCCCCTTTAAAAAAAGTTCAATAAAATGTCCAAGAGTTTAGGGAACACTCAAATCAAAAGGATTCAAAACTCAAAAGTTTAATTAGACAATCGTACGTGGCTTAGTTTGGAATGCAATATTATATATATTTCACTTTTTCTTTTTGTCATGCAAATATATAACTTCTTCATGTTAAAGAAAAGAATAAAAAACATGACCATGGAACGAGGACAAAAGTTATTATCTAATTACGACCGACTCTAAAAGAAATAAAAAGTTAGAAAAGTCGTGCATTATTTATTATAATGATTAAAATGTCGTGCACGCGTTTAAAATTTTCACTAATAATAATTAAGGCAGCATAGCTTAGTGGACATGACAATTTTCTCTTGAGTGTACAAATTTGAATTTGAAGTTAAAAGCCTTAAATTTTTTTTTCAGAAAAAAAAGACTATATTAAGGCAGGCATAAAAAATACATATAGAAACTACAACCAACAACGTACAAACACAAAACCATCAACCGAACAAACAAAGAACACTATACATCGAGGAGATGATTTATGCACTAAGATCTAAAGTTTTTCCTGACAACACATTTCTTAATCTTCTTCCCAACTATCCAGCACCATACATTCAATTTAATGTGCCTCATCATTCTATCAATGTTCCAATCCTTTAAACAAGAAGCAAAACCGGATGAAGTTGTCCAAAACTGCGTTCGGAAGGGTAGCCTGGTGCCGATCCACTCCAAGCAATGACTCCACAACAGCCACGACGTCCTACACTCGACGAAAACATGATTGATCGTCTCACCAACATAGCCACAGAGAGGACAAGAGGTCGACAAATTAGGTTCCAACACCCCTCTTTTCTTCAATTCCATCTTAGTAGCAATTCTGCTAAACATAACTCACCATGCCGTAGCTTGTACTTTCGGGACTGCAACTTTATTCCAAATCAATTTGCAACATACAGAGGAACTTGACTCCACATTCTTCTTTCTTTCTAAGAGTCGTTTGTAGCCACTACGTACCGAGTACTCAACACACGACTCAAGCTTCCAAATCCACCTATCCATCGTATGGGGGCACGGAGTCCTGCATGAAATCAAATCATATAACCGGTTAAGATCAATATTTTCTCACTCTCTCAGTTCTCTCCTCCACCACAGCTCCTATTTCCACCTATTGTCGGTCCAAGGACCTCCATTTGCCACCAAAACATTTTTATTTAAGTAAAGACCATATAATGGCTGGAACAAACGACTCAGAGGCTTATTCCCCTCCCACTTATCATTCCAAAAAGACGTCGACACTCCATCTCCTAGTTTCCTCTCAATAGCGCCTTCGAACCATCCCATTCCACTATCAATCAAGCATTTCTGGATTTCTCCCGACCACCCATGCTCACCTCAACGACCTCTGCCTCGCTCAACCCCTCCCAACCTCTCCTCCGCTTATTTTCCAATACGATTTCCGCCCACAACGAGTGTTTATTCTTCAAGGCTCTCCAAGCTCATTTTCCCAACAAGGATTTGTTAAAGCTCCTTTGGTCCTTGATTCCAAAGCCCCCTTCCTCTTTGGCTTTCGAAATAGTATTCCACTTCGCCCACACCATTTTCCAGGACTTCACCCTGCATCCCCAAAGAAAGCCTTGTTGAAGCGAGATCAGCTTCTTTAAAACAATGTTCGGTGCCCTAAAGACCGAGAGAGCGTAGAGCGGGATAGCTGAGAGCACTTCTTTCACTAAAGTGATTCTACCACCCAAGGAGATCCTCAGATTGCTCCATTTATTCAAACTGTTTTTCACTTTCTCGACAATATATGTCCAATCCCTAGCTTTCTGATGATTACAACCCACACGAAGGCCAAGATAATTGAAAGGAAGTGACTCACTTTTACATCGGAGTATACTGACAGTGTCTTCCATAGTGCCAGGCTCTACTCGTATAGTTATCACATGTGACTTCCCCTTATTAATGCAGAATCCAAAGACGAGTTCCAACAACACTAAAAATCTTTTAAGAAATAGGGTTGCAGATACAAATTACATATCTCAAATACCAAATATATAGTACTAAGAGAATACTCCAAATTGAGCCTAAGACCCAAAACTGTATAACAAACAATTAACCATGCCCAATACAAATTAGAATTCTAGACATAGCAACAAATCTCCACCTTGACTAGAATTCTCCAAATGCATCATCACAATGTCAGATGAAGAAACTCCTTTCTGCCTCTTCCCTCCTCGAACAATTAACATATTGTGACGTTTAGCAAGTCCAAACAATGTCGAAACTTGCTATGATGAACAAACTTAGTGAACATATCTGCAGGATTATCAGTCGTGCCCACCGTCATCACCTTGATTCTTTTCTCATTCCTTAGAAAATAATACCTCACATCAATATGTTTGGTCCTCTCATTATGAACTTGATCCTTGGACAAACAGATTACACTCAGACTGTCACAATACACAATTTTTTGATCCTGATGTAAACCGAGATCACCAACAAGCTCTTTCAACCAAATTCCCTCCTTAGCAGCTTCTGTCAACGCCATATACTCTGCTTCAGTTGTAGACAGAGTAACTGTAGCCTGCAAAGTTGCCTTCCAACTAAGGACATAACCACCAAGAGTGAAAACGTAACCAGTCATAGATCTTCTACTATCAACATCTCCCGCATAGTCAAAATCAAAATAACCAGTCACAGAACAATGAGCATCACCTCCATAAATGAGACCAACATCAGTACCTCTAAGATAACGAAAAATCATCTTCACAGCTTGCCAATGCTTCTTTCCAAGTTGCCCCATAACCCTGTTGACAACACTAACAACGTATGCAAGATCTGATCTAGTACAGATCATAGCATACATCAGACTCATCACTGCATTAGAGTACGGGACTCGAGACATAAATTCATGCTCAACTACAGACTTTGGTGCATAATTAGAGGACAAACGAATATTCGCAGCACTTGGAGTATCAATAAGCTTAGCTATAGACATGACAAATCTCGACAAAATCTTCTGAATGTAGCTCTTATGTGACAAGAAAAGCTTCTCATTTTCTATTTTCCTATATATCTCCATGCCTAAATTTTTTTTTGCAGCACCCAAATTCTTCATATCGAACTCAACACTGAACAAATCCTTCATCTTCTGAATGTCATACTTGAACCTTGCAGCTATGAGCATATCATGCACGTACAAAACAAGGTAGATCATACAACCATCATCAGCTTTGTTGTGATACACACAACAATCATACGGACTCCTCTTGTATCCCAATTGGATCATGTAATTGTCAAACCTTGTGTACCACTGCCTAGGAGATTGCTTCAGCCCATATAAGGACTTCTTCAACTTGCAGATCAACTTGCAGGCATAATCTTCTTTTCCCAGTACATGGAATCCCTCTGGCTGAGTCATGTAGATATCATCTTCGAGCATTCCATGTAAGAAAGTTGTCTTAATGTTTAGCTCGTTTTTGTGCGTATTTTTAGTTTATCTTTTATCGTGTTTAGCTTTTACTTGAAGTCGATTTGGTGTCTTTTAGTTCGTGTTTATGTCGTGTGTTGTTTGTTATTATTTTTTATGTAGGATGATGAGAAAGGTTTGATTGGAGCTAAATAGATGCCAAATATGCCGAGTACGCGAATCCGAACAAAGTGGTGCGAGCCGACGAGTACACAAGAAGAGAAATCACCCGAAGGAAGCAAGCCTGCAACCCAGCTGGCGCTGAGTTCCCGGCGCTCGCTGGACTGCAAGAATTCGAGGGACAGAGAAGTGCAGGCAGAGGACGCTGGACTACAAATTTTCGTGCGTCAGAGAGGCCACGCCAGCGACCGCTGCGTAGGGGATGAATTTTTAAGTGAAAACTGATGTATTTCATGGGATATCTCTCTTTTATCAAATAGAACTATATAGTTTTAAGATTATAACTCGTTTGGGAGGTGGTTCATCTTGTACTTTTACATTTTGGAAGAATGATTTATGGTGGAGATTGACTTCTCCAACCTAATAGTGTAATCGAAGTAAGTTTCTTATTTAGTTTCTTGCTTGAGATTATATGAATAATTGAAGTAATTGAATCTCCACTAGGTTTAAATTCTTATGGATTATTAATGTTATTGTTATTTCATGCTTATTGTTTGGATTGTGATTATCAAATTATATCGATTGATCACCGTTACAATTCTGTAGACATAAGGCGAGGTTGAGAGATGAACCTTGTGTCGGAACCCAATCCAATCAATTTCGGTTGTAATTAGAAACGTATAGATCGAATATTCATTTGATATCGTGAATTCTTGATTGTGTGACTTTAATACAAGAGTCGGAGTCACAATATGATTATAAATGCGAAAGTTAGTAATTAGATGGCTTTTGAGGATTCTCGATGTATGAATGAATGCATGAATGACCGTAGCACGTGATGATCCATGTGGATATGATGACCTAGAGCCTTAATTCCTGATTCTAGTTATTTAGTTTATTTAATTGATTAGTTTGTAGTTATCTACTCGTTGCATCTTAATAGAATGCTTAGGACTTAATGTTTAATATATAGCACTTGAATTAGGAAACTCTGCTAATTCTTCCTTGATATACGACTTAGGGTCACCTTATTACATGTTATAGGACTCGTTTAATTGCGAGAACTTGAACATACATTTTAGATTTAACAAATTTTGGCACTATTGTCGGGGAAGGCTTTAGGAGTTCTTGGTTTAAGTTCTATCGTTTGTAGTGTTTATCCTTTTATGTTCTTGTGAATTTCTCTTTTTTTTTTGTATTCTATTGCTATCTTTCTCCTTTTTGTCGTGTTTGGTGGATGTTGTGTTTTCTCTTTTTGTGTAGTGTTAGTTTGGTGCTCATTGTAATTGCTTTTATTTTTCTTTATTTTAGAATATCTTCATCCCGCAAATTGCATTTGACGTGTCTACTATGGTGATAGGTTGTTTATGCACGGTTGTCGAAGCTTGAATAGAAGATTGACACCGGTGTTGGATAATGTACATCGCAGGAGGGAGTTGCAAGTCGTCAACCTGGACAGGTATTAAGGGAACGAACATCTCTTGGATTTGGGATATTAGTCACACTACTCGGAGGAATCAGACACAGACTACAATGAAACAAGCTCGAGGACAGTCATGGCGGCAATGCAGATGCGAGAGCTAGCTAGGCCGGTTATTGGAGCTTCGGCGTCACCAATTGTTTTGGGAGAAGCAGCTTGAAATTATGAGCTGAAAAATATCCATTTCAGCCAACTCCCTTCTTTCTATGGCATGCCGGCAGAAGATGCACTGAACTTCATCCGGGAGTTCTATGCTATTGTTCAAACCTTCCCTCTTGAAGGTTTGAACGATGATTAGCTGAAGATGCCCTGTTTCCCCTACACGCTGAATGATAGAGCCAAGACATGGTTCATGTTGTTGGCGCCCAATTCGCTGTAGAATTGGAATTAAGTATCCGATAAGTTCATGTCAAAGCGGTACCCAAATCAGAAGACTCAAGAGGTGAGGTCACAACTGGTGACCTTCACACAGATGGAAGGTGAGCCCCTTCACGAGGCCTGGGAAAGATTCAAAGGCCTCCAAATGCAGTTTCCTCATCACAACCTATCTCCAGAGCTGCTCAATCAATTCTTCCATGAGAGTCTCCACCAAATCTTTCAATATATGGTGGACAATGCAGTCGAATTACTGCGGAGGAGCTGACTGAGATATTCGAGACAATGGCTAAGAATTCACAACAGAGAAGCACGAGAGGCCAGAAGAAGAAGGAGAATGATACTACTTCTAGCATTGATATGGCGAGACAGTTGGCTGAGCTCACGAGGCAAGTCCAAGCTATTAGGACTGCAGACGAGCAACCTAGGCGGATCTCTGTAAAGGAGACATGTGGGATATGTGGAGAGTTTGGGCACGGTGCAGATCTGTGTGCACGTGTTGTTGATTCCGATGTGGAATATGAAGCTCAGGCGAATGCTCTTCAAGGTTTTCAACCTCAACCCAAGTTCGATCCATACTCGAACACATACAATCCTGGGTACCGGTATCACCCCAACCTTTCGTGGAGACCACAAGTGCAGCAAGGGCAACATATGTCACCTCAGCATGGGTTTCAACATTTCGTTCCACCACAGCAGCCACATCATCAGGCCCCTCAAAAGGCTACAGTTGAGGAAACTTTTAACAAAGTCATTGAGGCGAACAAAAAAAGGTTCGAAATTGTGGAGGCTTCGATGAGGAGGATTGAAACTCAAGTTGGTCAACTGGCCCAGACAGTGGGAGAGTTCGTTCAACTCAATAGGAAGGACAAGCTTCCTAGCAAGGCAAGTAACTCAGGGAGGAGAAAGTAGTGTCAAGCTCATGATGATAAATGAGCGCTTCGTGGGAGGCAACCCACATAAATTGTATCCTTAATTATGTTTTAGCTTATTTCTAGTTTAAACTTAGTTTTTTCTGCTTTATATATGTGTAGTAGAGAGAGAAGGTAATTTCATAATGCAGGTACATTTAGTTTGGTATGGGAGTCTAGCAAGGATCACTTGAATGGTGGACGGGCCATATCACTCTTATGTAACATCTTGAATGCTACAATTCGTCATCCTACAGGGAAGTCTCCTATTTTTCTCTAGCTTTTATACAATGGGGACATTGTATTACTTAAGTGTGGGGGGATTTAGATTCACGTGTGTTCGTGTTTATCTGTTGTCATATTGTAACGTTCCTAATGTTACGTTTTGTCTAGTGTTTGTGATTTGTATTAATTTGTTATGTTCGTGATTTGTTTGTGCATGTGAGTTGTGGTGTTATTCGTGATTGTGATTTTGTCATGTAGCGTACTTCCCCAATCTTGATCATATGCACGTTGTCTTGCTTGTTCGATTATCTTATTTTGATGACTATCAATTATTAGCATGTGAACCTTGGTATGAGCATGTGAGGTTGTAGGCTTAGATTGGTTTGGTTCTCGAGCTAGGATGTGTGTTTAAAACATTTAAGTGGGGCATGTTGCTTGGCTAGTTGACGTGGACCGATCATGATTCGGAATATGAGTGACTACTCCCTAGCGTATATGTGTTCGGTTTGTCTTGAACAAAAAAAAAGAATGAAAAGAGAAAAAAAGAAGTAATAAAACACTAGAAGGGCGTTAATAAAGGAGGAACTGGATATGTAAATAATAGGGAGGTGTGAGATGTATGTACATCGTGATTGTGTGCATGTTGATGAACTTAGTAACGGGCAACACTACGTTTTGATTGAGTGACCGAATACGATTAAGAATCGAGTCTAATCTAAGCTTTGAAGTGAATGTATTCTTGGATGTTGGACTTGTCTGTTAATCATTTATATAAATCGATGCATTGTGATCGGATTTTGTTTGAGGACAAACAAATGATTAAGTGTGGAAGAGTTGTTTAGCTCGTTTCTGTGCGTGTTTTTGGTTTATCTTTTGTTGTATTTAACTTTTACTTGGAGTCGATTTGGTGTCTTTTAGTTCGTGTTTATGTCGTGTGTTGTTTATTATTGTTTTGTATGTAGGATGACGAGAAAGGCTTGATTGGAAATAAATAGATGTCGAATGTGCCTAGTACGCGAAGCCGAACAAAGTGGTGAGAGCCAACGAGTACACGGGAGGAGAAATCACCCGAAGGAAGGAAGCCTGCAACCCAGCGGGCGCTGACTTCACAGCGCTCGCTGGACTGCAGTAATTCGAGGGACAAAGAAGTGCAGTCAGCAATCGCTGGCTAGCCAGCGATCGCTAGACTGCAGATTTTTGTGCGTCAGAGATGCCGCGCCAGGGATTACTGGCTACGTAGCGGTCGCTCGGCGGTAGTTCCTGGACGGGTTTTTGATGTATTTTCATGGGATATCTCTCTTTTATCAAATAGAACTATATAGTTTTAAGATTAGAACTTGTTTGGGAGGTGGTTCATCTTGTACTTTTACATTTTGGAAGAATGATTTATGGTGGAGATTGACTTCTCCAATCTAGTAGTGTAATCGAAGTAAGTTTCTTATTTAGTTTCTTGCTTGAGATTATATGAATGGATTGAAGTAGTTGAATCTCCACTAGGTTTGAATTCTTATGGATTATTGATGTTATTGTTATTTCATGCTTGTTGTTTAGATTGTGATTATCAAATTATATCGATTGATCACCGTTACAATTCCGTAGACATAAGGCGAGGTTGAGAGACGAACCTTGTCTCGGACCCCAATCCAATCAATTTCGGTTGTAATCAGAAATATATAGATCGAATATTCATTTGATATCGTGAATTCTTGATTGTGTGACTTTAATACAAGAGTCGGAGTCACAATATGATTATAAATGCGAAAGTTAGTAATTAGATGGCTTTTGAGGATTCTCGATGTATGAATGAATGCATGAATGACCGTAGCACGTGATAATCCATGTGGATATGATGACCTAGAGCCTTAATTCCTGATTCTAGTTTTTTAGTTTATTTAATTGATTAGTTTGTATTTATCTACTCGTTGCATCTTGATAGAATTTTTAAGACTTAATGTTTAATATATAGCACTTGAATTAGGAAGCCCTGCTAAACCTTACTTGAGATACGACTTAGGGTCAAATTATTACATGTTATAGGAATCGTTTAATTGTGGAATTTGAACATACATTTTAGGTTGAACACTTAACATCCAATTGCTCAAGTTCTAAATACTGATGTGCAACCATTGCTAGTAGCACTCTGATAGAGGTATGTCTGATCACCGGCAAGAAAATCTCATTATAGTCAACCTCCTCTTTCTGTGTGAACCCTCTTGCAACAAGATGAGCTTTGTATCTCATACCTTCACTAGGTGTGGTTCCCTCCTTCTTCTTGAAGATCCATTTACACGTAACAATCCTCCTCTCCTTAGGACGTTTGACTAGTTCCCAAGTCACATTCTTGGCAAGTGATTCCATCTTCTCTCATATTGTAGTGAGTCACTAGGCTGACTCACTCCTTGAGACAACTTCTTTATAAGGAGATGATTCATTTGTTGATGGTTCTTCCTCCTCCACCTCTCCCATATGGACAAGCCTCATATGCCACAACTTGGTCATATCCTTGGTTTGAACCTCGGATGATACAACATCAACATAACCTGTCACAGTAGAACCTCGTAGGAAATACAGTACCACGTTTCAAGTCTGTCAGAACCACATTTGAAACTTGACAGACATACATAACTCCACCTTCACCTTTGAAACTGAAACCTTTGTTGTCAAGGAGACTCAAAGATATCAGATACCAGAAAATTAACCATGCCCAATACAAATTAGAATTCTAGACATAACAACACATACCTTATAAGCTTATAAGTTGTCAATGTTGTTTGATATGTTTTCGTCGTGTTTTTTGTTGTATTTTCGAGTCTCGTTTCATACTTTTAGTTCATGCTATTTGGTATTTTGGTTCGTATTTACGCCCGATTTCCGTAATTGCATGTAGGTTGTTTGGTGTGGAAATTGGCCTGAAATGGAGTTGTACGATGAAGCTTGGATAGTATTGGATTAAAGTTCATCTTGATAGGAGTTCGTAGTCTCAAACATATCCAAAATTGAAGTTCAAACGAGGGAGAACGAGCCGAAATAAAATCGTTGTGCGCAGGAGGATTGGGACGAATGATTGAGGGCGAGTTTGATTGTCTTTATGGATTGAATTGTCATTCTCTACCTAGAATTTAGAATTCTTTAATTATTTATTGATTGTTCTTGATTCATGTTTCGTGATTTAACTTGTGTGTATTTAATTGAGACGATTGGCCACCGTTTTTGATTATTTGTTTATTGGTTGAAATCGAGAGATAATTACAATAGAGAACTATGGTTAAATCATTAATAATTCCAAATCGGAGACGTATGAATTATATTCACTTTTTATTTGTGATTTGCCTATTGTGTGATTCGAATACATAAGTTAGAAATGCGGCTTATTTATCAAATACGTAAGTTAGTAATTATACAACTATATGAAATCATTGATTAATTGTGAATCGTTGTTCTTAATTGAGTAATTCTACTTAGGGTAATCTAATACGTGGGTCGTGGTTACTGTCTAATTAAGAATACGCAAGTAATTAATTAGACTAACTATTAAGAAGTCCTTAATGAACGAACAATATCATGAATTTAGGAGCATGATTTAACTGATTCTAGATTTTCTTAACTCTAGGCTCTTGAATCCGGAATCCCACATTTTTATTATTTTGTTTATTTGTTTTATTTCTTATTTTCTCATGCTTATTATTGGTTATAGTATTTAGAATTTCTATTTATTTGTCTTTGATAACACTTAGGATTAGAATCATCATACTAAGCTTTCTGTTGAGATTCGACCAAGGTTAATTTATCACGTGCAATTGATCTCGTATATTTGCGAGAAACTAGAGTACACATTTTAAGTTAAACAAATGTGTTTGGATAAATGAGCTTATAAGCTCTTTTATAAGATGATAAAATATTTGGTATTATAAGCTCTGTATATGTGATTTTGTTGGGATAAATCTTATAATAACAAAATATTGTTGAGTTATTTATGTAACTTTGTTGCATCTTCATGTTCAAAAAAGAGACATTAAATGTAAAAAAATAGTTATATATATATATATATATATATCATATTTAATAACACATCTTTCTCCGTATTTGCTTAAGTACTCCACTACTACTTTCAACAAAAATTAATCACTTAGTCTAGACAAGATTTGTCATCTCAGAAAAATGATAACTTTGTTATCTTTGTATATATAGATCAAGATTTCTTACTATTAATAAAAGTGACATTGCATCATACGGGAACATATACTAGTGATTAGGGATGTAAGTGAACCAAACTATTCATGAACTATTTGGGGCTCGACTCGATAAAAGTTCGTTTCAAATTCGTTCATTTATTTAACGAACTGAACTCGAGCATCGAACCGAGCTCAAATAATTTTTCGAGCCGAACTCGATTCTAAAGGTATTCGGTTTGAAAAGTTCGCAAACAAGTTCACATATAATTTAACGAACCGAGATTCAAATAGTTCATGAACTTTCTTAACGAGCTTGTTCACGAACTTAAAAAATGAACCGAGCTTTAAATAGTTCGCGAACTTTATATACGAACTAGTTCACGAATTTATCAAATTAATATAAAAATATATATTAACAACATAATTTAATAAACAAGCTTTTTAACGAACTCGAACTCGAATATTTAACGAGCTCGGGTTCGAATTTACTATTAAATCGAATAATTAACGAACCAAATTCGAGCTCGATTTGTATTTATTGAACCGTACTCAAGCTTGGTTTTCAAAATTTGAATCGAGCTCGAACCGAATTCGAGCCTTCAAATTTTTAAATGAGTCGAACTCGAGCCTGACAGATTCGATTCAGTTCGGTTCGATTACACCCCCTACTAGTGATGGTATGATACTAAAATTTTTGGAACGAGTGAAATTTGTGTCATATTTGTTATATTGTTTTAAATTGAATTATGTGTAATAAATAGAGTTTGAGTGTCACTTATATTGAGTTGTGCGTATTTTGTCTTGTGAGTTCACTTGCTATAATTAATGAAATGTTTTATACATAAATCATTATTATGAATTAGAGTTGGCAAAATGAGCTCGGCCCGGGGCGCTCGGGGTTTGGGCTAGGTTGGGTTCTAAAAAATAGGCCCGAAAAAAATCGGGCTTTTTTGGCCTGCTCAGATGGCCCGGTGGGCTAATCGGGCTTTGAGGCTAAAAAGTCCGGGGTTTCTGGGCCAAAAAATCCGCTCGACAAAATATATTATTTTTAATTATTATTATTGATTTTGAAAATACATAGAATTGTTTGGTGAATTGTATTTGTATATTTGATGATTAATATATAAATAATACATTTATATATTAATATTAATATTTATATAAATATATAAAAACACATTTACATATAATTGTTAAATGTAAGCTATTTTGTATATTAAAAAAAATTAAATTTTAACATAATCTTTGATTTTTGTTATAGTAAAATTTCGAATTGAATCGAATTTTAAATATAATATTTTTATTTAATATATTAAAAAAAATCAAATATTTAAATATTCATATCTTTTTTATATACTAATTGTTCATAAAAATATTGAAATTCATTAACCAAGTTTTAGGATCTTAATTTATTATATTTTTATAATATTAAATATTTATCTTAATTTTATATATATAAAAAAATGGGCGGGCTTAGCCCGGTGGCCCGATAGCCGAAGGGGGCTGGGCTGGGCCACAATTATAGAAGCCCAATGAATTTCGGCCCGGCCCGGCCCGATAAATGTCATTTAGCCCGGCGGAGCGGGCCGGGCCAGCCCCGACCCGCTACTTTTGCCAGCTATATTATGAATATTCAAAATGATAAAACAAAAATTATTTTCGTAAATGACGAGATAGTATATTTTTTTTATATTTTATCAAATAATGAATCATGTTCACTTTTCTTGACTATCTTGAAAATTGGTAATCTTATTTCATCTAATACATACATTGAAACACACACACGAGATATTTAGACAAACAATTAATATTGTTTTGAAGTAATTAATTTTATATTTGTGTGCATGCATGTATGATAAAAAAAAAACAATTATATATATGGAAATTCGTTGAACACGGATCGGCCAAACTATCCAAAAATTGGTAGCTAAATATTGCAATATTAAAACACTTTTAACCCATATTCAAATAAGTCTACAAAACCGGCCCATCTTAAAATAAATAAAAATTCGATACATGTATCAAGCATATATTTGTTCTCATTAAAATTAGTATGAGTCGTTCATGTATATGTTTAATTTAAACCAAGTGTTTGTATGTATTGGAGGTCAATGTAAAGATCAAAAGTTTAGGATTCCAATTTTCTGTAATATATACCGTCGTTAAATTTCATGTACTTATACTGCTAGGACTGTAATCGAATTGAATACTATCAGGTTCGAGTTTGGCTTGTTTGAAAATTTGAAGACTAGAGTTCGGCTCAAGCACGGTTTAAGTTCTAAAAACCAAGCTCGAGTTGGTTTGATAAATAAAAATAAAGTTCGAATTTGATTTGAGTTCATGTCGTTTATTAATTGATTTATTAGCGAATTCGAATTCGAATTCGAGTTCAAACTCGACTTGACTTCGTTAATTATAGGAGTTCAAGTTCATTAACAAGCTTGTTTATTTGAAATTCGAAACTCGACTAGTTTAAAATTATTTTGAACATATTCGAACCTTTTGAACCAAATATCATTAGATTCGAGTTCAGAACTCGATTTGAAACTTGAGTTTAGTTCATTTAATGAACGAATAAATTTTAAATGAACTTTTATCAAAATGAGGTCCAAATAGTGAACGAATAATTTGGTTATCCTAAACCCTTACTTATTTTTGGTCCAAAATGAGTGCTCATGTGTAGAAGGGATCTTCAATTTTGGTTTGAATATCAGTAGATGCAACAAAAATTAATATGGTTTTCAAAAGATGCAAACACTCTTTTTTCGTTTCATACTAACTTTTTTCGCAAACTTTGAATGCACGCATGCAAAACAATCATTATTAAATTATTCTTTGATTTTAAGGTCATGAGTTTTATCTTATTATAATAAAATACTTAGCACTTATATTGACTCAGCTAACTGCACGGAGACAAAGATAATTAACTGATATCCATATTTTTGATTAATTTATCTTAATTAATTTTTATATGATTGTGACCATTTTATACAATTAAAAGTATTGGCCGAGTGGTTAAACTAATTCTAGTCGAAGTCTACGTTATCAATGATTATCCTTCATTGTTATTAAGCTTTTTTAATTATTTTTTCGAATTGAAAAAGATAAAATATTACGAGTCACGCTCTTCATAACGACATAGCGACAATGAACAAACAGATGTACTTTAATTAATATAAAAGTAACTTTATTGTATGGAATTATTTGCACTAAAAAGCAAATATATAAACAGAAAATATAAATTAGTTAATTAGATAATAATAATAAGATGTTGCAACAATAATTCAAAAACTATGTCCGCGTATAAAAAAATGGCGCTCTATTTTAGTTTTTTTATTTATTATTATTATAAGTAACATATATAACGAAAGTTATTCAAGTTTTTAAATTACTATTTGTGTCTAATTGTGAGAATTTTCTATAGTATTTGTTTCAAAGTTCAAAATGGTGAGAACTTCTACCTAGTGGATAGTTCTATATTGATGAACATCAACGGCTAGATTGATATGAAAAGATTTTATCAAAGCGTAAATTCAGACGCGATTTGTGAAGCACTAAAAACAAAAATCTTTCAACGATAACTTCAATGACTATAATTCAAAGGGAGTATATATATATATTCCATTACAAACATTGAAGAAAAAACAAAATGCACGATCAATCAAGAACTTAAGCAAGCAAAAGAACGACACACAAAAAACAAGTAATTCATTGATTAGACAGATTAGTGTTTCTAATGAGTTAGAACTTAACTAAAACACGTTGTAACACCTATATTCACACACTCTTCGATATATTGAAAATTACTCAGACTCTATTGACTCCATGGAAGTAGAAAGTTTATGTTTTGATCATAACAAGGGCGTAGCCATACTTTTAGCTCAGAGGGGGCCACCATTAGAGTACGTAGTCTAACTTTTGGCCGGCGGTGTCCAATGGAAGAAGAATATAGCCAATAAGAAAATTGAAAAAAAAAAAGACAGACTGAACACCTCTACAGTTAAGGTTAGAACATTAATCAAACCGTAAGTTTATGATTTTATTATTTTGTTTATGTAGTGTCATTATGCCATTATGTTCCAAAATCATAATTTATTTCGGAACCACCTTAAAATATATATTTTATATTAATGAACAAGCTAAAATATAATTTTATTAATTATGAATAATTATTCTATTTAATATAAGAGATAAAATCTATAAGAAAATGTTGATAAATAGATGGTTCAGAAACGTCGGATCATAGTTCTAAAGCTCTGAAATCAGAATTTAATCATCTTCTACACGGTTACACGGTTACGGTTCAGAATCGAACTATCAGAATGATTACAGTTCTTAAAAATGTTAGTTATGCTTCGATTATAATTCAGTTCCACTAATCTTTTGAACACCTCAATTTCAATTCATTATTCTCTTTATTTAATTTCTTTTACAAAATTTAGTATTAGATATAGGTAAAAAAAAGTTAAATTTCGGGAGGGCCGGTGCCCACCCCTGCAAGCTACGCCCCTGATCATAACATTCTTATGTCACTTATTCTTTATCTCATTTATTGACAAGCATTTGATATTTATTTATCAATTATTGCGCAATTTTTTTCAAAGCAAGAGTATGTTCTTTTCCACCAACTTATGTATAAGAAACTCTGAATTAACACCCAAAAGTCAGGATTGCGTAATTAAATTTGAAACACTCGGTTTTCAATTAAAAAAAATTAGATTAGTATATTCCCCAATATACTTTAAGATTTTAGTACAACATACATACTATTAAATATTTTAACCAAATATATATTATATATTCTCGTATTGGAAAAATACATGCATGCATGCACGTGGTGCTTTTTTTATCCTAAGTCCTAACCACCAATCTTTTATACCTTAATGTTGTTAGAATATTGACTCTTTGACTACATAATTAACTTTTTCTTTAATTTTTAAAATCCAAATCCAGGCTTAAACTATGTGTTAGTCAGCAGGTATATATTATCACATGTAATCCATACAAATTGAGAAGTACAATCTTGGTCAACATCCACGTGCTTCCATAACTACTTTTCGATGTTAAAATATCAACAAAAATTAAATATTTATTTGATATGAATAGTAGTCTGTCTGTATGCCTGCATGTATAGTTGTTGTCAATATAGTATTATTCTTCCTAAATTATAAGATTGTATTGAATGTTGAGAACTTGTCCAATATTTTATGATCACACGTGGGTTACTTGTAGTTTTGGGGAAGGTAGTTAGGAATTTAGGGTCAATATATATTAGTTAAGTAATATTCATAAACTGTCCCTACAAGAAAAGAAAAAAAAAGATTTCTTAGGCTTTGAGTACAAAGTTTGCAATGCAGTTTGTTTAGTCGTATCTAAAATGTAAAGGTGTTGAAATGAATTGTAACTGTCGCCATAGAATAGGAATCAACGGCTTTAAAAACCGTAATTGTGTATGAGATGGTTTGATTTCGATTTTGAAAATTAAAAGCCGTGAATCCGCAATTTCAAACCATCGATTTGTCAATATTTTTTAATAAATTTTTTCTATCCCTAATTCCATTTGATCTCCTTTGTTATATAGAATACTTATTTATAACTTATAAAATTAGACTTTAGCAAGTACACTTATGTAAAAATACGAATTTAACACAATTTTAAAAGAAGTGATGGTTTAGAACAGGAACATCCTTAAATAGTTTTGATTCCAAATATGAACAGTAGAGACTCACTATAAAAAAAAGGGAGACTAATATTCCGTCGTTAGCCTCTGGATTTCCGTCGTCCCGGAGGGCTAACGACGGATCGTGTCCGTTTGTATTTCGTTCGTCGTTATCCCTTTGTAATATGTTCGTCTACAATTCCGTCGTTCGTCAGGTTCCCCCAGTTATTGAACCTATGACGAATTATGTGTACAAAGGCAATAGAAGAGGAAGAGGTTTGATAAGCAAGGGAAACTTTATGACTGATTCGAAGTCTGCAATCATTTGCGAACTATATGGAAGGCCTGGACATGTCCTTCAAGTGTTACACAAGCTTTGATGTCAGCTTCACTGAACTAGAAACTCAGAATACATCTTCTCAAGCATATGTTGCTAACCATCAAAATACAGGTGAATGAGAGTATGATGAAGAAGATGGTGTGTGGTAAATTGATAGTGGAGCAACAAACCATGTCACCAACAACATGCAAAATCTTCAAGTCAGTGCTCCCTATGGTGGTTCAGAGGCTCTTACAGTAGGTAATGGTAAAGTTATTTCCAAAGAATCCATATGTAAAAGTCATATACACACACCTTCTTCCTCATTCTCTCTACTCCTTAATCATATCTTGTTTGTTCTTGATATAACCAAAAACTTAATCAACATTTCTCAATTCACTAAAGACAATGCAGTGTTCTTTGACTTTCATGATACTTTTTGCTTTGTGAAGGACAAACTCATCCTCAAACCTCTGCTGAAGGGGACTCTCCACAATGGACTCTATCAAATTGATTTATCTTCCTTCTATTCCAAGATCAAACCGAAGAGTTCTGGACCAAGAAAAAGCTCATTCACTTCATCATCTACTGCTGCTATGTCTTTGATAACTTTAGTCTCTCCTACAACTTCAAATAGCTTTACTTCTTGTATGCCTTCTATATCTCAGGGTAATCTTGATACTTCTTGTACTGAAAATGTGAATAAAATAAATGTTTGGCATCAAAAACTTGGACATCCTCAGTTTAAAGTGTTATCTCATGTTCTACAGAAACTAAAGTATCTACTCAACATGCCTCTCTAAAATTTTGTGATGCTTGTAGTATAGGAAAGATTCATCAAAAATCTCACACCTCTCAGCCTCTCAAAACTACTAAACCCTTCCAACTCATTCACTCAGACATTTGTGGACCTACCTATATAACATCTCTTCAAAGATATAGGTATTGCATTCACTTTATAGATGATTACACTAAATATACTTGGGTTTATCCTCTAGCATTAAAATCTGAAACCATGAATGTTGTCAAACACTTGTTTAGTATGGTTGAGTGTCAGTTTAACACCAAAATACAAAAATTCAAGTCTGACTGGTTTAGTATGGGTGAGTGCAGAAGTCTTGTTCCATTCTTTAGAGATCTAGGAGTTCATTTTCTACACCCGTGTCCACATGTTCATCCACAAAAATAGCAAGACTGAAAAGAAACACCAACATATCATAGATATGACATTAACCTTACTAAGTCAAGCCTCTTTACCTCTTGACTATTGGTGGTATGCAATTCATACAACTATTTTCATCATTAATAGGCTTCCCACTAACACTTTAAGCATGAAATCTCCATACACATCCTTACTCAACACTGAACCAAATTATACCTATCTACATGTTTTTGGTTGTTCTTGCTTCCCTTATCTAAAGTCCTATAACACTCGCAAGCTTCAATACAGATCCCAAAAGTGTATATTTCTTGGCTATAGTCAAAACCATAGAGGCTAAAAGTGTCTAAATGAAAAGGGCAGGTTGTTTGTGGCAGATACTGTAAAGTTCAATGAGTGTGAGTTTCCTTATTCTGAGATGTTTTCTAATGCTATTCCTACTTCTGCAAACACTGCATCTTGTTATCTTCCTACTATGTCTCTATTTCCTACCTCTAATAATGATCAGCCTTTGTTACTTGAAAATGAAAGACAAGATAGTCCAGCTCAAAACAATCCACCAAACTTCTATTCATACGTCATCCACAGCTGCTTCTAACCGCTACCTCACGTGCATGTGATTGCTATTTATTATGCACGTGCATGCATACATATAAACTCCAATATACCCCCCTCAAACCTAGCTAGGTAGGTCTTCATTAGAGAATAACCTTCTTCGCAATGTTTCAAACTGAGCTTCAGCAAGGGATTGTTTGTGGCAGATATTGTAAAGTTCAATGAGTGTGAGTTTCCTTATTCTGAGATGTTTTCTAATGCTATTCCTACTTTTGAAAACAATGCATCTTGTTATCTTCCTACTCTGTCTCTATTTCCTACCTCTAACAATGATCAGCCTTTGTTACTATAAAATGAAACACAAGATAGTACAGCTCAAAACAATTCACCAAACTTGTCATTCTCAAACTCTTCTGTCTCTCCTCAAAACTCAGCCACTGCTTCTTTCTCTCAGCCTTTACACTTGTCATCTTCAACTAATATACCTTCGTCTTCTGTTAGCATTCCTTCTATTCATCATATGAAAACCATGTCCAAAATTGGCATATTCAAGTCTAAAGCCTACACTACATCCTTCTCTTCTTATAATGTTCCTAGCTTACCATTATCTCTGGAAGAATTTTTGTCCCATGATGAGTGGTTTCAGGCTATGAAAAGGGAGTATGCAGCCATTATGGAGAAAAGAACTTGGTCTTTAGTTCCTTCACATCCAAGCCAGAAAGTTATTAGCAACAAATGGATTTTCAGAGCCAAGCTGAATCCAGATAGAACATTGGATAAACTAAAGGCTAGATTGGTAGCTTGGGGGTTTGAACAAATGGTTGTAGTTGATTTTGTTGAAAATTTTCGCCCAGTAGTTAAACCTACTTCTATAAGTCTTGTGTTTTCTCTTGCAGCAACAAGAAAATGAGCTATACAACAGATAGATGTCAACAATGAATTCTTGAATGGTGAGTTGACTGACACCATTTACATGGAACAACCTGCAGGCTTTAAGGATGATCAACATCGTGATTATGTGTGCAAGCTAAACAAAGCCATTTATGGCTTGAAGCAAGCACCAATGGCGTGATATGATACATTGAAGGCTAAGATTCAAAGGCTTTGTTTTAAGAGATCTAGTTTGGATTTCTCTCTTTTCTTCAAGATAAGTGATTCATCTGTTACTCTCATCTTAGTCTATGTTGATGATATTCTAATTACAGGAGATGATATGAGTCTTGTGCAGTCTGTGATTGATACACTTCACTCGAAGTTTTTAGTCAAAAATCTTGGTCATGTTAACTATTTTTTAGGTGTGGAAGTCAAGCACTCGAATGATGAATTTGCTCTAGGACAACACAAAATATATACATGATATTTTGTCCAGAACAAAGATGTTGTAGTGAATGCTTGTGCCACTCCTATGACTGCATCTACAAAGTTATCCAAAACACAATGTGAAAGCTTTGAAGATCATACACATTGAAGTTCAAGGCGTCCTCTAGCAGTGATCTTACAACATACTCTGATGTTGATTGGGACAACTGCATTGATGATCGAAGGTCCACGGGTGGCCACTGCATTTTCTTGGGTACAAATTTAGTTACCTGGTCTTCCAAAAAACAAGAAGTGTCTCGCTCAAGCGCTGAATTTGAGTACAGGAGCATGGCATCTGCTGCGACTGATCTTGAGTGGATAGCTTCACTATGTGATGAGATAGATGTTAAGATCTCCTCTACATATAAGCTATGGTGTGACAACAGTAGTGCTATAGCGCTTGCAAGTAATCCGGTGTTTCATTCGAAGACCAAACATATCGAGGTGGATGCTCACTATGTTAGTGAGAAGGTGAGTGCAAATATTATAGAAGCTGGACATGTTCCTTCTCAGGAACAACGTGTAGACATATTTACCAAACCCCTTGCTGAAGCTTGATTTGAAACATTGCGAAGAAGGTTACTCTCTAATGAAGACCTACCTATCTAAGTTTGAGGGGGGTATATTGGAGTTTATATGTATGCATGCACGTGGATTATAAATAGCAATCACATGCACGTTAGGTAGCGGTTGGAAGCAGTTGTAGATGGCGTATGAATGGAAATCTGATGTAACAGACTTGGTTGCTGGTTGTTGCCAACGACACTATTGTTAGGCGGTTAAGATTGAGAAACATCTAGAGTGTTCAAGTGTAGAAGAATCTTGGTTGTTATTGAGATATTATCATTATATAAATAGAGTTGTATAGCTACGGTTTAGATCATCACTTTGTAATCATTTTCTCTACATGAAATAATAGCTATACTTTCTTTTCTTTATGTTCTTGATCTATCCTTCAATAGCCTAAAATTCCTTTCAACACACACTATGATGACCTGATAAATAACAATTTTCTATTTTTTGTGGGGACCTAAATGTCCTATTTATTAATTACATAGAAGGAGTTGTGCTTACTTTTATATCTCTTTATTACGACTGTGCATTTTTACGAAATTAAAAGTACTTCATCCGTTTTATTATTATATTTAAGAGATTAAAATTATACATATTTTATTGATATTGTGGTCATAAGTAATAAATAATAGAAGTGATAAAATATTTAAGAAATCTATGAAAGATAAAGTCAGTTATTTTTTTAATTTAATAGGATAATTAAGACTATACATCATGTATGAATAGTTCAAAATAGATGTTTGACTGTAATGCTATATGTCTAGATAATACTCCTTTAGATGTTGGATCAAATAGAAATATATCATTGATGTTAACTATGATTTATTATAATTCGTTGATTAAAATATAATCGATGATTTAGATTTAATATTAAATTATTTGCAAATATTTTTGGATAAGATATATTAGGTAGGCTTGTAGGGTACTAAATTGGATTATTTCATATTTTTTTTAAAATTATGTTGATAATGTATGTGGCGGATAAGTCAATATTGCGTAATTTTATCTTATTATTTTTAATATTTATATTAAATAAATATTAAATTATATCCTAATTAATAAATTATAATCTTAAAGTGATAATTAATAATAAATTTAAAGATAATTTCACTAAAAAGATATTAGGTAAGAAAGATAAATTAATAAAATAATAACATCAGAGATAATCATGCTAAAAAATATAAGAAAGAGTATCGAGGAAAAGTAGTTCTATTACATTTATAACCATAATAACATAATTACAATTATAATTTTTAATATATAAAATAATATATATTTTTTCTGTTTCAATATTATTAGCCCGTTTGACCAAATTTAAATTGTGAGTGTTTTATTAATTTTTTGGACCAAGAATAATAAAACAAAGTGAGTATATATTAGTCAAATAAATTATAAATACATTAAAATAAATTAACATTTGAATCTTCTCTCTATTCATATATATCTAAATATTGGATACCACTATAGTCAATATATAACAACTCTCGCTTTTAGATTTAAATTATTATTAATTCTCACGATATTAGTATTATTGTAAAAAGCATTCGTGTGTTTTCTGACCTGGAACGTCATAACCAGCCATGATTATCTCCTCCATGAACATATTTTATTACCTTAAAAGAAAGAAAAAGAAAAGGAAAAAAAAGAACAAGGCTAAATTCATTAGGAAAATTAATTATAGTTTAAATACTTATAAATAAATTCGAAAATCAACATTATCTATATACCCTTTCTGTGTGTATATTATGGAATGAGCATTAAATAGAGTGATTATAAACGAAAAAATTTATAAAAGACAAATAATAGTCACCAACAAAATAATATTTAAATTCTAGTTATTTATAATTTTTTTATATTAAAATAACCTTATAATTATTTTTTACATTTCTGACTATGAATCGTATCATTTATACGTGATATTCAGTTTTACTAAACCTTACGTACGTATCAATTATATAAATGAATATTATTCATACACTCATATCATTCGTACAATTCAATTTAAGTATATAGGTATTTGTGGTAATTTACATTCAAAATAACTAAAATTTAAATATTTTTAAAATGGTGGCTATTATTCCGTCTTTCACAATCTGTTTTTTGGTTATTTTGTATAATTAATACCATTAAATATCCCTCATAATTAAGTATGATAGTAATTTTCATATTTTTTTTTATCAGAGAAATTAATATATTAATAGAAGATCAAAAAAGGAGAAATACAATGGTACAGAACTACCAAAATATCCTAGACAAAAAGAAGTTCTACTACAATCTAGAACAAAGAGATACTACCATGGTTCGTTCTTCCATAACCTGAGCTCGGAGAACGAAGAGATAAGAGGGCCCCACAATCAAGATATAAATCTAATACTACCATGGTTCAACTATTAATATTTTTAAAAGATTAACTTGATTTTTGACTCGATTTTCATCAAACTATTCTAAAATATTTATTTAATTGAGTAGAAAAAATTGAAAAAAACTATTACCAATATTCTTCTTAAGTAGTTTGTTGTTAAAAATAATATTCAAAATAAGAAGAAAAAATCGAAGTTATTCCTGTCATCTATATAATGCAAACTTCCAAATACATAAATTACTTGTACATCACTTCTCATGTGCATATATATTCGATACTCATGGAATTAAGGCTTTCGTAAAATTTGGACTTTCACAGAAAAATAGTTGATAAACGAAAATTATAATTTCGCATATTTACATATATTACGTGACATTATCATATCAATCATTGAAATCAGTTTCCGGAAGATGCACACATCTAAATGAGATTAGTGTATGTATCTCAATTAATCTACATGCATCTATCCTTGTAAGGTGAATGAAAGTTCCATATTCAGAATTATATAACAATATAATTAATCAAGATGAATGTATGTAGCTGTAATAAATTAGGTGGAATAAGACCATTCAAATGTTTTGTCATTAATTACTTGTCACCTAAATGTGATAATATTAAGTAATTCTATATAAATATTCAAATTATTATAATGTTTATTTTTTATTTATTTATATTATATAAATATTAGATTATTTCCTAATTATTAAATTTTAGTCGAAAATTGAGAATTAATAAACTCTTATCAAAAATTTATTATTTATTTACATAGTATGTCACATCATTCGTGAGTGTATTAACAATGCACGCAATATGTAGGAGATCATTTTTATATAAACCAAATAATTACGTAAACAATTGAAAGTTCATTCATTTTTCGCATGTACGCACACAATTTTGTATTCTATCCATTTCATTTATTTAGATGCATTTGTTTTTGGAGTGAAATCAATATTCACTAATTATGACTTGTGAGAGGAATTATTTATGCTTTAAAATTTATCAAATAAAAAATATATCCAAATAATCAGAATGAAAAAGTACATCTAAATAAATAGGAGACATGAAATAATAATTTGGATGAGAAGAAAGCATACATAACCCCAGTTGTAGTAATGAAATTGTTGAACTGTAGATTGATTTTTATCATAAGAAGAAACATTATTGTCGTATTCTCGTATATAATTGATCAGATTTTATTGGGAAATACATGCACTTTGGTGAATTCGATTTCGCACACAGCCTTCTAATCTATTAGCAATGGTCACACCAAAGAAAATTTGAAAATAAATTAACCATGACAAGGCAATTACAGTGTTCGGTTAGCATGACTGAATATTCAGACTAATTTTGTGAATTGTCCGATTGCGATGTATATTTGAATCGAGATGTATATTTGAATCGAATATAATTTTGAGATAATGTCATGTATGCAAGTTAATCAGAAGTTATGATTATTGACCAGCCTTATATAACGATATTAATCTTGCATGCGTAATCTTGACCAAACGTAATCTTAAATAATTATGAATTAATTTAATCTTAAATTAATTTAATCTCGACTAAACGAACGATCGATAAAGTATAAACATGACTGGAATAATAGAAATGTGAGGTCACGATTAAGATAAAAAGAAGTATTCAAACCATATTGACTATTTTGATAATCAACTCAGTATTAATTTCGCGCAAAATTGAAATAATACGAACATTTGCAAAGTTCATTTTTTATTGAATTCACCCAAAACTTGGCGTATTTTATAATTTATTGATATCCAGAAAGAAGCATTATTATAAAATGCATTGGGACTATAAAAGGAATACTGGTAAACTATGTAGAGAAGCTTAATGCCCAAGTTTGTATGTGGAGGATGATGGTTCGTATGAGGCTACCTTAGAAATTAGAATTTATTCTTTAATTTATTTAAATTTAATTTTGCTGGTCACAGTTTGGACAACCAATACCTTTTTAGTAGACAAGTTGGACCCCAACTT
This sequence comes from Leonotis leonurus, assembly GCA_026898415.1. NCBI lineage: Eukaryota > Viridiplantae > Streptophyta > Magnoliopsida > Lamiales > Lamiaceae > Leonotis > Leonotis leonurus. Next base: position 863,510 of record JAPKLX010000084.1, on the reverse strand, counting down.
GCAACTCTTCCTGTCTCTTTTTAACTAAATCCAAAGCAAAGCCCATTTCCATTTCCATTTCCATTTCCTCCTTAATATTTCTGGACCGCACACCACCACCGCTTTTATTAATTAAGTTTAACCTCCTTAATTAATCTTATTTTAATAATAAATCAGAATTAGCAAGTGCTGTATAATTAATCAAATCCATCAAGAACCAATAACACAAGTCCCTTTTGGCTTCTTCCATAACCTTCTATTCTGATGGATGATGCAATTAAAGAACTCAATTCAAACATGACCTCTATTTTTATTTCCATTTATATTTATTTATGTGAATGGTATTGTAATAAAAATGTAATATTAGTATAGGTGCAGATGAGTAGACAAAGAGGTTAACCGACATTCCCTTAAGATGTTCCAAGGGGCAGGTTCATGTACTTTGGTCTAAATGGCGCCAACCTTATATATATACCTTATTCCTTTTACTTTCTTTGTCTTTTATTTTTTCTATTCTCCATTTATACTATATTTATGTAATTACTGGGGTTATTTAAGTTGCACATTTGTAAGCTTTGTGCTTCTCTATTCAATTGGCGGCTCCTTGTTTCTTTTTCCTCCATATATACCTCTTCCTTTGACAATTTTAAGAAACCCCACCCCGCTCCTCTCCTCTTCTTGCACAAAATCTAGTGAAGATAAAAAGTGTCTATTTCATTTTCAGACATATATACATGTTGTGGTAATTAAGATTGTATTTGGGCCGCCATCACTTTCTTCAATTTTGTCCACAATTCACCTCTTTTTATTTCTCTCTCTAGAAATTTAAAAGCTTACTTTGTGGGTGAAAGGATACCGGAAGCTATTAATAGTTCAAGAAAGGTTGAATTGATTTTTTTCAAGAAAATTATTGGATACTTAAGGTTGTTGAAGCTTCTTCGCCGGCGATCGATTTTGTTTCGGTACATGTGCTCTTTAAAGGTGGCGAATCGAGATGGTAGCGGCGACTACGCCAGATTCCGGCAAACTCCCACCACCGGCGCCACCACTTCCTCTGCTGCCGTAGAAAATGTTCCCGCCGCTCCTTACTTCCACATGCAGCAGCACCAGCCGGATTACCTGCTCTCAGCGGTGGTAGCGCAGCCGCTGCTGCCGGAGCACGGACACTTCGGCGAGATGTCGGCGATGGTGACGGCGCTCACGCACGTCGTCTCCGGCCAGCGCCAAGAGAGCGGCGCCGCCGCCATGTCGTTCGGGAGCTTCAATCACCCCTCCGCCGTGGACTCGCCCTCCTCCGCGTACTCCTCGTCGAGCTCTGGCTCGTGGGCGGGGCAGAAGCGGCGGCGCAACCAAGATGATACTGTTACGCAGTTCTCCGATACGGTGGTTTATCGCGGCGGCGGCGGACTTGGAGACTCCTCTTCCTCTGTTAAAACTGGTTTGTTGCATAATCGTTTTTCTTGGAATAAATCTTCTAACAAAATCCTTTTAGGACATATCTTTATAATTACAAACAAAATCTATCTACTCTAACTTTCATGTTTAGCTAATTTTCCACAAAATTAAAATTGAATCTGATTTTCCATTAAAATGACTTTTTTGATGATTGCAATCTGAACGACTTACTTTAATATCGAAGTCGAATTCAGTTTTTGAAGTTTTCTCCAAATTGAGTTTTAAAGATGAAACTTTATAAATTTGGTGTTATTAATAATTTGTTTATTTTTATAAAAATAAATAAATTGAAGAATGATGATCCACAAGTAGGATGAAGTGGGTCATTTTCAGACGATTTTCAAATGCTTCGTCACCAACTCTCTCCATCTCAATCTTGTCCTATTTCAATATTATTATTTTCAAATCTATAGATAAACATTTGAATCATTCTCCAATTTGCGTCTCCTTATCAAGATATTATTACAAACACTAATGCATGCCATGAATAGTAGCAAGTATTTTGACTCATGAATATCTACATTATATACTACTTTCTTAATTTATCTCGATCACAATTTCATATATATAGTATATATCTAAAATTCTAAATTCCACATACATACAAGTTGATGCATATCCATTCACTTGAACCTCTTTAATCTTTATCAAAACTTTCCAGAACCGGATTGCGTAACGCCAACCACCACAACCGCCGCCGCCGCACCATCACCACCACCACCGCCGGAGTCCGCCGCTCTGCCGGAAGAAGGTGGCGGAGAGAGAAGGAGAAAATACAGGGGCGTACGTCAACGGCCGTGGGGGAAATGGGCGGCGGAGATAAGGGACCCACACAAGGCTGCCCGAGTCTGGCTCGGCACCTTCGAAACCGCCGAGGCTGCCGCCCGAGCCTACGACGAGGCGGCGCTCCGCTTCCGAGGCAACCGAGCCAAGCTCAATTTCCCCGAACACGTCAGAGTTCTGCCGCCGCCTCAGCCTTCTTCTCAAATAGCCGTTGCGTCCCGCCCCTTCGCCGCCTCTGCGCCGCCGCTGTTTCAGAGCGCCGGCAGAGACTACTGGGAGTACTCGCAGCTGCTGCAGAGCGGCGATGAATTCCACGCGCCACCGCAATCGACGAATTTGTTGGATCAAATGTTTTACGCTTCGTCCTTGGCTGGATTGTACTCATCTTCTTCGTCGTCCTCTTCTTCTTCATCGCAATCGCAGCATTCACCGATCTTCAACTCCTCGATGATGTTCTCGAGCGGCCAAACCATACACTTCACGCCGCAGCGGAATAATCAGCACACTCGCTCCAGCGGCGGAGATGGAGACGGCGCCACCCCGCCACCGCCGCCTCCACCGTGGAATTCCGGCCATTACCCTCCTTCCTCTAGTTCCTGATATTTTGATCAATAGATTTTTCTTTTTTTTTAATTCTAATAATTTTGACAGTATACATACACACAGAGATTGACGCACAAAATCAAAATCAGCCTTTGCTGTTTTATTATTATTTTAATTTATTTTTTTGTAGGCTTTTGAAATACTTATACATTCATATATATGTTTTTTTGTTTATAATATAGATTAATTAATAGTAGTACTATCTAGTTTAGATGTAGTTAGCTGGTGAGGTTTGCAATTGCTTTGGAATGTTTTATGTCTATTTTAAATGCTAATTTCTCCCCAGAAATAGGAAAAGGATGTAGAACTACTAATCTTTAATGTACAATTCTTGTATTTAATTTAATGTAAACAAAGAAAGACGCAGAACACAAAATATGGAAAGTGAAAGATAAATAGTAGTCATACATTATATAAATTATAGTAATTTTTATTATAAATTATTATAAATACTCTTATATATTTAAGCTACGGATTTTTCATTTTTTAACATTCTAGGTATGAATCTGCTTGCTAGGTATGATTCATACATTTTATACATATGTAGCAATATTCATACAATTCATGTATGAATGATATGAATCACTAAAATCATATTATTCATACACAATATCTAAATATTATTTGTTTGGATTTTCTTTTGTTGGTGTAGTTTGATTTATGATTTTTGATAATTTTTTGTTGTTAGTGGTGTGTTGATTATTAGTGTGGCTTCAATTTTATTTGTAATAAAATTTTGATGGTGATATTGATGATGGTGAAATTTTTTTAACCGACAAAATTTTCATTTTTTTAGTATTTGAGTATGAATCTCACTTGCTATGTATGATTCATATTATTCATACATGTATAGTATTATTTATACAAATCATGTATGAATAGTATGAATCATATCATTCATACCTATACGTGGGGATACGGCGGTGGAGTATTTAAAAGGAAATTTTTGTCCCAAAAAATAAAAAATGGGTAAATTTTATATACTATATGTTGGTGGTTAGTATTTATCTTTCACTATCTTGTATATCTATTCTATATAATTAACTGATAAAGAAATATGCAAATGAGAATACTATTTACTAACTGTGTAACATTTTATATTGTATTAATAAGATTGTGACACGTGATATTATTATAGTTTAAGATTTAGGATATATATATAATAAAATTATATATTTGATATATTAAATCATTAATTATTTCACGTATCACGATTTTATTAATGCAATAAAAATGTGGAGTGAAACATAAATAGTGAGAATCATAAGTTTGGTGCTAATGCCTATTTTGTATTCTCAAATGTCAAAATCAAGAAAGATTGGATTGTTTGGTTACTTAAGATTAAATTAGCCCGTAATTGTTTGTGATTTATATGGTCCAAATTAGTTATTTTTGTCGTAGGTGGAAGAACAACTCACAAGCCATGACTAATTTACATGACACAATTTTGGGATTAAATTACGGATCATATCCATCCAACCAAACAACCAATAATAATTAATCCGAAATTAAATCATGAATAATCTATCCAATCGAACACCCGTATTAGAAATGCATCCAATTTAGCGTGTCCACGTGTTAGTCTAGTGATATTGTGATTAACGTGTTTTACAAGTATTTATTAAAAAATATATATATTATAATGAATCATAAGTTGAAATATTCTTTTTTAAATTTATATACCTCATTTTTAATTTATCAATTCTACATATCATTAAAAGTGATATTATATGTTAAAAAATTAATTATATACCTATTTGATTGAGATGGACATGTAGTAATAAACAAAAAATAAATTAAAACATGTAAATTATAATAGATGTAATAAATAAAAGGGGAAATGATTTTAAAATATACCAACTATAGTCATTTTCTTAATTTTAACACGAACTATTAAACATTTCTATAAATACACGAACTTTATCACTTACTCAATTTTTGACATAACGTTGACTTTACATAAAAATCGAAACTGACATGGCACAACTTATTTGACGTGGATTTTTAAATAATTTAAAATACATGAACTTTTAACGTTATATTAATTTTAACATGAACTTTAGTACTTACTCAATTTTTGACATAAAGTTGATTTTACATAAAACCGGGACTTATGACGTGGATTTTAAATTACTAATATTTTTGTTTCACTTCAATTATTAATTATTTAGCATTTCAGATTGAGTACTCGACTCCAAAAGTTAGAGAGTGGGGCAAATGGGTGGCGGACTTCAAGGAGTCAAACAAACGCTCTAGAATCTGACTCGGCTCCTACTCCTCCCCCTTCGCACCGGTGCGTGACTAGGACACCGCCGTATTACACTTCTGTGGCCCCCACCGTTTGCCTTAACTTCTCCAGCACGTCCCTGCACGATTACGGCGCCGCCGCATAGTGTTGTAAACAAATCGAATATTTTATATTAAAATTAGATTCGTATTCGATTTGATTCGAATATTCATTTTTTTATAAATATTATATTTGATTTAAAATTAATTCGTATTTGAAATATTCGATTTGAAACTATTTAATTCGATAGTTTATAAAGGAAAAATACAATATTTGATTCGTTTGCAAGCGTACGGCGCCGCCTCACCTCTTGAATACTATTTAAAATCGAATACAAATCATTAAATTTCGAATCGAATTACGAACCGAACCAAAAATATTTGATTCATTTGCAAGTCTACGCCTCTTCTCCTCTTGATATGCAAACATGTAATCCAAAAAGATTATGATGAAAGTTTATGATTAAATTTAGTTTCTTGATAAAGTTGATTGTTTAACTTTAACTTGAGTAGGTATGAAAGTTGATTTAAAATTTACTTATTGGAATGAGACACTGTACCATTGTAACTTTCAATATTGTCATTTTCCATTTTATATCAATATATATAGTTGGATAGATTATAGCCAGTGTTTTCTACTTTCTCTTATGTATTAGTACTCTTAGTATTATAAAACGATTTCTTTAATTGGAGTTTTAAATTTTATATACTTTTTGAAATAATCAATTCTGGTAATAATTTATTATCCAATAAGCACAAATTGAATATATAGAAAACATACACATAATAGATAAAATTATTATTTAATGGTCTAACATATTCTATGTGTCAATTTAAGATAAAATTACCTTTTACATCATTTTCCGCTACTTAATTTTTCTCGTAAAAGAATCTTAATTAATAATCGTAGATTTAAACTAATTAATTCACAATAGAATGGAAAAAGAAAAACACTGAAAATAAATCGATAAAAAGATAGATCAAAGTTATAGAACATTACTCCATAGGTGAGGATACATCCACATAGTGATGTATAGGTAAGGAACAAAGACATATTAATTCTAATTGATAATTGATATAGAAGAATATCAGCACACTCCATCTTGAAGTAAGAATACGACACATAATGTAAGAAGATGATACACAATGTAAGAAGATGATGTGTATCGTAAGTGAAAAATATGACTATATTCATGATATAGTGCATCTACTTTAGGGGCACATATACTAGGATCCAAGTTAGACCTGAGTCACACTTGACAGACCTCTTCACCTAAAGACTTGGCGGGATCGCATCTAGCCCAAATGCAAGAGGTCGGGACCTAAGGGGCAGAGCCAACTTATAACATGATGGGGCTATTGCTCCACTTAAAATTTTTTTATTTACTATTAATTTTGTAAAAAATTATAAAATTGTTCATAAATTTACAAAAAATAAAAAGATCTTGCCCTATCAAAAATTAAAAATAGGAGTAACGATTTATACCTCTGGGGCCTGGCTTGCCACTAACATCTGGGCAATTTCCCCAAAGTGATGGATTAGTTGTGGAGTGAGCTATTTGTGGCCGTAAACATGTTAAAGTTGTAATATTATATAATATTGTTCTAGAGGCTGATCCCATTTAACTTAAAATTGATCTTTTCCAAGTAATATATTTTATATCTCATGTGTGGTGTAAAACTATTGCACATGAACAAGGCTTTAAAGTGTCGTTATCCAATATTTCTTAATTAACTTTATAAATTGTGAAGTACAATCATGTTAATTAAATACTAGTATAATAATAGGAGTGATTACTATACTGAAATGGTAAGGGATGATTCATTGAGAGTTCTGAATAGATTACCAACCATCTATGCATGCGTGTTATTGAGGATTAATTAGTTGTTAATTAATATTTAATAATTGGGGGTTTGAGTTACCTATCTATTTCTTTAAATTTGTTTTTAACTTTGTCACATGTCATGCCAGGGGCTTCTAGCAATTTGTGGTGGGACCATCTTAATTAAATTTAGTGGGATTAAATATATTTTAGAATTTGATATTTTGTCCGAGCTTCCAAAATCATATGATCTTTAGAGAAAAGGGGAAACATAATTTGAATTCTTATATTGTTATTATTATTATTATTGTTATTATTGTTATTATTGAGTAGAGGAGAAACGAAGAATAAAAAACATTCAGATTTTTCTACTGGCCAGGATTATGCTAAAAAAAAAAATCCTGGGCCTAATTTTAAATATTTCTAATTTTGGTTTAAATTTGAAATGTGAAATCAAATATAGCTTGGAGTATGAGTTCTCATGTATTGTTTGCGAGAGAAATTTAATGATTGTTTGGCATGCTACAATTAAAATGATTAACGCGGGTTGTTGTTAAGGACTCGATAGGGAATTTTCATCTTCAAGCGAGTTAGCGTAAAAGACAATCCATCCCAATGTGTGTTCAGTTCTCGACCTTTTTTTTACGTGTTCTTGATGAAAGTAAAGGAACGATCTAAAGATCCTGCAAGTCCGATCTGCCTATCATGCCGGATGAGAAGCTACTACTACTAATACTAAGAATTGACTTGTCCTATTCAATGCCGGGGAGGGATTCTTCTTAGAGAAGAAAGAAAGGAAGAACATGATTCTTCTTTGGGGAATGGACTCAAGAAGCTCGTAGATTGCAAGAGTTAGACCTATTCATATATAGTGGTTGGACTCGCCAAAAAACATGGTTCACCAAGTTAGACTACTAAAGAAAACAAATACTCACTATAGCAAGTGGATTTAACATAATTTATCAACACTAATCATACAAACAACCTAATTAATAGAACTTCAAAATTAGACGTATTTGACTTTGAATAATACGATATAATGACCTGTTGAGCAAAGTATTCTCATCAGCTTCTCAAAGAGTCCAAAGTAGATTAGAAAAAAAAATATTAGTATGTAAAATCAATACGTCAATTATGATCAACACTTCTGGTCTAATAAATCATATGTTTTATGTTATTGTTAATATATGTGATATATATGGGATACAACATAATATTGATGACAGAATCTGAGGTTATAAGTTCCAGTTACTAGAAATACAAAAGTTGGCATCAAAATAAAAGAAAAGTGAAGAGAAGGGAATAGGACAATTCCCTTGTTGTGCACTTCGATTGCTTCGATTTCTAACTATTTAAAGTTAATGTTTGTCCATTATTCTACGGTTCCCTTGGTTTTTTATGGATCCATGTTCTTTATATATTCTTTAAGGAAAAGAAAAGAAAAAGAATGTATATAATTTGATGACCAAAATTTTATACCGGGACATAATTACAAAATAATCGATTATTGACTAGTAGTTGATTGCAACCTAATCAATAATTGTTATATTTGTATGAGATACAAGAAATTAAAAATGGAAGAAAAAAAAAACACATTCCCTCAACAAAAACTGGGATAAAAATTCTATTAAATACTCACTCCGTCCCACTATTATTGTCTATAGGGGATGATTATAATGAAAATAGATTTGCTTGTGCTAATTAAAAATAAATCAGCTGAACCATTCATATTTTTTATCCAATGGATATAATTAAACTATACCATAATCAATAAATACTAGTAAAAAAGAATAACAAACTCCCTGTTTTTAGGGATAAAATATTTTAAATAAGATATATACCAAAAATATGTTTTAATCTGTATCATTGAACAAAATGATTTAACAGTCAAGATTTATTTTTAGTTAACTCATACATAACCATTTTTATTTGATCTCTTCCGGATCAAAATTGTGAGAGATTTGTTGTCAAACTAGGATAATAATAGTGGAATAGAGAGAGTAGTATTTATTATGTATTACACCCCTCACCAAAATGATTTAGATTTTGTAATTTTTTATGTCCAAAAACATACTCTATCCGTCCCTCTAAAAATGACCACGTTTCTTTATTGGGCCGTCCCATTAAAAGTGGTCACTTTCCCAAAAAGGAAAAAAATTTACCTTTAAAATTCATCACTCCTAATTTTTCAACACACAACACTTCATTTTTTTAGTATTCGTGCCGAATTATTTATGACCGCATTTAGCGGGACGGATGTAGTAGTTTATATTTTAGAAGTTTCATTTATAATATATGGACCCATCACGCTCAATACTCACAACTCAGGTGAGACTCATACTTCAATCATACTTCAATCATTACATACAATTTAATTTAAAAATAATATATCAAATGAAATTCAAACTAACTAACTATATGTTCTCATTAAAGTTAAAAGATACTCCCTCTGTCTCTCTATTCTTGGCCTTAATAGTTAATAACACACTCACAATTTTGGTCAAACGGGACCAAAAATAATGGGATGGAGTTAGTATTATTAAAACCCATGTTAATTCAAACCGTAAATTATTTTAGGGGGTTGAGAATAACAATTACGAGTAATTTTAGGTATGTGCCTGACCATATACATGTATGTCGAAATAACTTTATTGATGAATCTAATATGGGTGTTTGGTATGTAAAGAATCGAACGACATAAACAAAAGGAAGATGTACAAAATTGAAGTGGTGTAAAAGGCAATTAATGTTAGATATACATAATTTTCTAATATAGATTTAGGAAAATCTTGAGATGTCCACTGTCCCTTGTTTGGTTGTTATTTAGAAGGCGTGGAAGAAACAAATGCCTGCCTTGTTTATTAATTATTATTGAAACAAAAACAAGTTTGGAATTTTCCTTTGATTCGGACCAATCAAAATAAATTACTTTAGGACATATTATTGAAACATGTTTTGAATTGTTGTATTTTTTGAGATAACTAAGAAGTGGTCTCAATAAATACATGATAATGATAGACATACTATTGATATTCTCGCTCTCCATCAATTTCTCTTTGTTCTGCCCTTCGCTGTTAATCATGTAGTAATTCATTCACTACAAGTCACCTATTTGCAAAATTAAATTATTTAAAAGGAGCTGCTACAAAATTGATATCATGTGTGTCCCAATTCAGTTATTCCATTGCATTATAATAACGTATTTATTTGAATATAAAATAGAAAAATTGAAATCGAACGGAGGGAGTATAATACAGATATTTTGGGTGTACGAATTAATTCAACCCAATATTATTAATTCTAATTAATGGGTGTATATGAATAATGTTTATAACAAAAGGTAATAACTTTTAAGTTTCATAGAATTGGATATTGGACCTGTAAATTTCGATAAATGGAATCGCAAATCAATTTTCTGAAATCGGGTAGATGGTGTTTCATAGAATTGGGTAGTAGACTTGCTAAATAACTGATTACTGGCGAGTTTGATACCGATTAACTAATAAAATTGATTAAAAAAAAAAAATCATTTTTGTATGTTTTTTTATAATATTATTTTTATATCATAAACCATCAAGCCAATAACAATTCAATATAAATATTTTCTTAAAAGTGTAAGAAAAAATAAAATTTCCATGAAACACTAGTTTCACTAAAAAAAGGATTTTATAATAACGGAAAAAATTTTCGTTTCTAAATTTTAACGGATTAATAACGAAATTGTTATGAAATTGTTGTTCAATTTTTAGTAACGTAATTAGTGACGAAATAATCCGTTATTAAAATTTAGTAACAAAAATTTCCGTTACAATTCCATTATTAAAATTGAAGAAATCATTTTAGAAACGGAAATTTCGCTACAATTCTGTTGTTATATAGTAACGGAATATTTCCGTTGCTAATGATAAACACTCATTTTGTATATTTTTATTGATGTGATTGATATCATCTCATATCAGATTTTAGAGTATTTCTTGTTGTGTTTCTATTGTTTTAGCATTTTGTGTTCCTTTTACGTTTTGTCGTGTTTTATAGGTTTTGGTGCATAAATTAGTTGACTGGGAGTCCAATGATGTAATCAAGGTGCAAAGATACATAACGGGCCAAGATTTGGATCAAGAGTCGAAGCCCAAGTGCACGAGACCCGAAAGAAGAAGTTTATGAAAGAGGACAACAAGTTCGGCGACCCGAGCTCCGGTCGCCGAACTCATGAGCAAACATACGACGATCGCACCTCGCTCGCTGTGGAGAAACAACAAACTCGGTGACCCGGGCGACGATCGCCGTTTCAGTAGAATTTCAGGCATGAATTCAGCGATCCCAACTGGCGATCGTCGAGTTCGCCCACGTTTCTCGTTTTTCGGTTATTTTGATGGGATTTCAACCCTATCTCTCCTTCACGCCCAAGACATTATATAAGGGTTTCATTCTAAAGCCCTAGGTTTCTTCCTTTCCATTCAATACAATTGTTTTTGCTTAAATTTAAATAATAGATTAGTTTTCTACGTCCCGGAGGAGAGATCGCAATCAAGGATTGACAACTCGAAGATCAAGAGTTCTACAAAGGGGGTCTTCATTATATTTTGTTTATCTTTAGTTTCTAGTTTCATTATGTGTAGCTAATCGCCTTGAGATTCTAGGGATTTTGTAAGACCTATTTTGATTAATGGATTCGTTTTAATTCCCAATTTGTCTTCCTATGCTTGTTTGTGATTTATGATTTTAATTCTAATGATTTGATAATTGATCACTATTATTGCATACAAGTTATGATTTTGATATCTTATTTGGAATTGAATTCATAGCCGATCACATAGATCACAATACATGTTTTCCCTTGAGACCTATTGGAGATAAGAGAACTGTAAGAGGATATTATTTGTGTGCTTTTTGTAACTGATTTAATTCTCTTGAGACCTAGCGGAGATAGGGATTAAATTAGCCCACTATCCGGGAGTATGTGGTTATTTATGCGAACCTTCAGATGCATTAAGATTAAAATATGGTAATTAGATTTAATTGTTGAATTCGTTAATTGATTTAGTGTCGATACATTATCCATGAAATCTTCTCTTTATTACTTGTTTATTCTATTATTGTTTCGTGTTGATTCGATCACATCTTTATTCTTGTTTATCTAGATAATAATTAGATTTCACGTGAATTATTCAATGTGTTTTCGTTTACCAGTCCTTGTGGATATGATACTCTGCTTGCTCTATTCTATACTTATTTTTGTGTTTAAAATAGTGCGATTAGTTAAATTTTTTTTAACAACCATTGATATTACTACGGATAAATCCATAACAAATTTGTTACTAACATTTTTAGTAACGTAATTTCTTGTTTTAGTAACGAAAAAATACGTACTTAAGTGTTTATTGCTGGTTCTTTTTAAAATTCAATTGTACTAATAATTAAAATTTTCTTTAAAATTAATTTCTTTTTCCAATTGTGATTGTCGATGTCACACTTACTTTACTCTACGGCTTCATATTTACCCAATAAAATGATCAGTAAAATTAAAGATTTTCAAACCATAAGTGACAACAATCTTATCATTGGAACTAAAGAGAGAAACCATTATATAAAGATATAATTTGATGTGATTTTATACCACTACACTACTAGCGTACTATTTTGCTACACATGTAAATAATATTATGTAAATAACAAATAATTCTTTATTAAAAGATAATCATTTTAGTTTTATGAACATGCGTTGTACGATCTATTTTCTGATATAGGATATGTACTGATCCCTAACCTTAAAAACAATTAGGAACAAGTGTCGATGATTATTATATGTAGTTGGAATTATATTTTCACAAGTTGGTCCAAATTTTGAAAGTATATCTTTCTAGAGATGATAGCCTAAAAATAGTTCATTTTATTCCTTCCACACGTCTTTATATACATGTTATAATTTGGTTTGTGCCACCTGCAGTCGTATATAAATGCCCTTACCTAATCTTGGTCTACCTTTTTCCTTCTTTTCCCCTTCTTTTCTTTATATATATATATATATATATATATATATATATATATATATATATGTATATATATATGATTGTAACCTAACTTTCCATCTTGCCCAACTCAAGGGAGCTTCTTCAAATTTTGTAGGGCTTCATCATAATTTTAGTTCTTCCTATAAAATGTTAGTATGTGTAAATTTAGAGGTGTTTAAAAGAATGGTAACCGTCATTTTTGAGAATCGTAACTATTTACGACAGTTCGGTTCAGATACCTAACTGTGTAGGGAACTTATGTTCCGATTCTAAATATTTGGAACTCGTCGGTTCTTCAACATTTATTATAAGAGGTTTTTTATATCCTTATTTCGAATTTACCTCTTATGTTATATAGACTCATTGTTTATAATTTATAAATTATATTTTAACTTGTAAATTCATATAAAAGTACACATTTTTAAAGAGTTTTTAAAAGAATCGTCGGTTCGAACTCGAAACTGCCTTGAACAGTTCAGATAACGAACCGTGAACTGTTATAATCATGGTTCGGTGATGGTTTGAACTAATGAAATCGTGAACCGGTGGGGATTTCCTGGAAAAAATCGTTGCATATTCATTCGATTCCTTATAAAAGATATTCAATCTGTATGAATAGAAGTTAAAGAGGGGATTTATGCTCGTCCTGTCCTTTATATGGATATTAGAGGTTGGGACAATTCCGTTGACTCGTATTGATGAGAAATTGGCTCCACGAGAAATTGAACAAAAAGCTTTTTTACCAATTTGTTTACGATTCGATCCATATCCGTAACTATTACAAGAAGAAAAAAAAATAGTGATGAAAGCATTAGTAAAATGACACATATCCTCAGTAATTGTAAAAAAATACTTTTAGTGAGAATAAATATTGTAGTTAAAAGTTAAATTTTCATCACTAATAACTTTTAGGTAATTAAATTTTTCACCCGTCACTATCTCTCATTATTGTTTTTCTAGTTAAAAATCAATAATAACAGTGTAGTGTAATTTTTACTCTCATTAAAAAATGTTTTTTCTTGTACTGAACCGTGAACATAAATTGATGCATGAGGAGGTTTCGTTTTTCAATTTCGAGACTATATATATTATGGATGGTGATAAATCGACATAATGTCTTGTGACATAAAATTTAAATTTACTAATGTAACCTTTCACTAATTTAAATCATTAATTAAAGTATAATGAATCAATGTCTCACTCACCATATATATAATTAACTGATTTCATAAATCATAATGAGCCGTTGATTTGATAATTTTTCCCACCGCAAAATCAGAAGATAGAATATTTAAGTTGTCCTACTAATTCTAATATTTAATTATTTTTCGAGATGTTTAAATTATGGTGTTTAATGATTACTTAATTCATAAAAATATATCACAATTTGTGGTGCTTGATTTAATTTGAGAATTTTCGCCGTTAAATTTCGAACCTTTTCTTGAGAAGTTTAAATATATATATATATATATATATATATATATATTATGGTGATAGTTTAAAATACGTGGCATGTATAACATTGACTCATACGAAGATGAAGGACAATCGAAATAGCATTGTTAGAATTGTGAAATTTATTATTTTATTGATGTATTACTTTTTTATTAATTAAATAATACATTTTATAATAAGGAAATACACATTCAATTAATATAAATTCAACCAGCTTAAAAATATATAATTATTGATTATTAGGAACAACATGATGTGTGAGCGGAGTGAATGTATGAAAAATATATGATTATTAAATTATTAGGAATAATATTAAAAAGGAAAATAGATAATAATCTCTAAGATATGAAAATCACATATGAAAGTCTCATATATGTTTTTAGGACTAAATTTGTAACATCTGTATTGTTAAAAGTTATAAAAATCTTGTCTTAATTAGAATCTATAAGATATGAAAATCACATTAATCATAATGAATTAGTGAGATATTTAATGATCTTTCCATACTTTAAATACAAGGGTATACATGTAATAATAAATTTTAAATTTATATTAAATTAATAAAATTTTAATAAACTTTCCTAATTAACCATTTATGTCTTGAGACATTATGTCTCCTCATCATTTTCCATATATTATACCAATTTTTATTCTTACATACAGTTAATGATAAATATATATATATGAGTGATTTCACTAGGAATGTTATGAATAGGTACGTTAATGTGTTCGTCTGTGAGTATTAAGTTAAAGTATCCTCCTTACTATTAATAATATGATTCAACGAATTTCAAGATCGACTGCTTCAACTAAACTAATGTGGGATACTTTTACTAAACTAATAAATAATAATGATACCCTTTGCATCCCCTTATTAATTTCTTTTGTTTTTAACCGTTACACTAATATTGACTTATTCTTAAAAATAAAAATAAAAATCGTTTAAAATTAGTGGATTCCATTATTTTTTCTTTTACACTTATCCTTATCCTTATCATTCACAATCAAGTATAATCTAATCTATAATTTCCTTTTCATCTTTTATATCTCTTCTTATTTTACGTGTAAGAAAAAGAAAAAAAAAAAGAAGAAACAAGTCAGTATAATTTACAATGATATTTTCATCTTTTATATCACTTTATTTTATGTAAAAAAAGATACAAACCAATATAATTTATAATTGCACTTTCATATTTTACAACTCTTTATTTACGTAAATTTGGTACTTTGTCCTATTAAATTAAATACACTTTGATTAAATTTTTTTTACAATTTTGGTCTAATCTAAAAGACTATAGCACAATGGTTTCTGAGGTTTGCCTTCCAGAAAATTATTTGTAACGTCCGTTAAAAAGTTAAAAAAACTAAAAACAATTTAATTATTAAGAAAAAGGGAATTTATGAAATTAAAAATGATGGGAGAAGCACGCGACAAGAGTGTGATATTATTGGAACAAATAACGTAAGAGAGTTGACGCATTCTCAACAATCAAATTAATGGATTGAGAAAGATAGACAGATAGGTGTCCATTTCCTCTTTGGGTACTATTTATTTATTGTTTAATATTTGTGTGTCTATCATTCGTGTACACGTGCTTTTATTATTTTTCTTGTAATGGAATAAGATTAAATGATTAAATAAGAAATAGAAACCTAAAAAAGAAGCTGATTTACGTGATTTATTAGTTGACTATATTGACGAACATGGATGAGAATATATTTATTATCCGACTATGTTAGAAATTAAAGATTTTAAATACAGTATATATATATATATATTACTATGAGAATACGATAAATTGAACTTAAAGCCCAATACTGCGAAGTATGATTTTATTATAATAATTCATTGTATTCCCCTAAATGGGGGGAATTGCTCATTTGGTTGTTGACTTGTTTTACCTACCAATTTTGGGATAAAGCTTTGATTAATTTTGAATTTGATTCCATATGTAAACACATTCACACGCCATCCACCTCACTTCAAATTAATGTACACAAACAATTAGTTTGTATAATAAGAAAATGCTCATCCACCCGCAGCGGGCGGGGTTAATGCACCCACGAATGATGTGGCATGCCATGTAGATATATATTAAATTCTTAATATTTTTTTTTATTAATTATCACTTTCCGACTAGGGTTCATTGGTTAGGTATAGTTTAATACTATTCAATAAAAATTAATAATAAAAAATAAATTTAACAAAGAAATGAAAATATAGTAACTCGCCGCGGGCACATTAAGATGTGTCCGCCGCGGGCGGTGGAGCATTATGTTGTATAATATATTAATACTTGATTAAAAAAAAAAGACTGATGCGAAAAATATCCACTTTCATATCTACTTCAAATTTCATACTTTTGTTAGAATTAAACCATGTTAATTCAACTTTAACGGCATAAAATCTTTCATGATAATTTGAGAACAAATAATTGCAACGGGAGAACGAGCATGTAGTTGTCATAGTCAAATTAAAGGTTGAAGATACTTGGTGTTGGTCTTTAGTCTCTATATTTCCTGTGTTATATTCTCTGATGGGGATAAAAAGTATATATATATGGATAGTTTCGGGTTAAAAGAAGATAAATGATGAGAAATATGAATTGATTTGGAGCGTAGATTAGTATAAATCCAATGGATATTATTAATCCACAATTTAAGGAATTAAAATAGAAACAATGCAACAAGGCTATTGGGGTAGTTTTAATGAGATATGCCGAAAATTTAAATTGATTTCGAATCTCATTATGTTTTCAAATGCATCAATTAAGGATAACTTAATTCTGTACAAAATAACGAAGAAATTGCACAATGCAAATGATACACATATATAATGCGAAAGAAAGTGTATTACAATGCAATTACGTAAAAAAAAATATACACATAATCATATTTTATTTAAACAAACAATGCAACTACTTATATAATTAATGCAAAAACCTATAATATCTCAATGCAACATATTTCATATCATTTCTCAACTGCATTAATTTATGTACATAATGCAACATAAACAAATTAACGAATAGATAACACAATGCAAATGATATATGTTTACAATGCAAACAAAAGTGTATTACAATGCAATTACGTAAAAAAAATTATACACGTGATCAATTAATGCGCGTAAAAAAATTAAGAAATAAATTATATTATGATAACTTTCATCTTAAATTTATGTATCATGAATTAATTATTTACTTTCAATAGGTAGTTATACAAGGAAATTAAACTCTCTATTATCTCTCCTAATCACACGTTATGGAATAATATATATTAAAATCCCTTAATTATCGCCTAATCAGTTGTATGCTCGTTCTCTCTCTTAATTAAAAGTATTTGTTTGCCCTTTTGACCCTAATTATGAAATAGTTTAATAAACATCAATTCAAAAATCTGCATTTAATTATGTGCCGTTAGATCAAAAAAATGAAAGACCAAGATTGCTTCCTATTTCCTACTAAAAACTCACTTTATATATGATCTACATACTATATATATATATATATACACTGATTTTGGATATCAGACTATATAAATAAACAAACTTTTTATTTTTGTTATTTAACTCCTCATTTAATAATAAACATAATTTTTAAATATACATTAAATATATGTACCCACGGTTATTAAATTTATCTAACAACTTTGTCAAAAACTAATGTAATGATATTGAAACTTTCAAGAATAATTATATCTTACTCATTATTGTTGAAATTTCAGAAATGATATTGAAAATTTAACATGTTACATGTCAGCAATAATATTTTTTTTTTTATCAACCTACAAAAATCAAGTTTCTTTTTTTAGTATAATTTTATCGTTGAAATTTCATAAATGACATTGAAAATTTAACTTATTACACGTCGGCAATAATGTTTCTTTATCAACCTATAAAAATATCATACGTTCAAGATGAGTATTGTTAATATACTTGTAAATAATAAGTGAATAAATAATAAAACAATTATTAGAAAATTGATTTGAACTTATAAAATTCTTATTCAATTTGGTGTTGATTTATTTAATTATTAGAAAATTAAATGGTTAAAAGTTATTTTATATTTTAAATAGTTGATTGTAACATTTTTTTAAAAAATCAATTAATCGGTAATTAATAAATTATATGTTAAAGTGTTGTGTTACGGTGGATTTGGTGGCTTTATTGCGGAAAGTGGTCTTCCACGACATGACTATTTTAAGTTTGTATTTGTGTTTCAATTTTACTTTTATTATACACAACGCCCTGAGCTCACGGGGTGGGGGTGGGAGTCCGTTATACTATGTCAACACAATAGATCTACTAAAAAACTTGATGTTTGTTCTTCTTTTACAAAAAATGGTTAACCATGTTGCTAGAGAATTTATTAAAATTCATACTTATATTGTGTTGACATTAGTTATTTATTCGATGTGAGATGTCACAGTCTCCCTTTGCTATATACGCGACGTTTCGTCATGATACTCATGCAGGACAGTTCTCAGGGCCCATGGGCCTCAGTTGGGGTTGACTTTGATACTATTTGTAAGGCTCCGAGCCTACAGGGTGAGAGCCTATAACGTTACGACAACACAATGTATTCATTAGAAAACTTAGAGTTCGTGCTCGCTTTACCAAATTGGTTAACCATTTTTCTAGAAAATATATTAAAGCTTATACTTGTAATTTATTGACATCGTTATGTATTGAGTTCCGTTATCTTTTAAAGCATTGTGTTCATCATCTCTTGATTTTAATAACATTTTTTTTATAAATATGTATTAATTTTCACTTTTTAATTAAGATTTATTGTTTAGAATATAATTTAATATTTTATTTAATATAATTAAATAATATAAATTAATAAAAATCAATAAAAATAAAAAATTATAATAATTCATATAACTTATATAACATTACATACATTATATTATCAGGTCATCCGCATACATACTAACGTATATCCGTCACAAACGGGTTTGGAAATGTATCTACTTATTTGTAGTTCAATGGTAATATCGCAATGTTTGAATATGCTTTGTTGCAATTGTCATTTTTGGGCAATGATTTTCATTATAATTACGATATTGAAATGCTTCTATATTCCTCTAAATGCTTTTACAATAATTAGAAAAATGATCCTAAAAGCCTTAGGCCAATTAGAAATTAGGACTAATTTAGAAAACGCATTTAAATCAAAATATAGCATTGTTGCCACTTTAAATTTAGATACATATGTTGAGAGTGATATTATTAATTAATGGCCCTACAAAAGTTGTTGAGATTATTAGTCAACTCCTCATCTATTTAATCAAAAACGAAAACAAAATCTTGCAGCGTGCAATTGTTGAAGTTGTTGCGAAATTGGTTTTTAAGACGTTTTTTTGTGTTCAAACTGGACTTTTATTACACACGTGTTTGATATTTTTAATGGATAAACATATTTTTAGATTTTTCTTGTTGTGGTTCAAAGTTATGTTGAAGTTAAGGTTTTGACTTTTGAGGTTGTCATGGATAGCATACGACACTTCAATTCTTAATTATTATAATATAAGGATGTGTTCTCTTTTTAGGGATAAATTTATCTCTTGAAAATGTGGAATAAGAGTATAATTGCCTTTTAAATCTCTTCTCTTTTAAATCCATTTCTATTTTTCTCCTTAATCCCACTCTAAAGAGGGATAATATTATCACTCCAAATTTGGATGGAAAATATTATCTCTCCCTAGAGTGGAATTAAAGAGAAAAATAGTGATGAATTTATAATTAAGATGAGAGGGATGAATAAAAAAGGAGGAATTTAAAGGATAATTATACTCTTATCTCATATTTTCAAGGGATAAATTTATCCCTCAAACATAACATAGCATAAATAAAAATTAAAGCATTATATATACCATTATATATAAGTAAAAATTAATTACTTTTTCTTAAGTGGTAGCTTCGACATTCATATATCAACCATTCAATTTTGTAGTATTTCTTTTTCAAAAAAAAAACATATAGTTACATTAAACTCTAAATTAGTGGTTGTAGGACTTGTACTTAAAAAGTAAAAACTCATTTATAAACTTTAACACGCACCATTAATTTGCATGGATTATAAATAATTCATGCCCAAAATTATAAATTTTGGGTTTGAGTATTCAATCGTGCGATTTTATTATTTAAGCTTAATGTAATGATTAAAATAATTAATTGCCTATAACATTGTTACACTTACTGGAGCCATCAGTTACCAGTTTAGAATGGTAGAACTATTTTTTTTTCTTTTTAATATGTATATATGTATTATGGTTCTAACTTATTTTTAAATTCTCAACTAGTAAATCCACCCGTGCGATGCACGGGAATCAACATTTTATCAAAACTAATATTTTTAATAAATAATAAAAATAAAACTAACGACAATTAAAAAAAAACGAATACATAATGTTATATATTTTGGAAAACTTCCTTGTACATGACAACATTTGTGGTAGTAGTACCACATTCTTTATCCTCATCGGAAATTAAGATTTTAAGTCCAGCATGACTTCGTACTCTGATATAACAACATACAATTGTCCATGCGTGAAAACTGGTCTTGGCAAAAACAAACCAACTTGAGAAAGTGATTGTCCTTGACTTTTGTTGATCGTCATTGCGTAAGACACAATTAGAGGAAATTGTCTTCGCTCAAACTTGAAAGGCAATCTCGAATCAGCAGGAGTCAAAGACATTCTTGGAATCAATACCTTCTGATTTGCATTATGTCCTGTAAGGATTTTTGCTTCCACGACATGATTACCAAGCTTTGTTATCATCAATCGAGTACCATTGCACAATCCATTTGCATGGTCGATATTTCTCAACAACATAACTGGAGTTCCAACCTTCAAATATATTTCATTATTTGGTACACCTGAACATTTGATAGTATTTAAAAATTTAGGCGTATGTACTTCTTGCAACAAATTAATATTTGAATCCGACCTGCACATTAAAACAAAAGATATTATAATAACTGATGTATAAGAAATCTATATTGAATTTGTTAGAGCATAAAAAATAAATTAATCAAACCTGCACATCATATCTGAGCTTCTATACAGTAGACCTTCATTCTTATTCAGAGAGATCATGTATTGATTTACGGCTTCAACAACACTAAGGGTTGGTGCAAGTATTGCTCTTTCTTTTAGATAACTTATGTTGACTTCACCATCATTTGGACCTCCAATTGTTCCATCACCTATGTCAGCAATCCATTTAGAGAACTCTTTCAGTTCTTTTCCTTCATCATCGGAACCCACATTTTGAAGTCTCATATTTTTTGTCAACCGTAGAACCTTACATTCTCTCCAAAGATATGAAGAGTTTATTGTTGCAAAAACAATATCTTGTCTACTTCCCTTTGGGATAACATGTAATATTTGTCTGAAATCTCCTCCAAAGACAACTGTTTTCCCACCAAAAGGTTTTGTGCACTTGATGGGTTGACAAAACGCATTATATCTCGTAAGGTTCGATCCAAAGCTTCAAAACAATATTTATGCATCATTGGAGCCTCATCCCAAATTATAAGCTTGCATTGTATGATAAGATCAGCAAGTGGGGTTCCTTGTTTGATGTTGCATGTGGAATCCTCATTCACACTAATGGGAATTTTAAATCGCGAATGAGCTGTTCTTCCACCAGGTAATAAAAGTGATGCAATACCACTCGAAGCAACATTTAAAACAATTTCTCCTTTTGATCTAAGAGCAGCAGATAGAGTTTTCCATATAAAAGTTTTACCAGTACCTCCATATCCATATATGAAAAACATTCCTCCAGAATATGAATGAACCGCAGCCATAACAGTATCATAAACACAACGTTGCTCATCTGTAAGTTTAGTAATAAGAATCACATGTTCCTCCATCAATGCTTTGCGATCATATCTCATTTCATCATTTATCATTCTATTTCCATCAAAATGAAAAAATTCGGAGCCAGGAAACGGAATACCTTCAAATTCTCATAAACTTCTTCCAGAACTTTTCAATAGCTTCTCAATTTCCAAAAGAGCATAACTCTTAATTTGATCCGGACTCAATTGAAGGTCTGCCAATAAAAAGTATAAAAATTTAATTCAAATTGAACAAAATATATTTTATAAAAAAACATAATATCAAAACGTTCAATAAATGTTACTTGGATGATCCAACAAAGACCTTTGATTATATAATATATCATCTGATAAATATTCCCAGCATGTATTCCAAACGTCTTTTGCAGATGCAAAAGAATCTGCCGACAACAATGTGACAAACAAACTTCTTAAAGATTTTGCAGATGCCCAAAAACTTGCTTCAATTATGGCATCAATGTATTCTTTGTCATCAGTCAGTAGTCCTAATGCATAGCAAACATCCTTGAATGAATTGTGCACAAAATCATTTACAACTCTTATGTCCTCAAAGCATGTTGGTCCTCGTACTATGTTGAGCAAACATCTCAAATAGTATTTTTCTCCACAACCCGGAGGCACATAAAAAATTCTGCCAATTGAAAATCCTTGTTTTCTTGGCTTCCACTCCCTCAATTCTGGTTTCCAAACAAATTTTGTTGGAAATTCTCCACATGTAAGTTCTTTTGCTTCTGGATATTTTTTATTTGCCTCAAACCAAGCTAAGAACATGTTCTCTCGAACTGTCAGCCTGTTCAACACTTCTTCAATGACATCTGAATCTGAGAATATGATATTTTGCTCGTTTGGAAGATGAAAGCTCAATCTTTCAACAGAAGGCTTTCTATACTGAATTTCAAATCCAAAAATTCGCCAAGCAGCTTCACACGGAGAAATATATCGACAATCATAATACATATTCACTTCATCGACATTTTTCCCTATAACTTCATCAGCTGTGCTCTTGCAGAAAGACGCTGTTACATGATCATTCCCCTTATTGATATATTTGAACAAATATTTGATGGATCGAGACTAATTGCACCACTCAATATTTATATGCGCACCATACTTCATCAGAAGATAACGATTGTGTGGAACAACGTATCTATTGTCCAAAGGCACTCCATTCTTCAGAATGGTCCTACCATTGTCTCTGCGTCTATATATTGGGTAACCATCTTCATCCATATTTGTTGTTTCAACATATTTCTTCGGGAAATACTTTGTACAACGACCGTTCGTCATGCACGGTGATTTTTTGTTTGCTACTCCACATGGATCATGAAGCATAAAATCTTTTACAGCTGCATAATACTTTGGCTCTGAATCTTCACCTAGTATTTCTGCTGAAATGATTTTGTCAATGCTCTCAGGTGAAGGATCTGCGTTTTGAAAGGAAGATCAAGATATGTGCATGTGGTAGTCCTCGTTTATTAAATTCCACGGTGTATACAACTGTGCCAATAATTTTTTTTAAATATTTTTAATAAAATATATATAAATAAACAAATAATAATAATAATAATATAAATATATAAACCTGATGTCGCGTGTCCAAAGACTCTTTTTTTGTATAACTCTTCAATCAAATTATCCAGTTTCATTTTGAATACGCGACAAACAATATCCGGACGGTCTTCAGGTTTCAATCCTCGACTTTCCACATATCTCAATATCTCAGGCCACTTCGGATTGCATGTGAATGTAACAAATAAATTAGGGTATCCAGTCCATTTGCATATTGCCATCGCATCTTGATAACTTTGGACCATATATCTCAATATCTCAGGCCACTTTGGATTGATGGTAATATAACTCTTTTTCCTTGACTTGCGGGATTCGTGTCACCTCTCATAAGAGCATCTGCCAGACCCTTATACATATCAGATCTCAATTGCTTCTGATTTCTACGTATAAACGTCAATCAACATGATTCAATCATGGTGTATGCATCAACTACAAATTGTTGGTACAATCGTTTAAAACACAAAATAGTTGTTGCTTCTGACTCTCGTTCATGCAGTCGATAGGAGAAATATTCTCTCATGCTGACATTTTTCCGAGCTTTGGTAGCAGATGAGTTCTTCATATTGCATAGAGGAATATCTTCTCGAAATCCATCTTCACCATATGGGAACAACAACGGATATTGCAACCCAAGATAAGCTAGATGTAATTCATTGATATGCTTCAGTCCTCCCGATTGAGTTTCAATAATGAGATCTCTATTGCCTAAAGATTCATCAAGATCTCCAACAATTAATGCAGCAACTTCAGATACCGATGGAAGATTATATGTTCGCGGATCTCCAGATCTTCTCCCAATAAGCTTTATCTTCAAATCTGATTGTTCACGATCAATAATGTTTTCTCTGGGAATTCTAAATGTCTTCACGAACACATTGTTCTCATCTAACATTGTTTTCAAATTAGAAACAATCTCAGCATGTAGAGTGTTTGTGTCATTCTTTTGCCTAAACAAAAAATTAAAAATATTATTTAATATATATATATATATTTTGATCTGAATATATATAAAAATAAATGATAAATACCTCACAGAGCGAATTCTATTTTCAATTTTGTTTCCGTATTGTAAATATAGAGCTGAGCAAACTTTGGTGATGAACCTTCGGACGGCAACAAACTCCCAATTAAATGATAATTCTGACCATGGAGACGAAATGTTGGTGGAGAATTACAACTGTTCAGACTCAAGTCTATCTTTCCTCCCATTGATGTAAATGCAAACATACTATTATACGATCGAATATTATCCCGAAAATGTTTGCTCTTTGTATTAGTCCCGTAAAGCAAATCATGCAACAATGGCAGAGGGCTTTCGATTCTTGGTAGTTTGGTTTTACCATTTTGGCAATACAATGAATATTTTGGATTTCGTGTACTGCAACTTTTTCTCAATCTTTCATCAAACCAAAAGTATGCTTTGCAATGCTCACATTGGTAATTAGGATCACCAAGATCGTAATATTCTGTTCCTATAAAATAATAATAATAATAATAATAATAATAATAAATATAAACATTAATAATAAAATATAATTACCACAATTTGAATAATATATATATACTAAACATGAAAATTATTATTTCTATAGAAATAATCATCTTCTATGTCATAATTATGATGACAAAATATATATATATATATATATATATATATAAAGCGTACTTCTAAATTTTGTAAATATTGAAAAATATATTTACCTAATTAAAATTATATTCTATTTATAAATTAAGTTACTTATATATTACATTATAAAATAAAATGTCAATCAAGTTTCTACTAATCTTTTTAGTCTAAATTATCATTAAATTATACTCCATCCGTCCCAATAAATATATTATGTTTTGACCAAAACTGTAAGAATTTTTTGGTCAAAACATGACATATTTAGTGGAACAGAAAAAGTACAATGTTACTAAATGATAAATATAACATAATATATTGTATGCACATTTGCGGATGTGACAATATATTGTTAAATATACGTGACTTCATATTATATAATATTAAAAAATATTTAAAATCTTTCTACTTATATTAAAATTAAGTAATAATTAAAATATTATAGAGCATACAATCAAATACATAATTAATTAAATTTATTATATATGCAATTAAATGATATAACATTCATATAAATAAAAATATGTAACATGTATAATATAAATATAATTGAACTTACCATTTTGCATATCATCAATGAATGAAGATGTTGGCCTATTAAGTAGTTCATCACTTGTTAAGTCAACATATTCTTGCATTTGACTCGTCTCACATGGTTCGTCATTTGTTAAATCGATGATTTCAGGACTTCGATTGATTCGTCCACGCGATGTTTGACAATCATGTCTACTATTATCAAAAAGTATAAAATCTTTCATATAGCGTGGCGTAATTCCAAATACTGCATTACAAATTTGCAATAATATTATTATATAAAAAAATATGTGAAATTAAAAAATAAACATGTGAAATATATGTAAAATTTGAATAGTTATACAAATAAAACATTATTACCATTATGAATCTCATCGAATGACGGTTCATAATCCCGAATTTCATCGTCTAAGTTATTCCCCAAAGCACTATGTTTTGCTTTTTTCCGTATGTGATCTATATCATCAGTAAAAATAAAAGTAATAGTAGTACCAATACAAAAAATATTATTCATTAAATTTTCAGATTTACAACTAAATAAAAATAATAATCAATCAATGAATATTTAAAGTCTTAAATTTTAATGTTAGAATTATTTTTTACAACACTATATTTTGCTTTTTTTTTTCTACATGTAATCCATATGATATGTAAAATAATAATATTATTATTGTTAGTGTTATAATTTTATCAATTAAAATAATTCAAAATTTATAACAAAATTTATTATTATATAAAAATTAAGATTTATGTTGGTGGTTATTATATAGTTATAAATTTAATTAAATAATGAAATCATAAAGTTTAACCAACAATGTGCCAATTTCGGTTTATTTAATAAAATAGTTTGTTATTAAATATTTTTATTAAATTTGTTCCATAAAACTACATCCACTACGTCTATGAACATTTAAATGAAAATTTAACTAATTAATTATGATTAAATTTTTTAGAAGTTTAAAAAAATATTGAAAATTTAAAATATAACATATGTTTCAATAATTAGTATGGTTTAATGCAATTTAATTTGTATGGCCCATGTCAAATATGTATGGACCAATATTAGCCCATAAGTTGATCAATCATTAGTATGGTTGAATGCAATTTAATTAGTATGGCCCATCTCAAATAATATATGAGCCCATATTAGCCCAAAACTTGGTCAATAATTAGTATGGTTTAATGCAATTTAATTAGTATGTCAATGTGTCGGCCCATATTAGCCCATTTATTATATTTTCAGACTGAAACCCTATTTTTTTGGTATAAAAACTCATTTATACTATAACTCACATCCTATTGTCCCCTAATTTTTTCCAGCTGCCCAAGACGCCAAACACTTTCTCATCCTCCCTATTCTCCCCTAATTTTCCCCAGCTGCCCAAGACACCTTTGAACATTCTCTCATCCTTCTTATTCTCCTTTAATTTTTCCCAGCTGCCCAAAACACCTTTGAACACTCTCTCATCCTTCCTATTCTCCCTTAATTTTCCCCAGCAATGTGTCATTTTTTTTCGTTTTTTATTTTCATTTATATTTAGGCAAAATCAGAAGCATAATCGGTATTTTTGCTTCTTTTGAAGCTAGATCTGAAGAATATAGATCTAAGAAAAATAAAACTGATATGCTATTTTTTGCTTTAATTTTTATGTTAAATTTCACAGTAACACATCTTATCTGCGTAACAACATAAATTCATAAGGTAAATATTATTTCAATAACAACATACATTACTTTTTAAAATAATTATTTAAGTTCAATTTTGAATTGACATTTTTTATATGCAGATCGACGAAATTCATATCATTTCCAGATACTTCTTGCAAATAAATTGAAGAAGATAAGTTCTGATATGCCCTAACCTTAGCTATTATATATATTTCTCCGTATCTTTTTGAACAAAATATTTAAAACAAATCATGTTGATATCACAAATAACAATGATTAGGAATTAGTCTTACCTGGATTCATAGTTGTTGCTTTGTATCTTATTTCTTATGTATCTGTAAATCCCTTCTCAAGTCTCTGTAAAAGGCAAACAATATATTGTAATATTTTGAAATCATTATAAAATATGAGTTTTTATGCTAACATGAACACTTATTTTGCAGATATAGGTTGATTGAAAACTCTAATCGAAGCCTCAAAATCTCCAGAAATTCTTGGAACAGTCGTAGGAGAAAAGGTAAACTGAACTCATATAACACAGTTTCGTTTAAAATCTTTTGAGTATGAATTGCACGCCTTTATTTTATTATCTTCATAACTGTATGAGAACGTGGTTTTAACAATATGTTTACTGCTTGTTAAATAATTGTTTAGTATTTTATATCCTATTTTTTGTGTAATTATTTATGTATTTAGCGTCTTATGTGTTTTTATTGTTGTATTTTTGTTTTATTTACTATCTTTTGTATAACAAAAATACATGTTTTAAAAATCTTGTATAATATAAAATTTATTATCATTTTTATAACTTTTATTAGTATGATACGTGTATATAAGTACCAAAATATTAAGTTTTGACATCATCTATCATTATTATTTTTATAAATATTCTGTATATTATTTAAAAATCGTTTATGAGACAAGTTTTTGAAATCAACTATTATTATTATTCTATTAATATTATTCCCTATATTTTCACAATAATTTTTCATTTAAATTGTAATATCCCGCCTTTTAATCCTAAATAAATTTTCTAAGCTCAACAATTTCTCAGATTTCTCGTACTTGGATTAAATTTACGAGACCAATTTTTGATAACAGTTGAGAATAACAAACGAGTAGTAATTAAATAGTTAATGTCATCACTTAATCTGATTGCATTTACGAGGGTGATTAATGCCTAATATGATTAGTGCCAGTATTAGTATTTTAAATAGTACAAATAATTATTTGTTAAATGAGAAGTATGATTAGTAACTATAGTGTAACATACGGGTATTCATAAGGAAATAAATCATTAAGATATATTATATAGATATAGATATATGTAATATATATATATATGGTGTGATATACATTATAGGCATGGGTAATGTATAAAGGAGAAATAAAGCACTAAGATATAATATATGTATATATTATATATACAGATTTATGTGATACACACAATATATATATATATATATATGAACACACATAAGGCTATTGCGTGTAATTACAGTAGGAGAATAAGCAAATAATCTGTAACCCACAAATCGGAACGAGCGTGCAACGGTTTAGATTCCCCATAATCCCCATAATCAGATTCTAAGCAAGACATTAGCGTGTAACAACAGTAGTAAGTAAGCAGTCTGCTCCCTACTGATCCTAGCCACCAGCGACGCTCAAGCTTCAACCAATCACCATAACCTGCAAATCCAATAGAAGAAGCAGGCGCATATGATTAGCAAAGAACAGAGACCCAATCCTCTCTATATAAGGAGTAAAATTTCTGAACTAAACCACACCTAAATACCACTCACACCAAAACGCTGCCGAACTGGAATCTGGAGAAGAATCGGGGGAAAAGAGATAGAGACAGCTTGAGGTAAGGATTTAAAGCTACAGATTATGTTCAACAGATTTTTTTTAGCATGAACTTAGAAGCTTAGACCATGAATATAGGAACTGCATTTTGAACTTAGAATGCTTGAACTATGAATTTAGACGCTGCATTTGAATTTAGAAAAACACGGGAAAAGCATACGCTTAAGTCTTAGGTGAATATTGATATGCAATCCATCCTAATCTATAACCTACTTGACGAAGAAGAAGAAGAAATAAGAGAACTTACCTAATGACTAAGGAAGCAGTAGTGCACGGCTGATTGCATAGCCGTGAGTTTCCCCGAACAGCCCCGCACGGCTCCGGACAGCCTCGGTTGGCCTCGAGCAGGCTCCGAATGGCTCCGGCAGACCTCGAACAGCCCCGCACGGCTCCGGACAGCTTCGGTTGGCCTCGAGCAGGCCCCGAATGGCTCCGGCAGACCTCAAACAGCCTCGAGCAGCCCCGAACAGCCTCGAGCAGGCCCCGAATGGCTCCGGCAGACCCCGAGACACTCCGAACAGCTCCGGACGGCCTCAACACCACCCCGAGCCACCCCGAACAACCTTGAACCACCTCGGACGAACTCCGAACAGCCCGAACAGATTCCGGACGACCTCGAATTACCTCAAACCAACTGAAACAAATCTGAAAAATTTGAACATTCATAAGACTCGATTAATTCATGAAACTTGAGGAATTCTAGATTTCAAACATCCCCATAAGCAATCAAAAGAAAGAGATATAAAAAAAAAGGGAGTGAGAAGAAGTGCCCTACCTCGAAACGGCGGCGGCGGTGTAGAGGCGGCGATGCGGGGCAGCGCTGGAGGAAGCCCTGGACAAGCGAAGCAGCCTTGGGGATGGCTACTTCGCGGCTGTTCCATGGCGAACAGAGAGCACGGCGAGAGAGAAAGGCGAAAGAGCAGCGAGGGAGGGAATCATGCACTCTGTTGCATGCTTCAGCACCTCCGAGCTCTCGACCGAGCTCCACTCCGAGCTCTCGACCGAGCTCCACTCCGAGCTCTCGACCGAGCTCCATTAGGGCGGTGTGAAGAGCGGAGATCGAGTGAGCCGAGAGGAAGCGAAGGAGTGACGGCGACGCTGGTGAGACACGGCGATAGTAGCGCTGCGGAGCTGCGGTGGTGGTGGTGCGCGGCGATGGCAGCGCTCTGGTGGTGGTGGTGCGCGGCGATGGCAGTGCTGTGGTGGTGGTCCTGCTGCGCGGAAGAGAATGAAAGCATGGCGCGGTGAAGGCCAGGAGAGGCAGCAGCAGTTGCTGCGAGAGAGAGAGAGAGACCGGAGAGAGGGAGCAACCACGGGGGAAAGGAGCTGTCACCGGGGAAAGAGAGAGCACGGTGGGGATGGAGAGAGCCGAGAGTGAGGGAGAAACAGAGAGGGAAGAGAAAGGAAGCGGAGAGAACGGTTGAGATAGGTTTTGAATTAAGGTCATGGGCCAAATCTAAACAAG
Organism: Leonotis leonurus; assembly: GCA_026898415.1. Taxonomy (NCBI): domain Eukaryota; kingdom Viridiplantae; phylum Streptophyta; class Magnoliopsida; order Lamiales; family Lamiaceae; genus Leonotis; species Leonotis leonurus. Next base: position 832,512 of record JAPKLX010000084.1, on the reverse strand, counting down.
TTGGGCTAGCTATATTATTTCAGATTGGGCCAAATAGGTCTCACCATGATGGGCCTAAATGAATTATTCTTATGGGCCTAAACAACACAAAACACGAATCAAATCATATAATTGTTGGGCCGAACTACCAAATACTGGGTCGGGTAATTAAATTCGTTGGGCTAGAAGACAGGCCCAAATTGAGAATTTACTGGACTTCACATTAAATAATTTGGGCCAAGTCTAATTAAGTAAATGATGGACTAATTTATTTAAAGATTGGGCCACTTAATTAATCAAATGGGCTAACCAATTTATGTTATGGGCTAAATGAATTATTTAGATGGACTATGATAATTCTATTAGATAGAATTTATTTATTTATTTAGACCAAGCCCAAGAAGTAGAATACTAATTAATTTAGATAATTAATTTATAATTAATTCACTAGAATATAATCTTAATAATTGATTTAATTATGAATCATACTTAAGATATATATTAGCTAGGTTATCTTAACCTATAAAAGACTTATAGATATTTTGACTTAAGAATCAAAATATTCAATTAGAGATTTATCTAATAAATTAGTTAGAACTAAATTGATTAATTAGAATTTAATCATAAGAAATGATTAAATTATAAATTATGCTTATGATGGCAATTAAATGATTAATTTTCTTAATTAGAAATTAATTGCCTCAAGTTAAGAATCGAGATATTAAATTAGGAATGTCTTTAGTTACATTACCCAATAATTATTTATTGAGTGTAGTAAATTCCCGAATCATAAAGTGACTTAGAAATCATCAAATGACTTATCTAGAAATACAACTCCTAGACTCATGTACTAGTCGAACTCCAAGGACCGAGACTAAACCCTCATAATAACCAAGGATAGTAATTCCTTGCACTTAGAATTTATTTAATATACTCGAGTAATATATCTCACTCGAGATTCATATTAAAGGTTTCGACGAGAGGTCGGATCCGCATCACGAGAACAAGGCAAACACCAATCGAGACCATTCAAGTAGGCTTTTCTTACTCTATGAAAATATATGTGTGAATGCTTTCAAAATGAAATGAGATATTTTCAAAGCACTGTCTTGCCATAAATGTTTTCGATTTATGTATGATGCCTATCTGTTATATGATAATCGAATTCGGGTTCCAGTGGATTAGCGTCTCCACTCGAACTAGTGTACACAATGGACTGTGTGTCAGCGAAAGGTTGACCGGTCAAGTGTCTGTGGGAAGTGGCCACTTCCCCGGCACATAGAACTTCAGATATGGTTGATTACAAAGAACTAGGACTGCAGTCAAACTAGAATTTTCTCAAGGAAATGATTTTGTGAACATAGGTGCTTTAGAGACAAAATCCCTATGATTCACTTGAATGGCTTGACAGTTATATATGTATGTGTGCGATTTCGGCACGTGTCTACTGAGTACAATTTGTACTCAGCCCTGCATGTATTTCTAAACGTGCAGGATAAGAACGAAGAAGACGTGGGTGCTATGTCGTGCTTTTGTCGGACTCCATAGTAGCTGACTCTTGGGGGTTCTACGTGTCTTCATACACGTAGGATTTTATTATGCATGCGATCCTGAAAGTTCCGCTGCTAGACTTTTATGTAATAGATTCGAGACTAAACTTAAAATTCCGTTATGTAATGTAACGAGCATATGACTCTGCCTTCCCGGTTTGCGGGATTGGTCCTTATTTTAAGTTATGAAATGAATAATTATCTTCTTCTCTTGTTAATTATACATTTCGTTGGTCATGTTCCCGGCTTACTAGAATTAGTAGAAAGCGGGCGTGACATAAATGTTCTATTATTTAATCTATGGAAAGCACTTCTAAAATTAGGTATCAAAATTGATTTTAAGTTTTTGTTTGTGCTTTTTATGACTTGCAGAACCTTAATTACGTGATTTATGAGTTGCTTATCATGTATCGCCATTGATATAATTGAAACACGATATTACTTTTTATTTAAGCCATGATATAATAAGTTTTGAAATCAAGTATTATTATTATGCCAGAAATTTTCTGTAATATTATATATGTATTTAGGTCACTGTTCTTGCAATATAAGTCTTGTAACAATACAGTTTTCGTTAATGTTTTCATATTATTACTATGATTATTCGAAAATGCAGTTTTCCCTATATCTAAAAATAAATTTTCTTTTATTTATTTGTTAAATTCTTTTCTACAGTTTAAATGTCAAAATAGTTAAACTGAAGCAATTTATAGTAAGTAAAATTCCCCAGATTTTTATATTATATTGATTTTAAGTATTTATATGTGCTTTTTATGACTGCAGAACCTTAATTTATATGATTTATGAGTTGATTATGATTAATGTATGTGATATGAATTAAAATAAAATGTGAATGCTAGACGGTGTTTATGTTTCTTTCTAGTAAGTATTTATGTATGTAGCCTAATTGTGATTTTTTTGTCATTTTATTTAAATATCAATAAGGATTAAATGTCATTTGCGTAATGTATTAGAAGCAACAATATGTAAATTATAAAAACTAAATAACTAATTGTAAAAATCATACTTCAACTTAGGTACTTGAATAAATCACTAATTAAAAGATAATCATAATATCTAATAGCATACTAAATCCATAAAAGTTTGATATCTAAAAGCAACTATTATACTGTAAATTCTTTAAGAAAACATCATAACCAATAAACAGTAGAACTAAATCTTCTCTTTTTTGATCATGATTCTCTTGCTTTTGTTCATCACCACCGTTGAAGTCTCTTCATTAGTCTGCCTCTTCCTTGATGTTTCTTCATCATCCTGAAACTTTAACTTATTTTATTGTAATAACTGTAATTGAATATTTATTATTTTTAATAATTATTACAGTGATAATAATAATAATAATAATAATAATAATAATAATAATAATAATAATTTAATGTTGTATTCATACCATTTCCTGGGGATTCTCATATTCCAATGCAGAGTATTTCTCAATTATTTCCGGGGCACACTCTATTTTCAAAACTGCATATGCTCCTCCATTTGTCTGGATTTCTTCATTCCTCACATTAATCTTGAACATGGTAGATTTTCCTGTTATCAAATCAATCTCAAATGGATTTTCATTACCCCCAGCCTCATGCACGTTTAAAAAAAATAATTTTTGTAGTTATTTTATTTTTCGGCTATATTAGTAAGAAAAAAAAATATTTTTACCTCACTTAGATCTTGGGCAGATTTTCCAATAAGTTGCATGCATTCTCTATCCCATAAGATAAAATGGGCACTTCCAGAATTGTCCGCCATGACTACCCTAAGCTTATACCTGCACATTTATTATGCTCATATATATTTCTTTAATTTGAAAACAAAATTGATGAAATAAAACATTTATGTTCTCATATACCTTAATCTTCCAGAAATATGAGAAGTCTGGCATTTCTTACAATAGAAGTCTTTATCGTTTTTCTGAAGTTTTGTCAAACAAATGTTGCATGCAAGGTATTCCCATCTAGTTATAGTTCTAACTTCAAATATAGTGCCATATATCCAATAAGTTTCAGCCTAAACATAAGAATACATGTATGTTACATAAATTAAGTACTTATATTAAATAAACGCATTTTTAATCTATGAATATTTAAACAAAACTCATTGCTGCTATAGCAATTTAATAAAAATTATTTGTACCTCTGCAGTGGGTAATTCTGAAATCTTTTTTAATTCTGACCATCCTTCATTAATGTCATCTTCAATTGATCTTGACTGAACTGTTGCTGGTAAGTTTAGAGAAGAAATGATCTCGTTGTTGCTTGCAATGTACCTTAAGAATTCAAAATAGTTAAAATACGTTAATTTTATAATATTATATAATATAATATATATTCAAAGTAATAATTCTTACTTTTCTTTCATTTCTTGTATTTCTTTGAGTTCTTCATCAACCACAATGTTTGTTGCATCATATGCACTGTTTACTGTCACTTCTCCTGCAAAAAAAAAATATTTTGTTAATTTAATGGAGTATCATATTGGCTTTTATGACATGCGAGTGGCTCCTAGAGCGGACAGTACAACTTATTAGATTCTTTTCTTCCTTTTTCATTTAATTTTTCATTTTCCTTATTTTCCTTTCTATTGTTTTCATGCAGTGTTATGCTTTTATTTCTTTGTTTTCGTGTGTGCAGGTATGCGACATTGGATGCCTTTCGGTTTCTAGCTCGTTGCCGGTTGTTTTCAATCATCAGGGAAGTTTCTTCCCCACTTCCTTTTTACATACTACGAGGGCATATCATGATTTTAAGTGTGTGTGTGTGTGTGGGGGGGGGGGGGGGTCGTGTTCTTGATGATTATGTCCGTGTTTAATTTTTGTATGTTTGTCTCGTTTGAGTCTACTCCCCTTTGCTTAATTAGTTGTTTGCACTCTTGCTTGACTTATTATGAATATATTTCGATGATAGTTGACATTAGCATGTCGAGCCTCGGTATGTGAGATGTTAGATTGTAGAGCTTAGATTGACTTGTACGTTGATTATGCCTTAATTGTTTGATTGAGTTCGTTTAGTGGGGCATGTAGCCTAGCTCGTTGGCTTGCACCAATCATGATTCGGATTATGAGTGTTACTCCCGAGTCACTTGCATATTTTATTCCCCTATTTATTCTTCACATAAAAAAATGAAAAAAGAGAAGCAATTCTCCAAAAAATTGAATAATAATACGCTAGAAGAGCGTGAAATAAGTTGACGAGTCGAGTTCGTGGGTTCTACTCCTCTTATCCTCGATAATGAGTACGAAAAACCACGTTGGGGCCACTCAATGTGAACCATCGATGTTTACACCCAATGATAAATCATACCCTTATACGTTCTTGATCGTTTTCGTAAAGAATTTTAGGGGAATTTGATGTGTTAAGTGTTAGGGAGATGTGAGAATGTGTGTACATTGTTATTACGTGTTTGTCGATAGGTTTGGTTTGCGGGCAACGCTACAGTCTTGATTGAATGATTTTGCGTGATTGATAGCCGAGTTAGTCTAAGTTCTTGAATAGAGGTATGAATGGATGTGGGCTTGCTTGTTGATTTCGATTTGATTCGAGTATGTTTATGATTTATTTTGGCTTGAGGACAAGCAAATGATTAAGTGTGGGGGGATTGTTTAGTATGTTTTTGTAGTTGTTTTAGTTGTGTTTTGAGTCTCGTGTCGTTATCTTTTCGTTGATTTAATTGCATGTTTTGTGCATTTTTATGCCGGGTTGTGTTTGGTCGCGAATTGGATGTAGGTGGTGGAGTTGCATCAAAAATGAGCTTGAAGAGTGCAATCTTGATCCGTGGAAGTATATCGGGTGAGCCGGGGTCGAGTCGAGATGCAGGAGAAGCTCGGGACAAGTGACGGGACGGCCAAGGCCACTCCGCGGGTGCTGGACATGCCACGCCCACTGGGGTGGCGTGTTGAAGAAGAACATAACGCTGGGGCCCGCGGGCGCTGAAAGCGCAGTCTTGGAGAAACAGAAGTCCGGGTCCAGCAGGCGCTAGCCCGGCGAGGCTAGCGAGTAGAATGCAGCGCATAGCGCGTGCTGGAACCCCCAGCCACTGCTGCGCGCGAATTATGAGCGTGAATTCATGTTATATTTAAGGATTTTTCAGTTATTAAAATATACGACTCTCATTTTATTTCTTTACGCACTTATCTCATCGCTTTCCTAGTTCCTAGAATCGCTATTTCCTTCGGATTGAAGTGTGAATTTACACTTGGAGATTGAATTTAATTTAGTAAGTTTCTTATTTATGGATTCATATCTTGATTTCTTCTTAATTTCCATGAGTAGCTAAATTTCTATCTAGGGTTTAGATGTTCTAAATTCTTCAATTGATATTACAATCCATGTGTGCTTGTATATTAATTCTTGTGCTTAAATTGCATTGGATGCTTGATCAACATTTGATTCGTCTTAAATGCTAGAATTAATTGAGAAATTATTCTTGTGTTTGACCTAGAATTAATCAACCCCCTTTTCTAATAGGAGACGTGAGAATTAGAATTTTTTATTGTAATTATTGAATTCCCTCTTGTGTGATTCACATATAATAGTTAGGATCACCGTTTAATTATCAAATACGCGAGTTGGATGTTAAACAACTTTTGGGAATCTTGATTAAATACAAATGCATGATTGGATGTGATATTAATTGTTGAATGAATGAATGTCTAAGTCCTAGGCTTCAATCCATTGATTTTATTATTTTCTTTAATTGCTTTAATTAGATTAGATAAGATTTCACCAAATTGAATAGAGTGTTTAGAAGTATTTTAATTCGTGTCAGATAGTATTATAAATTGATAAGCCCTACTTAGCTTTCCTGCGATATTCGACTAAGGTCAACTTATCGCGTACAATAGACCTAGATATACGTTGAACACTAAAAAAATTTCAAAGCAAAATTTTGAATATAATAAAAAATGATCCTCCTAAATTTTAATATATATTTTCATTTTATGAAAATTTGAATATAAATCATGTTATATTGTAATTCATCAAACTGAAATAAAAATGAACAAAAAATGTGAATATATTTTCATGAAATGATTAATTAACTCAAAAAATATTTAAATGGTAAAATGATATATATATATATATATATATATATATATATATATATATAAGAAAATTGATTATATCGAAGTGAAACCGATGGTCACCTATATGCACACGTACTCATAAATATGGCCAAATAATGCTTACACGTAAATATCATGGTAATTTGGAAACAATATTTTTATTACTAATTATTAATATTCAGTAAGGCGATAGATCAAATAGGTTATTAGGGAGAAATTAAAAAATAAATAATAAAGTATATACAAATATATATACATATGAAGCATTAAAACACCGATTGATAATTGAAATAAGCACAATTGATCCATCATTTTTCATGAGATCGAACTTAAAGATTTACAAATTTCAAAACATCCACATATATATATATTTTTTCAAATCTAGAACGTCATCCTCACACAAACCCATCGAGAACTAATATATTATTTTTTGATTTTTATCATTAAAATGGTCTTTCTTGCTAAATACGCATGTATACAAATGAGATTTGGGTTCACTAGACGACAACACAAATTAATGAATTAATATATTAAAATAGGCAATTATAAAGATGTGAAGTAAATTATTTTGAGAGCAATGAATATATAAGTAACGTAAGCAGAGAACCAGAAATATGTTTGGTTTTTGTTGCTATCAACACAAACATGACAGATACTAACCAAACTTAATTATGCAGCCAGCTGCTTTGTATATGAATAATGATTAGTGGAAGCATTTACAAATAATATTGAACAAGTTACTATTGTAATTTTGACCCATAGATTTTACCCCAACAAACAAAATAATTACTTATTTTTGTAAAATGTAGTATTAGTCATTTTATAAGTGAAACACGTTGTCCTAATCTGTGGTTATGACTTATGAGTAGTTAAAGCGTTTTTTTTTTTTTTTGTTTATTTCAAGATTTGATTAGGGAAAAAGATGATCATACAAAACGTAACAACAAATCCAATACTAGCTAGGGGCGTAACGAGTCGAGTTGGGCGGCATATTGGCTTGCTCAAGCACAAGCTCGGTTCATAAGTGTCAAGTTTGAGCTCGATTCAACTCGGTTGAATTTTAATTTTTCGAGCTTGAGCTTGATTCGATGAAAAATTCTATAAGCTCAAACTCGACTCGATTAGGCTCGATTGATAGTATAATTCAATTTTTTTTTCTCGAGTAAGCTCGTGCAAGCTCGTTTAGACTAATTTAATAATAGAGAGTATAAATGTAAAATTGTAGCCTAAACTCGCGAGCTTGTTGAGCCAAGTATCATTGAACTTGAACTAGATATGTACTTGAGTAGCTCAAGCTCGACCTTATAAACATGGCGTAGATTTCATTTTTTCTCGACTCAATAGTTTCTATAAATTATGCTCTTGTAAAATTTTTCCTTAAAGGAAATTATACAATATGTGATTTTTATTTGTTGAACTCAACTCAAAAAGTGAAGCGGATTAATGCATGGATCAATTTGGGTGAGATCTTCAACAGTTTTTGTATTTGAATATATTTTCAAATTTAGAATAAGAGTAATGATGATGGGCTGGACTTATGAATTAAAGCATAGGGTTTGTCGTAGTATTTAAGATTAGGAAACTCACAACAAACGCATTAATTTCGGGAAAAGATTATTTCCAAATCAAATTAATTCAGATTAAGAAAAAATATATAAAAGTGTCTGAGCCGAGGTTCGAACCTGGATCTCCAGTGTGTAACTGTGTAAGACTAGCGTACCGACTACACTACCCAGACACGATATAATTCAATAAATAGAGATAATTATAAGATGTACTTCCCTCCGTCCCACTAAACTTGACATAATTCTCTTATTGAGATCCCACTAAACTTGACACATTTTTAAAATAGTAAAATTTATCATTTTAAAAAGGTGTAGACCCTACCATCTTTATCACTTTTATATTACTTTATACACTATTCTTAATAATCGTGTCCAAAAGTTTTGTATCATACTTATTGGGACGGAGGAATTATCATTATATCTTTTTTATGATGACAACATTTACTAGGTGGGATAAGTCGGAATAACCCCAAATATGTATAAATAATATAGGATAATGTAGTTTTTACTAATTATGATTAGTCTTATAAATTATCCTAAAACTCATGATTCATGCCAATAAGAGATTATTTGCTTGGGAAGTATCACACTTGAAAATATGAGATTAAAATAATCTAAATAAATACTCTTCTGTTTCATTTAATTAAACTCATTTTGACAAAAAACCTTATTAGTCAAAATAAGACTAATTAAATGAGATGAAAGGACTGCACCGTATATTAATTTGTTATAAGATATTTCAAAACATTTAGACTACAATATCGGCCCTCCGTCTAGGCCAATGGTGTGGGGTCCTAATATATATTAGTGATTGCATTTCACTAATTTCACGAAAAGGGTCATAATTAAAAAAAAAATAAAGGAAAAAGTTTGTGTTATAAATAATATTATTTTATAAACATTACTACATTAGAATAGTTATTTATTTTTTGTATGTTTATCTTTTGTAAAGTGAACCAACTATATATATATGAGAATAAAATTTAGGGTTTGGATGTCCTACTGTTTCTCTTCTCTAGGCCGTCTCTCCTTTTCTTTTTATGTCTTTTATTCATATTATTTGCACAGTTCAATTGGTAAAATTGAAGAAAAATTACAATACGTTATTAGCAAGAGTCTCTAGTCTAGTGAGATGGTTGATTTTCTAAAAATTTCTCAACTATTGTTTATAGAAGAGGGAGAGAAAAAATGAGACGATCGGAGAGATAAGAAGGAGAAATTAGCTTGTACTTGGATGCCTCGGTCAGCAACTCATGAACATGAATCCGAGTTTGTTGAGTATGAATCAAATGAATCTGTAACCGCAACCGAAGATGGTTCTGATGCAGACGATTAGATCTAGGGTTTAGTTCATGAAGATTTCAGCGCTCAACTTAATTTTCTGCGCTTCCGTTGTCAGCAACAATATTTTGCTTAAGTACATACCCATGAGCTTCAATCAGGCAATTGGCGCCACCACACTTTTCTTCACTACAGTGTTTGCTTACTTGATGACAATGAAGAGGGAAGCATGGTTGACTTATTTAATGTTAGTCCCTGTTGTTACTGGAGTTAACATCGCGAGCAGGGTCAGATGTCTCGCCGGAGGAACATTCCACGGCTAACTAAGTATTTAGCTCGTTTTTGTGTGTATTTTTGGTTCATATTTGGTCGTGTCTAGCTTTTAGTTGGAGTCGGTTTGGTGTCTTTTAGTTCGTGTTTATGTTGGATTTTGTTTGTTATTGTTTTGGATATAGGATGATAAAAAAAAGTTAATGTGAGCTGAAATGATGTCGTAAATGCCGAAGATGCTAAGCCGAACGAAGCCGAGGAAACCAGATGAGAGCTTACGAGAAGAAAACGAGAGGAGAAAGAACGCGAGGGCATGACCATATGCGGAATTGTTACGTCTTGCGCAATAATTTCATTTTGGCTCGTTCTCCTTCGTTACAACTTTGAATTTGGATCCGTTTGTGGCTACGGACTCCTTTCGAGACGAGCTTCAATCCTATATTTTTCAAAATTTTTTATTTTTCATAGGCCAGCGGTCTCTGGGGTTCCAGCTATCATTGGAGTGCAGAATTTAAAAAATTCAGAGAAGACGGGCCAGCGATCGCTGGGCCCGTTAATTTGGCAGTTTTTTGCGGGTTTTAAAGAGGAAATCAGGTATTTTGGAACAACTATCTTCCATATCTCTCTTAGAACTCGAACATTAGCACTAGAACTCTCTTAGGAAGTACTTTAATCTTGTAGTTCTACATTTGGAAGAAGGTTTGAAGGTGTAGATCAACTTTTCCATCCAAGTAGTGTAATGATAGTAAGTTTCTTTATTTGATTTCTTGCTTATGATTTTATGAATGGATTGTTTAGGTTGAATCTCCACTAGGGTTGAATTTCTTGTTGATTATTGATGTTATCGTTATTCATGCTAGTTGTTGGATTATACTTATTTAATTATACCGATTGATCACCGTTGCGATTAATTAGACGTAGGGTGAGGTCGAGAGACAATCCTTGTGTCAGATCATAGTCCAATCAACATCAGCTGTAATCGAAAACATATTAATCGAGTATTTATTTGTTATCTTGAGTTCTTGCTTGTTTGGCTTAAATACGAGAGTTGGAGTCACAATCTAATTGTAAATACGAAAGTTAGTAATTAGATAGCTTTTGAGAATTCTAGCTATGCGAATGAATGCATGAATAATCGTAGAATATGATGATCCACGTGAATGTTTATACCCTAGAGCCTTAATTCTAATTCCATCTATTTAGTATAATTATCGGTTTATACTTTTAGTTATCTTCACGTTGCATCTTAATAGAATGTTTAGGACCTTTTATGTTTAATCTGTAGCACTTGAATTAGGAATTCCTGCTAAGCCTTTCACGAGATTCGACTAGGGTCAGCTTACTACGTATTATCGGCCTCGTTTAATTGCGAGAACTTAGACACTCATTTTTAAGTTGAACACTAAGAGCTCGAGAAGCTCCGATGTATAATTAATATGGTTGAGTTGAGAAAGAAACAACAGGTGGTTGAGGGCCTAAAATTATTGATTGATGAGGCCCTCTACATAGGTGACGACCCCTCCGCCCTACCTAAGGGCCAAACCATCAACATCGGGAACAAGGACGATGTATCGGCTGAGAAGAACGGTGGTTGCTGCTCCAGCTAGAGGTACTGCAATCTCTGCCTGAGATTTATATTTGAGAATTTATCAAGAACATGATAAACAAATCGAGTTGCTCCATGCAACACCTCCCATTCAACGAGAAAATAGCACATTAAGAAGGCAGGTTTTGCACCCGCCACCTCTGGATGAACCGCCGCTGCAACGGGATATGGTCTGGACCTATCTGGAAAGCGACGAGGCTAAACGAGCAGCTTGGCCTGCATCTTAGCCTTGAGTTCGAGGAGCCTTTGGATGAAGTTTGTGATGGTCACGTTGTCGCGAGCATGGTAGCCGTGGATGATTTGGGCGTGAATTTGATTGAGGGGGGAGAGAGTAATGGAGTGTTTGATCAAAGGTTAAGAAGTAGTTTCTATCTCTAGGATGAGAAATGGCGGCTCTGCATACCATTGGAGTTGCAGAAGAAATTGCATAGGTTTTTTTATAAGTTGGCTTGTTGTTGAACATACTCCTCCACTACTACTTTGTTTGTTATGCTGTCTACGGCAGCCGAGTTGAAGCATTTTCGAGATGGGATGATGATACAGGCATTGGCTATGAAGGAAACTATTCTACAAGTCACACGAGAAGCCTCTCGAATCATGGAATTTCATGATATCAGCTTTTGATAACCTTGAGTCATAAGAGGATGCCTAGGTGTCCTAATGTCGATTTGGAGGCGAAATGGAGACACGTAGAGGAGATGTTTTGGATTCTGCTCCCTAATTAATTTGGTTAGATCTTTCCTTTAACTTTTTGTTGTGGCTCGTTATTTTTTGGTATGTGACCTAATTATGTCTAATTACGTGGTGATTTGCTATAGCTATTGTTATGTTAAATTTATTATGCCTGCAACTATATTTAATTTTTTTTTTTTTTTTTGTGTTGCTATTGCTTATGCTATGTTAATGGATTATCTTATATGTTAACTTAGCACAACTTTAGCATGTTGAATAGTTTTAAGAAATAGACTTAAAGTCGGTTCCTCTAACATTTTCTTTTAAATTGATGCTTTATAATTACATCAAATTTGGCTTATAGATTTATCCTTCCTATAATAACTGCAACTTGCATCTGTTTGGTCCTGATTTATATGCATGTGATTTAAATTAAAAATAGAGTTACCAGAATTTTTTTTTTTGCTATTTATGTGAACCTAGTTGTTTCTTGGTCTCATATCGACTTGTTGGACTGAAGATTGGTGAAAAATGCTAAATAAATAATAATAAAATAGTGGTGTTGAATCTAGTAGACTAGTGCTTATCATAGGTTAATCATTGCTAGCATCTTTAGTTTTATAATTTATATTGTCGTTTATATATGTTAACATTGGGATATATCAAGACCTACAGGCTCCTATAGTACAAGGAGAATAAGATATCAGTAGATCGATGATTGAGTTCAATTCAATAAAATGTTACAAAGAATCCTTCCTAATATAGGCACTCCACCAACTTAGCATCTCTCCTATCTTTTTAATTTTTGCCAGCATAAGCGTATACAACCTTTCTCCGTCATGTGTTCTATGATTTGGTGAGTTTTAACCAATCTTCCTGCACTACGAAGATAGCCTACTTATATTAAATATTTGATAATCTTGAAGATTATTAAAAGAAAGTGCATTACAACTTTTATAATGACAATATTCAGATTATTGGCTGCAGAAGAGCTTATTAATCTATTAAAAATTATTCTTACCCAAATATTTGTCAATTGTGGTCAACGAGAACTTATAATTGGAGACTGACAAACTGAAAAAACCGTTATTGCTTTAATACCTTATTAAACCAAAAACAATTGAACTCAAATATCACCTCTGAGAGTAAGACATGGTATTGTGTCTATGTAGCGATTGGACAGAAACACTAAAATGTGACAAGATTAGTTCAAATTAGAATATTCAAATCTTGTTGCAATGACCACTTTGGATATTGCTCCTGTGCAATTTTTGGTCCCATATTCTGGGTGTGCCATAGGAGAATATTCTCCCGACAGTGGAGTATCTCTGAAAAAGAATCAGAGGCTTCCCTTTGTCGATTAGCGTATTTAGCTATAAAACATATCTAGTATTATGTTGCGAAAATTATATTTTCAAAGACCCAAATTATTCTCAAATGATAGAGGCATGAGTGTTGGATCGTCTCCTTATATAATTAGTGTGTGATATAAATAAATCATTTTCCATATGCTATTTATTTATCATCACCAAAACGTATTGAACGGACTTTAGAAAACAAGTTTAAACTCCGTCGAAATGAATTATCTAGACCCAAAAATTGAGGATCAATTTCTAAAGGGTACGTTTATTCTCTAATCCAACTAAAAATAATATTTCTGGCATTAGGGGGAGAATACAATATGATAAAAGAATGTCGTGAAAATATTATTGGATTTAATTGATTAAAATACACACACTAATGAATATGAACCAGAAGTTCAATATATTCTTAACTGCCAAATTAGTGATTAAATATTTTATGATAAATGCACCATTAAGAATCGAAAATCTCTTATTGAGATTATTTCCTGTATGCTAGAAACATAATACTAGAAACGTGAGATATGTATTGGTTCTAAAGATTATAACCCACAAAATACAAAATTTAAGAAATCACTCTACTCCAAAACCCTCCGTGAAGAGGATTGTCTTGAAGACAAGAATCACAGTACATTTGCACATGCACTAAATAATCATAATACTGTGATTACGGAATGACCAGATCCAAATATCATGGGAAATGAAATTGACTCGAAATTTATCAATACAAGGAGAGCAATAAATATATCATAGTTGTTGACAACAAATTGTCTCAAGAATTGCTTGCAAATTGATTATTTGGATCTAAAAGTAAAGTTGATAGAACAGTGCCAGAAGCACTAAATAAAGTTAAAAGAACAATTGAGGCATAGTTAACTCGCTAAATAGACGAAAGTCTTTTATATACATGCACAAAGGAATGTGGTTCCGACAAGACACATATGATTTTATAATTAGATATAAATAATGTGGTTCAAGTAGGACATATTGAGTGCTTGTACAAAAGGATAAACTAAATGAATTGGTTGGTGATGAATAAAGCGAGACTAACTCAATGATTTTAGCAGAAATCCTAAATTAATTACATATACTCTCACATCGAATTAAAATGTTATGTTATCAAATATTTATGGCAGTGATTATGGATATAAATATCCATTTTGTATAAGTCGGGACTATAATTTTGTAAAATGTCACTAGACTAATATCTTATGAGAGTCCCTGATGGACATGATACTTCCTATAATTAGGAAAAATAAATTCGCAACATATTCTCTTAAATAAGATCACTCTATATTTTATTATAGTTGAAAATACAACTAATTAAATTCTTCTAGAAGAAGATTTATAATAATCATAAAGTGTATCTTTATGCGATTATATATCAATAATTATGTTTGTGTGAGATTTTGTATTATTGGAACACGAGTGTTTGAAAATGCTAAATCAAGAAGAATTGTGTTCGAATTGAAAGACTTGAGTAAGTCAAATCATTATCTCAACCTGCAGATCAAGAAGAAATGTGTTTTTACCGATCGATTTATTCAAATAAGGTTCTATAGAGAACATATTTTTGATGAATAACACTCATTTTGCTTCAATGATTGTCTCATCACTTGAAGTGAATGAACTCAATTAGACTACCAGAAGATAATCAAATAAAGTTGGATCAAAAGTTCATTGTTTGAAGTGCTAGGCACTAACTAATATATCAGAAATGATTCTAGAAAATTTGATTTTCTAGCAAAATATATTTTTTCTCTCCTTGAAGAAGACATTGAAATGATATTTATATATATATCATTGGTTATCTTCAAGCTACACAAGATGTTGGTCTGGCTATTATAATGTTTGAGCTTGACATTAGAGTGTTACTCGAATGATAGTTATTTATGTGATTCTCGTTAGTTTGACTTTGGACTGGTATAACAATATGTAATATATCCCCATTATTTTTCCATAAGGAATAATATATTGTATTGCACAAATAAGCTCTAGCAGAGCAATGACTTATTTGTATACTATTTTTCCCCACGTTTATATTAGTATATTGGGAATATTGAAATTCTATACTCATGAATATTTTATTGTGGGGAAGCGATAATTTATACATAATCTTGAAGATTATATAATGAATATCATATAAATAATCTCGAAGATTATGTCCTGAAGACTATTGATTGTACTCTTTTTCCCTTACTAAGTTTTTCTCACGATGTTTTCTTAGTTAATGTTTTTAATGAGGCAATTTGTGCAATACACTCCATTTTCTATATCGGAATATATTCATGATAATTGAATGTGTATATTTGGAAGATTGTACTCTTCTGGGAGCGAATATTCCGAAAGAAGTTTAAAAGTGTCACGCCCGCATTTCACTAAGGATAGTAAAGTCGGAAAATCGTGACTAATAAAAGGATTAAGGAATGAGAATGGAATAGAACCAGGCAAATTACTAATCTTCTCATAACTTAAGTCGAGAATTCATCATACGAATTCGATAATGACATAACTAGAGTCATAAGCTCATTACAATAAAATAACTAATTAAAGGAGTTTGAAATCTCGAGTCTATTACATAACGGTCTAGGAGTGGAAATGTGAGATCGAACTGACGAAAATCTTATGTGTATGAAGACACGTAGAACCCCCAAGAGTTAGCTACTAGAAGTTACGACAAAAAGCCCAACGAAGCACCTGAATCTTCATCTTTCTTAACCTGCACGTTTAGAAATACATGCAGGACTGAGTACAAAGTACTCAATAGACATGTGCCGAAATCGCACACATACATATATAACTGTCATGTCATTGCAAGTTAAACATATGGATTTTTGCCTCTAAAGCACCTATGTTCACTAAAATCATTTCTTGAGAAAAATTTTAAGTTCGATCGCGATCTAAGTTCTTTGTAATCAATCATATCTGAAGTTTCTTTGTGCCGGGGAAGTGGTCACTTTCCACAGACACTCGACCAGTCAACATCTGGATGACTCATGGTCCTGTGTACACTAGTTCGAGTAGTATATTTAATCTACTGGGACCCGAATTTGATTATAAATAAATAGATATGCATCATACATAAATCAAAAACATTTATGGCAAGACAGTATTTTCGAATTCGATTATAAATAAATAGATATGCATCATACATATCTCGTTTCGTTCTAAAAGCATGCACACATATTTTTATAGAGTAAGAAAAGCCTACTTGAGTAGTCTTGACTGGCGACTGCTTCGTTCTCGGAATACGGGTCCGACTTTTCGTCGAAACCTTTAAATAAATCTCGAGTGAGATACATTTATCAAGTATATCTAATACTTCTAAGTGTAAGGAAATATTATCCTTTATTATTTGAGAACTACTCTCGGTCTTTTAACTCGACTATCATTCGAGTTTAGGAGTTATATTTCTAGAGGTGTCGTTTGATGATTTCTAAATCAAGCTATGGTTGAGAATTTATTTTACCCAAGTAATCAATATTGGATAAAAATAATAAAGGTATTTTTAATTTAATATTTTGATTTTTGAATCCAAATAAATAATTTCTTATAGGTTGGGTTAACCTCAATTTTCATACCCTAAGTATAATTTATAATTTAATCATTTATTATGATTAAATTCTAATTAACAAATTAAATTTTCTAAATTCAATATTAGAATTCTACGCTTGGACATAGTCCAATTAAGTCTAATCTTGATCTATTAAAATGCTAACTAGCTCATTTAAATTAATTAAGTGAGCCCACTTTTATTAATACGGCCCCATAGACATTTAAATTAGCCCATTCATAAATTTAATTAGTTCCATTCAGATTTATTTAATTGGCCCACTGTTTTGTATTATTTAGGCCCGTTGGGAATTAAATCTCAGCCCAATAATTCTAGGGACTTGGCCCACTATGTTACTAATTAAATTCAGGCCCGTTAGACCCATCTTCGGCCCATTAGTGATTTAACCCGGCCCGTAACTCGGCTCGGGTTCTAAACATTTCTACTCTACCTAAGCCTACTCTATTTTAATCTATTCTCCAACCCGACAAGGTCTCCCATCCCAATGAATACAGGTGGGTTTTGTCGTAGGAATAACTCCTCAATCCTTCTTGCCAGTTGTGGGAGAGGTGGGGTTCCTCCTCGTTCCGCCTCAAATCCTTCGTGTATGTTCCTAGAACCTCGTCCTCTACCTCCACATCTCAGGCGTCCAACTCGTCTTGGTGGCATTCTGGTAATTTAATATTTTATCTTATTAGATCATTTAAGTTTTATTAACTTAGTCATGAGAAAGTGAAAATCTTAATTACTTAAATGTTCTCTGTTTAAGCTCAATACTAGGAAGGAAAAAAAAAGAAAGGGTGTAGATAATAGAAATCACATATACTGCAACAAATCACTAAGGTCGCCAAAATATAATGGCATCAATATTGCCTCCATGAGGACTTAGTACAATCATAGCTCAAAAAAAATGCACTCTCTAAGTACATGACATGATGCTCATCACTCTAAGATGGTATCACAAAAGGTACTCAGCCACGAAACACCCGGTGTCTGTGTTTTCATGCTGTCCAAATAAGGAAATCTAAAAATTCATTACGGAACGGTCCTCATAGGATCATCGTTTATGTGTACAAAAGTTTAGAAATCAATAACGGCATTAGGACAGCCTACTCATGTGGTCCGTTGTTGATGGGTACATCATAAAAGCAAAACAAAAAGAATCACAACAGCGCCCTACTACTACTAGGTCGCTGATCCTGCAGACTCCTCCCCGGACTGGTCCATTTTCGGATCCTCATCCTCGTCGTCATCACACTCGTCGTCACCCTCGTAGTCCTCCTCCTCTCCTACCTGTCCTGCACCCTCCTCCTCCATCCAACGTGGTCTCCTCACAGCGTCGATCTATCTCCTCAGATCAGCGTAGAACTCCTCGGCAGGTGGCGAAAATACCCTCTTACGGGATAGGCTCCTGTCAGAAAAGATACATATAGGGTCTGCCCTCGTGGTGCCGGGTGGGGGAGAGCTCGGGGTGTAGTCCTCCACCGAATCTGACAAGGCTGGGGCCTTGCCCCTACTATCCACCTCAGAGAATTCCTGGAGAATCCTCCATACCCGTCGCTCTATGGATGAAATCGAACTAGAGTATGGTCACTAGTGGTCGGCAGGCCGGAGCTGGTCGTCGTATCCTGGTGACAGGGTGAGAGGGCCCTGCCTCGACATCATGGTGTCCACACACTCCACTAGCTGGTATTGGGCGTGGGATGGGTGATGGTGGTCGGACCTCCCTAGTTGGTTGTGATGGTCCAGCCTCAAAGTCGTGTGTCCCCTGGAACTCGGGAACTGGCACCGGGTGCAGAAAGCTGTAGGTCGGGGCTAGAGGGATCACTCCAGCTAGAAAGAACATAGGAAGCAGTGGAGCCCACATGGTCGATACCTCACCCACCGGCATCAGGTCTCTAGGCCTAACATAAGGTCCTCTCGGCGCGTTGCCGAATGCAACAAAGTAAAAGTGAATAGTGGCAATGAACATTAGGAAATCTCCCTCTCTCTCATAACTCCTCCCAATCGGGCGAATGAAGTCCCCGCAATCATGCACGCCCACCCATGCCAGTCTAGGGGTAGCAGCTGAGTAAGTCTCATAATCTCATCCATGCATGTGGCTCCATGAGGCTAGGCTGCCTCCCATAGCCTCCTAAAGTGGGACATGAACTCGCCTAAGTAATCTCCTAAGCAAGGAGCGTAAGTCTCGTATTCCCGTAGAATGGTGGCTAGGCTGGCTTGTGGTGTTAGGCGCTTTCGGATCATACGGATCATTCGTGCCATCTACAAGAATAAGGAATACATTTAGATTAGACTTTTAAGGTATTTTGTCCTTAGCTCATAATACAAATTGTTTTATTAGGTTTCGTTCAAATCCAATTTTGGGTTTATTGGTCATACCTTCATAAGGCTTCTAGTGTAAAGATTTCTTAAAACTTTTCTTGGGAGTTCTTTTCTTCGAGGTTTGTTAATTTGAAATACTTAAATCTTTATTAACCGATTTAACGATTCATTCTTATGTTTGGATTCTAGTAGTAGGATGATATTTATCGGATCTTTGTTGTTGTTGTATATTACTAAGGAAAAATATTGCGTCTCGGTCCTTCAGCTTCTTCTTGTGTGTTCCCACCTTCGAGTTTCTTCTCGTTTTCTTCTTCCTTCTCGTCGTTCTTGTGGGGAAATTTGAAGAAATGTTGTCTAGGTTATGATCAAATTTTCTCATTTCTTAATGGATCATGCAATTTAATGATTTCTAAGTTTATAGGGAAAGATCTTAACTTTCGAAGATCTCAACGTAAAAGATGTGTGCCTATCCTTTAACATTTGAAAGCATAGTTTGTAAAACTTTACTTCATTCTTGCTGAGCATGATCTGTCGGAGTGCTAAGCTTTGTCGACTAACTCAATTTGTCTAGTGAAGCAATACTAGACTAAACTTGAAAAGAAGACTCTTGGGTTCAGAGCATTCGTGCTCTAATACCACTTTGTCACGACCGCCCTTAGATAGGATAGCGAAGTCGGGAAACCGTGACTAAGGAAAGGATTAAAGGAATATATTATTACGTATGCATTTTCAGAATGTGTCTACTGAGTACTTTTGTACTCAACCCTACATATATTTCTAAATGTGCAGGTTGAGCTATGATGGGAGGAAGTGCTCTACAAGGCTTTTTCGATCTCTTTTGCTATTTTGAACTCTTGGGGGTTTACATTTTCTCATACATGTAAACTTTAATTAGATCATATTTCCGCTGCAAATGTTGATGTTTCTTGTTATGAACCTATGTTATACTTTCTTTTAAACTTAGTTCAACTTATCGGTAACTCTTAGAACCAAATTCTATGCTATGAATCATCTATATTATTGAAGTATCTTTCAGTTCCACCGATATTCCATCAATCCCTTTTGTCTTTAAAGCACCAATGTTCACTAAATCTTTTTTGTGAAACCTAAAGTTCGACAGTTGTCTAAGTTCTTTAGTAATCTACATATCTGTATCTTGTGTGTACCGGGAAGATGGCCACCTTCCACAGACACTTGACCGGTCAACACCTTCGTCGACTCACAGTCTTATTGTGTACACTAGTCCGAGCGGAGTTGCTTACCCACAGGGACCTGAATTCGATTAATCACATCAGATATGTATCATACAAAATATAAAACATTTTATGGCCGACAATATTTGAAATATCAATTTTGATTCAAAGCTTTTGAAAAGAATAACATAAATATGGATAAGCACACACATTTTGATTTTTGTATAAGAAAGCCTACCTCGATGAGTTTTCCTTCTTCTTCTAAGATTAACCTCTTCATGTCTTCGAACTCCCACGCCCATAGGAACCTTTAATCAACTTCGTAATGAGATACTCGATTTGAGTATAAATTCTTCTTTTAACTTCTTTTAAGTGAAGATGAAAATAATATGTCATTAATTCAAGAATAAATCTCGTATCTTAGTTGTACTCGTCCTTGAGTACTTAAGTTATTTTCTTCATTCTTATATAATTCTATTAGAATTATAGTCATAAATTCTTAATTTATAATCATTTTTTTATGTAATTAATTTGATAAGGTTAATCAAATTAATAATAATATTCTTCAATTTAAAAATAATTTTTCCTTCCAAGGCATTTAATTGATTCAACAATTACTATGGGTAATAATCTTATTTCGAATATTTTAAATCATTGAGAATTATTTTTATTAATCTTATAGGTTAATATAATTCTTTTGTAATAAGAGTTGGACTTTGGTATCAATTAAATCCTCCCTTTAGTATAGCCCATAAAATAATTATCTTTAGAATCCAGATTTCAATTTAACTAGCCCATTATTTCTTAATTCACGGCCCAAGCAAAATAATTACTCTAGCCCACCAATTTATAGTTTTCGGCCCGTTTAATATGGAACTCGGCCCAGTAGCCTTAAAATTTCGGCCCATTCTCAAATCTCCACCATTAAACCCTAAACCTTCATTATTTAACCTAATTTAAATACTAATCTAAATCTTAGAATTAACCTAACCTAACTAAATTTCCTCTTCACCTTAGCCGACACAACCCCTTCCCATTCTAACATTTTTTTTCTTTCACTCTCTCCTAATCTCTCTCTCTCTCTCTCTCTCTCTCTCTCTCTCTCTTCAACCCTTCGCTTCTCTCCCTCTCTCTGGTACAAGAACAGCGGCGGCCTCCTTCCCTCTCCGGTGTAAACAGCGACTGAACAGCAGCCGCTGTGTGTCTCCACCTCGCCGCCTCTTCCTCTCCAGCAGGTGTTCAACGCCCGGTGGCCATGAAGCAGTCGCGATGTAGCCGCGACGCAGCCGCTTGAAGCTGTCCCAGTGCTCCTCTCCTTTTGGTAAGTCTCTCATTTCCCTCTTGCATGTTTAAATTTCTAACTGATTCTTATTTCTTTTGATTAAAGTTATTAGATTTCAGTTCCTAACTCCTATCTCTTACTTGTGAGCAGATTATTGATTTGTGTTCCTCCTGGAGGGCTCGTCAGCGCGTTGCTGCCCCTCGCCGGAGTCCCTTTTTGTCGCCGCCTACTGTGTCCTCCCCCTCTCAGTAAAATTCCATCTACCCTCACATATCTTGTCTTTTATTCTCTCTCAATTGCATGTCTATATTTTTTTTCAGATTTGATTTGGAGTTAAATTCCTCTTTCTTGCTTATTAACCTAATCTATGAGATGTTGGTTTCGTGTTTTCTGGTGGAAAAAAGCTCAAGCTTTGAAGCGGAGTTGGTTCAGGGCTTTTCGGGGTGATTCGGGGCTGTTCGGGGTCGTTTCAGGCGGTTTCGGGACTATTCGGAGTGATTCAAGACTGTCTCGGAGATGTTCGGGGCCGTTCACACTAGTAGAAAAACGCTCATAGACTACGGTTTTAAACCGTAGTCTATGACCTTTTAGAACCGTAGTCTATAGTACCGTAGTGTATACTCATTGGTATACACTACGGTTCTCAAACCGTAGTCTATGTAGACAAAACCGTAGTGTATTCATATCAATTACTACAGTTCAACATTCAACTGTAGTGTATGTACCATTATACACTACAGTTTTTCATGTAACCGTAGTATATGTTTCAGTATAGACTACAGTTTATTGAAAAAACCGTAGTGTTTGAGTTAAAATAGACTACGATTTTGTGAAAAACTGTAGTGTATGATATAGTATAGACTACGGTTTTCTCGAAAAAACCATAGTGTATGAGCTTAAATAGACAACGCTTTTTATCTGTAGTGTATCTCTTATTTTCTGTAGTCTATAATAAGCATAGACTACGGTTGTTTGAGAAAAAACGTAGTCTATACTATATTAACTAACCTTTTTATATAATTTATTTTATATAAATATATATTATATTTAATTTAAAATTAAATCTCAAATTAAAAATTAAAAAATATATAATGACAACAATAAGATTAAAGAATCCACAATTTCATTATATCAAAATAGATTCATAATGTAATACATCTAAAGAATAAACAATCATTCCATCCAAAATGTAATTAATTAAATACATTAATTTAAAGCAACACTTTCTTCTACCCTCACTTTCAACTTTGGACTTCTTAAATTAGGATTGTGTCCCCGATACATGCAAGAGTTATTGATGAAACCAAACATGATCCATTTGCCCTGCAAAATTAATAACAAGATCATGAGAAACAAGAGACAAAGCTACAAACGTTAAACCAAATAAAGGTTGTTATGTTTCTATTTGTATTAATTAGGATTGATCATCACCTGTATGTTATGTTTGAGAAACAAACTTGAATGCTTATAAACAACTCCTTTTCACTAATAAAATAACTAACCAAGTTGTTACCTATGGTAACACGTTTCTTCTGTCCACCTGATATCCCTCTAGTCATGTCATCTCCTACTGCAGTATCAGCACAGATGTCCAATCCTAGTATCTGGAAATATGAATGAGTTCATTATGTATGTATCAATATCTTCTTACCTTAATTATCTAATCCTAGTACTCACTCTTTGTTGCTTGTAAACACACATTATATAGATGTCTTCTTACCTTAATCATATAATCCGTGACAAGACTAACGTCTTGACCTTTGGAATAGGCCGCCTGCATGGATAGTGAAACAAGTTCCATTACTAAGATATTTCATGATTCTTAATCCCCATGCATCAAATATAGATCCACAGACGGGGATATAAGATTGAAAGTATTATAATTGCAGCAAGTAAACTAGGTTCAAGATTTAAATTATTACATCTATCAACAAATTATTCTAACAAGTTCTGATCATAAGCAACATCCGGATAGAAAGAGAAGAAAACTAGCGATATATTAACTTGACAAACCCCATCCCATCTATACTAAAGATTGTCCCCAAACCATTCATTCATAAGTTTTCCTCTTGGATCTTATGACATTTCTGTCTCTGTACTTTACCAACAATTAACTAAAAGCAAGCATGTAAAGGAAAGATGCATGGGCATAATGAAAATTTTTCTTACTTTCATGTAAATATCCAAATCTGGATCAGGCCTTATGTTTGCCTCTTTTTCTCTTCTTGCCAACTCTGCTAGCATTTCTGCCCAATTTTCAAACACACAACATCACTTAATCAGTGTACAATATGATATCAACCAATAAAAAAAATGATGTTTTTAATGCAGCTAGCTAGCTAGCTCCTCTAATAAGGAAGACCGAATATGTTTGATTAATTAATATATGGAATATAGAAAATATTAATGAGTGGAGTTTAATGAATACAGTACTAACCAAAATTGCTTCCTACTCCTTGGCATCTAGCAGAGAATGCCAACGTTTCTCTAACAGTCATTTCTCCTAATTAAAGAAGACTTGAGTTATAGGAGAGTCCTATCAATGAATCCAATCTCTATCGGAACTTAATAAGAAGCCACTAAAGCACATAATGAAGCAGTAACAAAAGTAAGCTTCAAACAAACTTCACCATTGCAAGGGAGTTGAAGTTATCCACCTAAAAGGCTAAAACTACAAAGGTTCAACACTTCATTCTTCACCAAACAGTAAACAGCGAATAGTAAACAGTGAACAGCAAACACTACTCTATTAACTTCCTCATTACCAAATTCTATCACTAGCATCATAATATACAAATTCAGCCCTCTTTGGATTGTTGAGGTCCTTTGCAGCTTGCTTCTCCTTCTTTGTTTGCTTTTTCACAGCAAGCCTAACACAAACATTAAGCAACTATACTTATAAATCACATGAATCTTTACACAAGTCCACATAATTCTAAGCACATGAAAATTCATACAATGCAATAACCAAAGTCACACTACAACGAAAATCATACACCCATACATCTTCGTACAATTCCCCAGGCCAGAAATCTAAAATAACATGGAAATTTCAGTTCACTCAATAACACCACATCATATCCAAGCGAAGAAAATTCATGAATTCAAGGAAAACAAGCCTGAAATTAAATTCAATCAAATAAATTTGCATCAGTCACCAGCCATATACCTAACACTAGAAAATGCCCAAGTGCATGCAAAACCAAATAGTATTTATAGCAATAATGCTAACTAGAAGCCATAACACTCAGCTAAAATTAAGGTATACATACTAGAATTACACTCAACTAAGAAAACCATAAGAGAAACAATTTGAGAAACCGAATGTTTCTGAGACAAGTGTACTGTTAACACATAATCAACAGGTTAACTTCTTAATAACTAAACTAAGATCGAAAAAAAAGAACCTCTTTTATATAAAAGTGATAAATTTGTTTAGCTTGAATGTCGATTTCAACAAAATGACCTCATCAAGATGAGCCCCTGGTCATGGACTCATGGTAGTTCAAAATTATCATTTCTGATTGAATCCAATGAAGTCTCAATCACAAAATCCAAAATTAATCAATCAAATAGCTCCAAACTTCACTCAAAACCAACCACAGATCTGCAATACCCATCCCAAAAATCCCAAGTTAAAATCAAAGAAAGCAGTAGTACACTCACCAGAGCCATGGCAGCAGCATTAACCTCTTTCAATCATCATTAAGTAAATGAAATCTAGGGATTTACGAAACTAAAAATCCAGAAGGAGAATTAGAGAGAGAGAAAAGATAATACCTTACCTAAGGGAAGGAGCGGCAGGGTAGGTGGAGACGGCCGTAGAAGCATGGCGGTTGGCGGCGAGGGAGCTCCAAAGAGCTTCTTTGCGAACGGGTGTTCCGTCGAAGACAGAGAGTTAGAGATGGAGAGATTTTGTGGAAATTTCAGAAAAATAACTAAGAATAAAACTAGAAATTGAGAAATTTGAAATTAGAGAGAAATTACCTCCACGAATGGGAGAAACCGAGAGCAGAGGAGAGATGAGAAGAGAAAAAGGAAGAGCTGGCAAATAGCTGCTGCTGCATGTTGTCTGGGAGGAGGCACCGGTGAGAGAAAGCTCGAAGAGAGACAGAGAGAGACCGAGAGAGGGTTGGGGAGAACAGAGAAAGAGACGAGAGATGTGAGGGAGATGAAGAGGAGTTGAGTTATCTGTGAATGAGGAGTGTCTAGGATTAGGGTTAGGGTGAAATAACTTGGGAAAGAAATTGGGACATAGACTACAGTTCTTAAAACCATAGTGTATGTATTAAAAATGCACGCACATATACTACGGTTCTTAAAACCGTAGTGTATGTATTAAAAATACACGCACATAGACTACGTTTCTTAAAACCGTAGTGTATGTATTAAAATTACACGCACATAGACTACGATTTTTAAAAACCGTAGTGTATGTATTAAAAATACACGCACATAGACTACGGTTCTTAAAAACCGTAGTGTATGTATTAAAAATACACGCACATAGACTACGGTTCTTAAAAATCGTAGTGTATGCATTAAAAATACACGCACATAGACTACGGTTTTTAAAAACCGTAGTGTATGTATTAAAATTACACGCACATAGACTACGATTTTTAAAAAAACCGTAGTCTATGTATGAAAATACACGCACATAGACTACAGTTTTTTAAAAACCGTAGTCTATTATTTACATACACTACGGATTTTTTATAAAGCGTAGTCTTTAACAAAAAAAACGCACATACACTACAGTAGATGAAAAAACCGTAGTGTATGCACCGTAGTGTATGATAAAATTTGTACTAGTGTCAGGGCTGTACTGTCCTTCGGGACAGCAACCACGCTTATTATTCCTCTCTCTCCGAGTGGTTCTTATTTCTAGATAAGTCTTTTGGTCTTGCTCTATCCTTATTGGAGCTGGTGTTTATGTCTTATATCTTGATTGCAACATGTTATGTGTTATGTTCTTGTGATGTTATTATATTTTTATTAAGAAGTGTTTCTATCATAGCATAATATTAGGGCATAATGTCATGATCTGTGACCTTATAATACTACTGAGTTTGTTCTTGAATTTATTTTCACACTCTACTATTTCTATGGTCAATTAGTAAGGGAACATCTATGTTATGTTTTGTCTTGTATGAGTTCTATCTTATGATAAGGCCATGCTTAACTATTTTCAGAATTACAGCACTTAAATTCAAGTCTAAGCATCTAAGTTCAAAATCATATTATGTATTACATATGTACTTAAGGGTTATGAAGTGGAGTAAAACCTTATTCTTTATTGAAAAGTGTTTTAATGTAGTTTCTGAACTATTGTGTGCAAAGATGAGAGTTATGAACCTTATTAGATAGGGATTGAGTCTTGGTACATATTTTATAAATTGTAAGAATGTGAAGTGGAGGTAGGAAATTATACAAGTGTTATGAGCTAAGTTTTGAGAAGATGCTAACATGAGTATTAAATGTTAAAGCTTTAAGATCTTTACCTCAAGCACTTCTACTACTTCTCTTCTTGTTGAACTCTACATGACTTCTCAGTTTGCAGTAAGTATGTGTGAGTTAATGAGGGTGTGAGTTGGTGTGGGAGATGAAGTCTTATATAGTGCTAAGTTTTGTAGTAGTAGACTCTTAACAACTGCCTTAATGCTCTATGTTTTGTAGGGTATGGGGCAGCTCTAAACTCTTCTTTCCTTTCAATTAGCCACACCTCTTGAGCCAAGAGCTCAATTACTGATCGAAATCCTGATTCTCCTCCCCCTTTGATTTGTACTTTCATATTTGTTTAGATCTTTATTCTTAGGGCAAAAGGGTGTTGGCAGTAGACACCTTACCTCCCCTTATGTAAAGTTGTTCCCACTTTCTGCACATGTATCATTTGATTTGTTATATGTACTTTTAATTACTTATTTAAGTTGTATTCATATTATTATTAGAATTATTTTCTTGTTTATTGGACATTGCAAATCCGGTGGCAGTGGTAGACTACCTATTGTCTTTTCTTTCATTCTCTCTATTTCAATCGTTGGTAACAGCCCCAAGCTAGAAATATAATTTGTTTGATTTAAGGGTAAAATTAAAACTACCCAATTTACAATATATGTATCTTAAAAATACCCCAAACCTAAACCTACATGTATAAATTACCCACTTTTTTAAAAGTGGTCAAAAAGTATCAATATTATTCTGTGGGACCTACACATTTGACTACATTGAATTTTGGGTTGGCAGCAAGTCTTTCTCCCTCTCTCCCACACCATTCTCTCCTTCAATTTACCACCGCCACCATTGCAGGTTAACGGCAGCTCCACCGAGTAAAACTCCCTCCCACCGGCGGTTATAATTTCACCACCCACGCATCAATCGAGCCCTCAGCACCTCGTTGGACACTTTCTCTGCACAGCACCTCCCCGACCTCCGTTGGCAGCTTTCACCGGTGGAAAATAGCCCTCACAACCGCCGCCACCTCCCTTTTTTGCACAGCACCTATCTAACCTATCCATGGCCAACTCCGATGACGAAATTCTCCAACATATTCAGGTAATCCTCAACACAATTCATTCTAATTTGTTGGAAAAAAATGCATCTAGAACCGGTGAAAATTCCTACGTGAAATTTTTTTTTTCTCCAATATACCAACTGTTTTATCGTATGCATGCTCTAAGTTGAATATTTTGATCCTTTGTTTACATAATATAGTTTGAAATCATGTTTAGCTCGTGTTTATGCCACAACCGGTGGCACAACTCTAACCACCGGTGGTGATAGCACACCACCGGTGGTTGCGTTTTAGAACAATTGTGCCACCGGTTGTAGCACTTTTAGATAGGATAATACATTATGAGTGTAATTATGTGCCAACCGGTGGCTAAATATGAACGGAGAGCATCCACCGACGGTTGAACCCAACCACCGGTAGACGCTCTCCGTTCATATTTAGCCACCGGTTGTTTGATTATTCAGTGTATTAATTTTTTTTAAAGTTCAATAATGTGTCTCGTGTCTAATTAAATGTCAAAATTTTGTAGGAATCGAAGCGTCCGTGGTACCGTCGGCCCGAATCAGTGAATCGGGTATCGCAGGTGAACATATACTACAGGGTTGGCCTGTTAGAGATTGTCAGGGACACACTTATCGAGGTCGGGGGCCATGAGCTGCTCGAGAGGTTTCGGAATGGGCCGTTTGGCCATTTTATCGGCTGGACACCGGGCACGCTGTCTTCCCAGGCGATACACAGCCTCACTTGCCGCGCTATCTGGTCGGTGCGGGGTATTTGGTTCCACATCAACGGATCTGATGTGCAGTACAGGGTGCGGGACCACGCACTGATCACGGGTTTGAGATTTGGGGCGTCGAACTTCGACAGTACGGCCCCCTACGATCCGAGCGATGTACGTCTATTTCGGATTGCGTGTGGCGGCGATCTACGTATGACCGTTGCGGACTTGGTGAATCGCTTTAAGGGCGGAAGACGCATCCCCGGCGCCGATGACGATATCTACATCGGCATAGCCCACGTGCTCGTGGCATATATCTTCGTGTTTGGGCAAGACGGCCAGAGGGTAGTTTTCCCGTGGCTTTGGGCACTAGGCGGCGATATGGATAGATTCTACCGGTATCCTTAGGGTGCGTACTCGTACAAGATCCTACGGAACTATGTGAGGAAGATGCCGGACAACAAGAAGTACCACTTTTACGGCCCGGCATGGGCATTGATGATATGGGGATTCGAGGTGATTCCCGGGCTAGGAGAGTTCGCCGGTAGAGCCCGTGGAGGCGAAGGTTTGTATCCGAGATGCTTTCGGTGGAATTTTTGGAAGAACCCGGATACTGCGGACTTGCACGCTTTTTTCGAGGACTTGGAGGTAATTTAATAATTAGATTCGTATTAATTTAAATTTCGTATTGTTATTTGTTAATTAATATTCTTACAATTCTCGTGTTTGATGCAGGTATATGATATGAACAACTTAGAGATCGAGCAGGAGGAGATGGAGCTACCGTGGACCGTGTCTGTCCGGTGCTTGAATCCAATCTCGGTGCAGTATGCTCCACTGACGAGCCTTACTGCGAGGAATCCGGCCGAGGTGCGTCGTGCTAGACATCCGCCGCCACTTGTAGTGACCGAGGAGGTTCACGGTCCTCGACCTACACGGAGATCGGGACCTTTAGTGGTCGAGGAGATACCCGAGCAGTAGAGAGACCACCACGACGTCGTTTGGACAAGGGGAAGCGTGCCCGACTGCCTCCCACTGATTCATCTTCCAGCAGCAGTGGAGGTCCTCGTGCACCGAGACGTTTCACCGATGATGTGGGACGCATTAGACGGTCTGATCTCACTGCATTAGAGAGGCGGTTGCACACGCACATCGATTCTCGGTTCGACCGGATCGAGAAGAGTATCGATTCCTGATTCGACCAGATGAAGAAGTGGATGACGGGTCTGGTCAAGAAGATGATGTGTTGCACGTCACGATGGAGTTCACCGGTCGTAGATACTCGGAGACATAGCCCGCCGATTACTGACTCGGCTCGTCCCTCCTATGCTGTAGCTGCTGATAACTCGGGTCGTCCATCCTATGCTGTAGCTGCTGATGACTCGAGTTGACCATCTTCCACGTTCCCCGAGCAGCTTACCACGATAGCCGAGGCGACAGGGTCGTACCCGGAGCAGTTTCCATACTGCAGCAGTGGCTTCTCCGGACAGATGCCTGAGCCGATATACACAGATGCTATCATACCCCCTAGCTCGGGTTCGGTCTACACTTCCGCTGCCGAGGACTTGGCTCGAGCATTTAGATTAGATATTCCCCAGTCCGGAGTATCTTGTGCGCCCTCGATGCCGTATGCTAGCTCGTCGATGCCGACCGAGACGATCGATGCTCCATATGTGACGATGCGGGGTTCCACATCTTCTTTTCAACCCGAACAGGAAACTTTATTGTGTTTTCACTTTAATTTAGTATTATTTTATCATGTTGAATTTTAGATTTCTAATTTTACGTTATTAATTTAAAGTTACCCGCGATGGGGCACATTGATAGTGATTTTGTGCCCTCGGAGGTGTTCTTCGTACAAGAACTTCAATACGAGCCTCCATAGGAGCCTGTTTATCCAGACGACGAGACAGTAGAAAAATTCAAACGCTTTAGAAAGATGTCTCGGAATACTTCAGTGAATACCATCGAGACTGGGTATCCTTTGACTGTTGGATGGTTCAAAGAGATTATGGACTCCAAGGAAGACTACTGGGCAGAGGTAAAGAACCTATAAAGTCGAGTTTTATTTGACATTACTACTTTTGGCTTGATTTTCTATAATTTATTTTTTACAGACGATCGACCTGTTTATGATGGCGCTTCAGTTGAGACTGATACGTGGAGACCACGTTTATCCCGATCAAATGAAGGGGAGAACTGTCATTTGCAACACCGATTATTTTGTAAGTTATTAACTTGATAATATTTGCATATTACTAATTTTATTATTTGTAAGTTATTAACTAAATAACATTGATTTTGTAGACGAAAATGGAGCGTGAGTATGACGATTGCCTCGCTGATATGAGGAAAAAAGGGGATCCAATTCGAGCGATGGTTTTTGGTCGAGAGTTACATATCTCTCAACTGGGTGCCAACTATTGGGTTGTTGGAGGTCATTCATGGGAAAAGATCGGGATCTACGTGTGTAGAGTGGTGGAACGCGACAGAAGTATGTTTTCTCATTTTTAATATATTTATGATATGCATGTTTATATTAATTATAATATGCATGTTTATTAATTTATATGTATAATATGCATGTTTATTATTTATGATATGCATGTTTATATTAATTATAATATGCATGTTTATAATTAGTAGTATATGCATGTTTACTATAAATTTAATATGCCTGTTTATTTTAATTTATATGTATAATATGCATGGTTATTATAGATTTAATATGCATGTTTATTTTAATTTATATGTATAATATGCATATTTATTTAATTTCAGGTGATTTTTTCTATATGTGTTCAACATCACTTTGTTGTTGTGGTTGCTGATTTGCCGAGTCGTACATTGACGTTGTACGACTCTAATATTCAGAATATTACTAAAGAAGTGCAAAATTCTCAGATCAAAGCGTTGAGGCCACTGTATTATGGTCTTCCACTAGTGATGAAGTGTTCTGGATATTATATGATGAAAAGGCAGAACGTATTATGTACTGATGAACCGTTCACATGGAAGCTTGCTGAAGAGGTCCGACAATTCCATCAGACAGATAGCCACAGTTGTGGTCCAATGGCTTGCATGACCGTCGAGCGATAGATCAGTGGATTCCCAACGATCGCGTGGGGCAATAAACATGTCAAATTGTATCGTAAACTTCACATATTTTTAGTCTTTGTGACATTTCAAATGTATAATCTTTTGGTAAATGCATTTTTATTATTATAATTTCAAAGTTGATCACTACTTCCAATTATTATTATAAATGTATGTTGTCTATTTAATCAACTAATATTAACAAATAGTAGTAGTAAACATTTAAAAACTAAAATAAATGTATGTTGTCTATTTATTCAACTAATATTAATAAATAGTAGTAGTAAAACATTTAAAAAAAATAAAAATAAAACTCAAATATAGCGTTAGTGGGTTTTGAACGCGGGACCATATGGGAGAGGAGGTTTATAATAGCGAGAGATACCAGTCAAGCTAAGGCTCTTATTCATTAAATTCACATCTACAAATAATTATAACCTTAAGAATTGCAATCAATACAAAACAAGAAATGAAACACAAATAAGGGGCTAGTGGGTTTCGAACCCAGGCCACATGGGAGAGGATGTTTATGTTAGCGAAAGTTGCCAGTCATGCTAGGGCTCTTATTCATTAAATTCACATCTACAAATCATTATAACCTTAAGAATTGCAATCAATACAAAAACAACAAATGAAACATATCATATCCGAATAATATTACCAATTGCAAACAACATATCGTATCCGAATAATATTACCAATTCAAATTTTTCAATAATATCAATTAAACAACTATTAAACATCCAAATAGTACGAATTCAAATTTCCAAATAATAACAACTACAAAACTAATAATCATCCTCTAACTGAGGGCAATTAGAACTAGAATGATCAGTCATGCCACAATGACGACATCCTCGACTTCCTCTACTTCTTCTTCCCGATGTCTCACCTCCTGATCTACGTCTACTAAGTCTCGGTCGACCAGGCATTCTTATAGCTTTATTCGGCAATACTTTCACATTAGCCACATCAGCCGGTAGATCCCAAGTACTCTTATGAGGTACACGTGCAATCTGTACTCTGTAGGTTGCTGCCCACGCTTCTCGGCTGTAGAATTTCGCAATAAATTGAGGTATCGGCAATCCGACATTACTGAATAAAAAAAATTATGATTAAGAAACATATTATGAAAAACTAAATTAAAATTCGCTATAAAGAAAATTAATACGTAATTTATCGCCGCGATCGCATGGGAACAAGGAATTATATCAAACTGAAACTCCATGCACTCACATGTCAATGCCTTCAGATCAACCATAACCGGCCTACTACTTGTCACAACCTTAAATGTATTACAGTCCACACGATTTACCGTGTATGCACGAGATCTGTCAATCTGCACTTGCAATTTTCGTCTGACCTCTGCAGGAAATTCATGAATTCTTGAGCTATTTTCTGACGCCTTCCATCAAACCATTCTTCCATAACAAGTCTCACTGCCTCCACGCATGAGCAGATAGGAAGTCGTCGAGCCCAAAATAAAGTTTTGTTGAAGCTTTCGGCTGCATTAGAAGTTAGAAAGCTATACCTCCGGACAGGGCACATCGATCGAGCCCACTTAGCAGGCCCAACACTCATCAGCTTATCGTATGCATTAGGCTTTGCTACCTGTATCGCGCTCATTGCTCTATTGTATTCGTGTTGCCTGTATGTGTATGCGGCTTTCTGAAACAAACCAACAGTGGTCTTACCGAATCGTTTAATCTTGCCACTAAGATGATAGTAGCACAAACAGTGTTTCGCTTCAGGAAACACGATGCTGACGGCATGCTTAATCGACACGTGTGCATCAGATACAATCACGGTGTTTGGCGTGCTACCATAAGCGCTCTTAACTCTGGAAAGAAATCATAACCAAGACTCGTGATTCTCTATCGGCCCAATACTAAATGCCAATGGGAACACATGCTCGTTTGCATCCTTCGTTACTGCAACAAATAGTATGCCATTGTTCTTGCCCTTAAGGTGAGTGTCATCCACGACTATCACAGGCCTCATGCACAAAGCAAACACGGCTCTACAAGCTCCAAGAGCGACAAATAAATGTCTAAATCTACCATCAGGGCCGACATCGAGATCAGTGAGTGTACATTGATTCATCACTTTAAGCATATGCAGATACCCAGGCAACAGCTGAAATGACTCCTGATACTTGCCGTAAATCATCTCCAAAGCTTGATTCCTCCCCCTGAGCGCAACATCGTAACTCACATCCATGCCGAAACACCTCCTAAGCTCCTCCTGAATAGCCTTCGGTCTCATAATCTCATTTGCATTGCGCATCTTCTTTGCAAAATATGCACCTATCACCTTCGAGTGAACCTTTCTCGGAGCAATATTAGCTATGTCATCCACACATGTGTGATGTGCGCAAAACTCGGACACGGCCCACATGCCTCCATGACAATGAGCACGCAACATGAACGAGCAGTCAGAAGACGATTTGCAGACCCAGTGCAGTCGATATGTGTCTGATCTAATGACTCGGTACTCAGCTCGTCTCTCCAGGTTCCACATTCCAACAGCAATATTCAAGTCTTCCTTGTCGTTGTAGATCGACCCCTCAACTAATTCTTCAAGTGTAGGATTTTCCTCGACCAACACGTCACATGTCGATGTCAGAGCATTAGGAGGGATCATTGGAACCATCCAATTACTTAAACAACCTTCTGTGTTAGGATTGTACTCCACATCACCATCGACATCTGGATACATCATCTCAAGGACTCTTCTCATACCTCCTGTCTCGTGCATCCATGCTGCGAGTTCGGCGAATGTAGCACTATTCAAAGCACCGAGTCGTTCTTCTTCGGAAACGGACGAAGAACGCTCAGAACTCCCTTCAGAAGCTACATAATCATCATCATCATCATCGTCATCGTCACCATCTTCATCTGGACATGTGTTCAGATCAGGAATTCCAGTTGGCTGGTGAAACCATTCGGAAGATGCCGCGACCCTTCTGATGTCGTCGAGATCATCCATCCAATCAGTATTTCGCGATGTCCCGCCTACTTCATAAGACGACACAGCGAAATCGGCATACACTATAGGAGACGGGTGATTCCTACACAAAACTTGGAGTTCTTGATCGGTGGTCATTTAAAATTTGATAAGCCGACCATTCCTCGATCTAGACAAATAGGAGATCTCGTATTGTGTGCCAAGTGAACTCCACATGTACTCAATGCAGCCTCTCAAACATGATATCGTGATGTTATTCATCGGGAGAGGTGCTATCCTATCCTCACCATCCGTGTATGTACACCCGACCCAATTTCCCCCAATTTTTACGGTCACGTACATGTATTCCTCCATCTGCATCGACATTTATAAGAAATTAGCAACTACAAAGATTGAAAGAGCTGTAAAATATGCTTTATCCACCGGTGGATGCTTCATTTCAATCGGTTGTCGTTGATTAAGATTTTAAACATGCTTTAAAAGCTGAAACAACGACAACCGGTCGCTGGAGGTGAAAAACATGGAACAACCGGTGGCCAAGGACCACCAGTGGTTGGTACTTGTGCGACCGGTTGTGGTGTAAAATAGGTGGAAACCATGTTTTCCACCTATTTTACACCACAACCGGTGGTAAAGGGCCAAAATTAAGCAACAACCGGTGGTCCTATGGCCACCGGTGGTTGCACTTTTGCCACCGGTTGTGCATTTTTACCGAATAAAATAGAGTTTAATGAGTGAATATCTGGTTTTTTGGCAAAAATCTCTTCAGATGGATGAGCTCGAGCTTGAAACCGAATGATGAATTGATATGCTAGAGAGAATATTAAATTTGGAGTTGGGAGAATTGTTGGTCAAATTACAATAATGATGTTATCATTCAAACTTTAACTAACATACTTTTGAGGAAAACAAGACAATAATGAGAGAATCTTTTCTTATTTTTATAAAAAGTGGGTATTTTGTGCATGTGTCTTTATGTTTTGATTAATTTATATATCAACCATTTCAAAATTGGGTATTTTTACCCATTATCACTTGATTTAATTACTCATTTAGGTTGTATTGTTATTACCTTTATAGGTTATGACAATTTAGGCAGATTGTCATCCTTCATCAATCGATGGGGACATCCTTCAATAGCTAGGTTGTATTAGATTATATTCATGGTTTTATTTAATTATCTATTCATTTAATAGCACACATAATATATATATAATGTCTTGTACTATGCTCTTATTATAATTACCCTAAGGTTTAATAATAAAGATAATTAGTCAATTTAGGATTATAATGATAAGGATTTTCAATACTAAATAATAAGGATTTTTAATCTCATACTAACTCTCATTTATAATGAGATTCTAAATTGAAACGAGATCAATTTAGGCAATGTAGGAATTAACATTATCAATTTGCTAATTCATATTCTATTCATAAGCGTAATTTAATTAATCACTAAATCTCTAATACGAGATAGTTCTAACGAAAAGAGCGGGGCATTACAATTAGAATCATAAATCACTAGTAATGATTCCAATAGTTATAATTTACTATACTTTCTATTAGATGCCGATCACATTAATTGAATGATGACACTAACATTATTAATCTTATTGAAATCATTAATTACTATTAATCATTCCATTACACATAAATTCTCGAGACCTTGGTCTCGAAATTTGGATGAGAGTACAAAATTTCGAGAGGTTTGCTAAATTGCTCAGAATTAAAAAGGCGGGGCATTACAAAAAGTTAGACCTGAATGTCTATCTTACGCCTCGAAAGGTTATATGATGTTGTACTCTTTTTCCCTAATCAAGTTTTTTCCCATTGGATTTTCTTGGTGAACGTTTTTAATGAGGCTTTAACGAGTTATGTACATCACACAATAATGTCCAAATGGGAGTGTTATAAATAATATTATTTTATGGACATTACTATTTTAGAATAATTATTTATTTATTTATGTTTATCTTTTGTAAAGTGTACCAACAATATATATATGAGAATAAAATTTAGAGTTTGGATATCCTACCATTTCACTTTTTTGCGCCGTTTATTTTTTTCTTTTTATGTCTTCTATTCATTTTATTTGCACATTTTAATCGGTAAAACTGAATAGGAATTACAACAACTTGAAGTATATTATTATGCTAAAATGACGAAAAATACTGATATAAATTAGTTTTTGTCTTAGACTCCAAAATGTCAAGACCAACCTTAAATTATACCGTGTGAGGGGGCTAGGCTAGTTTTCTAGCACTATCCAAGAATCAATCCATTCCAAAATGCATTATTCTCTTTGTGAAATTTGCCAAGAAAAACTAAACCCTCTGCACTTGTTGAATTTTGAGGAGCCACATATGTTATAACCATTCAAATTAAAATAAAACATAAGAAAATAACCTGCATTAAAACCAACAATCACATTATTCTACACACACAGATGGTTGTGTGTGTTTTAATTTAATTTAGCTTCAAAAAGCAGAAAATACAAGGAGGCTCAATAAACAAGATCAGTCGAAGAAGGAGGTGGCGACCCAAGCCGTTGAAGATCTGCAATCGCAGAAAACGCAGACAACCCAAAAAGGGGCACAAACCGACTCCCCTTCGAAACGACGTCGTCCGTCAAGTTCCTCGATTGCATCGCCTCATTACAACTCTTGACGCAGTCCGTACTAGCAGTCAAAAGGTAATAAGTAGGCGCCACGTAGGACTTTATCTTGACGTCATCCAACGAACTCTGAAACCGTTCCACCACCTGCCCGTACCAGAACTTGCATTCCTTCCACGCGCCTCTCGACGCAACATTCTTCGTGCCGCGGAGCACGTGCTCCACGTGCCTCAGCGTACTTGTCGCGTTTGAAATTCCTACCTCTATAATGGTCAGCGTTAGGTTGAATAGGTCCTTAGCCGCTACTATGGCCGGTACGGATTTAAGGGCCGCGAGGCACGCCTCAGTGTCGACGATGTTTATCTCGGCTTTCGAGCATGCCCTTTCGATCAAGGGGTAGTGTGGTGAAGAGGATCTTGCATCAATGAGTAGAAGTGAGGATGTTAAGACAATTGCTAGGAATGGGATCATTGGAGAAGACATGATTTCTTTTTGGGTGTGACGAATGGTGATGTGTTTTGTGTGAAGGAGGGTTGTGTGTGTTGTATATATATAAGGTTTAGGTAATTAATTGTAACATGAAAATTGAATGGGAATTTTAATTAGATTTTATTGTTTGAATTATGTGGTAACAATTTGCCATGAATGATGAAATGGAAGTCTTTGGGCGGTGGAGTTATTACATATTACAATGATCTGTAAGGATATGGCTCAATTTATTATTGGAGTGTTAATTATGGTGAAAAATAAATAGGCCAGATGAATATTATCTGTAATTTATAATCTTCTTGACCAAATCTAATTTTTCATTCCTGTTTTGAAAATTGATGAATCGAACTGTTTGGGAAAATCAATTAGAGATGACAACAAATTTTGGATTTTACTATCCTTTTGAAATTCTTTTCATACTTATTTCTTGTTTTCTTTAGGGAGGATATTTGCCTTTTTTACTTTTTAAAAGTATGAAGCATAACTAACCCAAATTTCATGAATAAAGGATAATACATGTAATATGATAGTAATTGTTATGGGTCCCAAACAAATAATATTTTTTTTTTTTGCACATTGAGAAGAAAAACAAGGGATGTTTTGAAATCTTTTGTTTATTATGAATTACTTTTGTAAATCGAAGTGTTTTTATATGTACCTATCGAGTTTATACTTTTGTAAAATAAGACAAATAGTTTATTTTACGAGAAATAGTTTATTTGTGGATCATTCAACAATTTTATACTTGAAACTAGAGATAAGTTCATCATAAATATATTGAAAGAAATAAGGATGAATGAATTTAATGAATAGGATTAGGATGCATGATTTTGCTGATACCTTGAAAATGTGGTGATGGAATTTGTCTCAATATTAGGAAAAATCTTTATAAGATTGGTAAGTTTACCAAATATTGTGATTTATGTATGCTATTAATATGAAGTTCATCAACTTAAAGAGGCATATGCAATTATCATGCAATTTACAAGTTATCGAGAGCTGAGAGTTCTCAAAATTGGTTCGTAATGGTTTGAACCAATAAGTTATCTTAGTTCACTTATACTTCGAGATCGAGATGACTATGATTCAAAATATAGA
This sequence comes from Leonotis leonurus, assembly GCA_026898415.1. Lineage (NCBI taxonomy): Eukaryota > Viridiplantae > Streptophyta > Magnoliopsida > Lamiales > Lamiaceae > Leonotis > Leonotis leonurus. The sequence goes on along the minus strand of JAPKLX010000084.1, from coordinate 793,302 downwards.
AGTTTAAAAAATTTCGGGCAAAGCGGGTTAATGGGCTTGGAGCCACAAAAGCATGATGGGCTTAAGTAGAATTTGTCATGCCATACTTTTGAACATCATTTTTATTTTATTTTTCACCATATCTAATTTATGATTTTCTTACAGTGATTATATTTTTAATGTCTTATAATTTAATCAAATTAATTTATGATAAGATTTTGATACCCTTTTAGAGATATTACATTTTATTTTATTGTAAACTTATTTTTGTGCTCTAATTATTTTAAAATAAAATATCAAATCTACATTAAATACGAGAATATATTAGATTTATATTTTGATGCAATTTTTTTCTTTCCTAAAAAATTAAAAATATAATTAATTCACATTATATTTTAAATTTATAAAAGTAATAATCTTTCAATTCATAGACTGATTTGGTCCATTGGCCATTATGGGTGGAGATGTGCTTATATTTCAGCAATCTAATCTAATTTCGGACTAGTTCGTGTCGGTCTGAAATATGACTCTAGCCCGATAGGTCGGGCCGGACTTGAGAGTCAATATTTCTAGTGAGTGAGCGATTCATTTGTAAAATTATATACACACACTCTCCAATTTATTAAAAACTCTCATGTCACATCGAGATCATGGACGTAGAAAATTTATCTTTATACCACATAATAAATTCTAGTGTTGTTTGTCGCTTTATTTATTTCTCCTAACTTGCATTGTATATTAAAAATATTTTTCTTATCTAGAAAAGTTATTTCTTATCAACCATATATCCGCATCCAAACCTCTGAATTAGCACCCATAAGTTCAGTGTTTAAGCTTAACTCAATCAATTTTTAAAAGAAGAATTAGTTTTAACACTAGTTTATCCCCCACCATCTCCAATACATCATAATGATCTCTTCGGTACCAACAATATATATAATAGAATATTTATGAATATCGAATTGAATATCATAATTTTTATTTGTATTTAAATTATACTCCTTTCGGCCCTTTTTACTTGACACGTTTTATTATTATAATACACTCAGTTGAATATAAAATGTGTCAACTAAAGTGGGACAGAGGGAGTAATAAGGTATAAAAGTGTTAATATAATATTCATAATTTATATTATATACATTAATTTTTTTATTGATATCTTTAATTCGAGGTAGAACATTAATAAAAATATTTATTTATTGCTCAAAAAATTAATTGGAATTTTGCATGCCCCTCAAGTCTTAATTTCACAATTTTCTTTGTTCAGATATACTAAAGAATATTTAACGAACATTACAAATATTCATTGTGTGCAAATTTTAGTTTTTTGCATCACTCTTTAATAATCAGATAAATACATAAAAGAACTCAATCAAGCAATTCAAATTTATTACGCTCAAAGAGTTTTAATGTCGCAAAAGGTTTTCAACTACCTGCAATGCAGACAACCCAAATATCGTGACAACGTTATTCCCACTTAAAATAATTTCGTCCTTCATTCCTTTCGAGGCCACGGCCTTCTCACATACTTCAATATTATCTGTACTAGCAATAAGAAGATCATATGTAGCCGTTAGATATTCTTTTATTTGAACCTCAGCCAAAGCACTTTCCAACGATACTATGACCGAATCATATGCCGATTTACATTCTTGGAATGGACCCTTTCGATTCGGGTCCATGATACTCTTTTTGAGCGAAGTTTCAATATAAGCAATTGTATTTGTCGATCTTGAAATTCCCGATTCTATGATTGCAACCGATAGGTCGAATAAATTTGTAGCGGAAGCCACTTTTGGTTGGGATTGAAGAACTTGTTTACATAACTTTGGGTTGAAATTGATTCTAGTACTAGAGCAAGCTTGCTCGATTAGAGAAGATGAAGAGATGACGATGGGTGTTGAAATTAAGAATAAAATAAAGGGTATTATGAAAAATATCATAAGAGTTGAAGCAATTGAAGAAGACATTGTTTTTATGATTTTGATTTAATTAATGGGTTAAGAAAGTGTAGCATATTAATGAGGTTATATAGTGGTGTCGAGTCTCTAGAGTTAATGTATAGGAAGAATTCATTATGGCTATTATACTTATTGGGAGTTTGTTATAATAGTGATTATGATTTTGTGAATATTATTTAAATATAGAAATTGATGTAATTATGATTTCTTAAAGTAATTGGGACATGATAATCAATCATAAATACCAAATTAAATCACTAGTTTTTTGTGATTATTTGCACTTTCGATCACAATTAAGAATCCATGCATGATGTAGGAAATTTAATTTCCAGTGTATAGACTTGTTAAAGGTTAGTTTTCTCAAAACAAAATCCTAATGTTTCTCCTAATAAGAATACATAAATAATCTTCTAAAAAAAGAAGACATAAACAATGTGTATTCGACTCTAAGATGGTGTAGAATGATTATAATAATAAAATTATATTACACTCTCTGCTCTGGAAAAAGGAAGTAAGTTTTCTTTATCATTTCGCCTCATTCATAAGAATAAAATATTTTAGTTTAAAAACTGATTATCACAAATAATGCATATTTTGTTATTTAACCATAAAAATAAATAAATTTATTGTGATGTTTTAAATGCAATAAACAAATATAAATGAAACCACTTTCACAGTCCACATTCATTTATCAAAAAAATATTTAATTCAATTTATAAATATAATCTATACATAATTATTTAAATTTGCCCTTATTTATGACTCCAAAAACCAATATCACACAATCCACATATTCCTCTCATATTTTCCGCTTTTGACTGAATTAATTATGAAGCTTTATTTAATTTTGTAGTCCTCTCTTTTGCCTCTAAAATTGTACATACACTTATCAATTGTGCATGTAATATATTTGAATTATGAATATACATGAGTTTTGATTAGACATCTCACTAGTTCAATCATAAGGTGCCAATTTCTATGTGAAAATGTAGAAATTTGGCTTCAAATTTACAATGTCTAATAGTATGAATCTTAAATTTAAGATCTATAAATTTGATTGTATCATCCAAATTCTTGTCCATTGTAATATTAAAGTTCTTGAAGTGCAATAATTTCTATTTATTCAAGTAGACTATGACATATAAATATACATGTATATGATTAATAGATAAAGATTGAAACAATAACTATGGAGCATGAATCTAGTAAAATTACATGCAATCGTATGCTTAACTATATTAAATATATTACAAAAATATAAATCATAACTATCCACAAATATTTAATAAGGTTATTTTAGTAAAATATTATATTAATATATTTTTTATTGTGAAGCTGGATTATGTTTTGGAACATTTCAAAAAAAATTTGAACTATAAATGTGGGACGGAGGGAGCATGCATTAGTTTTTAACTCTACAAAATTAGTAGTTCCTCATCATGGATATAATTAAACACTTGGACGATAAATTAGGGTGGACGATTGCATATTGGGGCTCCAAAAAATATTATTAAGACCACAAATTCCATTTTAAGTTTGTCCTACAATTTTTAAAAAATATTATTAATACCACAAAGTCCATTATAAGTTTGTCCTACCATTACTTCATCCGTCCATGAAAAGTGTATGTTTATTACTTGTTTGGTCATCTACGAAGTGTACATTTATTACTCATTTGAGTCATACCCAAAAGGTGTACTATTTTCTTTATTAGACATGATCCTACAAAACAATCAATATTTTAAAATTTAGTGTATTTTGTAGGTCTCATTCTCCACTTAAAATAAATTTTTTATTTTTTCATCAAACTTGTATTGACTTCTGTTGGTCCCGAATACAATAATTTCAAAACCTTTTCGAAAGATTGGATAATGAGTGTGTGGTGACCAAATCTGAAGGGAAAAACAAATTTGAGTTATTGCTTAGATATGAATCCTTCAGTCTACAACTTGTGATGGATTGATGGACTAATATCTTAACAAAGTGAGATGCGGAAGTTGGTGGTCTAGGTTAACTTGTAGATTGAGAAATCTTAAAAAAAACAAATTTAATGTTTCACTTTTCACTTAATCAATATTCATTTTAAATGAATGTTTTGTTAGAACAATTGATAGTAAAATCAATAATACCGAAAGTAATAAATAGAGTAAGACACAAGATTTGGTTGTGGTTTAGAGATAAAATTTTCTACGTCCACGATGTTCGATGCGACTCGAGGATTTCCAACTAATTTTGAAGATGTCTTACAGTGATCACCCACAAAGGTTTGATATACAAGACAAATTTCAGATCAATTTTAGCTTCAACTTTATTGTTAAGGCTAGATCTATTATTCGGTTACAAGTTCTATCACTAAGAACACTTGAGAGAGTATTACAAAGATTGTTCAATGTTTTATGTAGTTTGAGAATAGAGAGCATAAAGAACTTTGAGCATAAGGTAATCGGTCCGTATTAAATCAAGAAGTGTTGGAGTATTTATAATCGTCTCTCAATTAGTAGCTAGAGATCGAGCTTGATAAGTTTGAAATACTTCTCGTTGCAGTTTTGTACTATGTTACCAGAATTGGTGCTTGTAATTTAGATCTTGTGGACATATCTCTGAGATATTTTCCTGAAATGAAAAATGCAAGTTGTAGTAGGTTTGACCAAGAGAAAAGTCTTTAGAACGATTAGCGTCATAGATGACTTTAGATCTTTGAGATGTACTTCAACACTTCAGTATGTTAGTAGGCTTGAGTGCACAGTGGATGAGACTTCAAAGTCCGAATTTCAGTTTTAGCTACAGTCTAAAAGTCCTTCAGATAATGTTGACTGGATTTCATGGCGTGTTACATAGTCTTCGATCTTCAGTTTTGGAGTTCATGATTAATGTTGATAATTACCTGTAAATTGAATTACTTAGCATATGTTGAAAGCAAAAAGTAAGACTAAACTATAGGTTTTGCATTTAGACCTTGTTTTAGGGGAGGTTTTGGAATGTGAATCAAAAGCGTTTGTAAATATTTTTCAACAATTTTTCTCTTTTTGATAATGTCAAAACTTAACCTGAAAACATCAAATCTATTGAGAAGACGCTAGGGAGCTCCTTAATTAAGGAATTCTAGTCTATAAGAAAAGAATGTTAGTTAATAGCTAAGGAAAACTAAAAAAATCAAGTGGGGACAACTAAAATATGGTCTTCAGTTGAGATCAAATGAAACTACTTTCAATTTATATATTCAGATCCAATATTATCTTGTAGGGGTGATGAATGTATGGTGTCTATGTGGCATATGAACCCCATTGGTAATGGTTGAAAATAGATATTTATGATTTAGTTGGATTTGGTGGGTATATAATGATTAAATATATTTGTCACGTCCCCATTTTACTTCTCTAAGTAAAATCGAGGAAAGCGCGACCAAAAGGGAAATACGGATGATGAATCACAACGAAAGCGTCGAATAATAGATAAAACATGGAACGTACAACAAAGAGAAAGGTTTCGATAGAGTTGTATGACCGAAGTTCAATACATCAACGAAACTTAACGTTCGAAATCGTCAGGGATTTAAAATAACATCTGTTGGTCCCGAAAGAGCAAGGTTTGGTGTATGGGGGGGGGAATACACCAAATACTAACTTTTCAGTTTACTTGACAATTTATATGAGAGCTCAAGCTATTCTGTATAAGAAATTGCTTGGAATGACTGACCAGATCGATAAACAGATCAGTATCTGGTTTAGTCCAAACAGATTACTCTCAAGGTGAAAACACTTAACAGATAATAAGAGTGATCTTATTACCTTTTGAGTGTAGAGTGAGTGCGGAATAATGGTGGATTAATGATTGCTCTTGTTTTGAAAACCTTAAGGAATAAACCGGATAGTTTAAACAGATTGATTGAGAATGCAGCTAATATGATAGTGCAGAAGGTTAGGATAATAAACAATAGATAATAAGAATGCAGAAAAGTAAAGCACACGATGTTTAACGTGGTTCGGGAAATCCCTACATCCACGATCTGGTCAAACCTAGACCAGATTATCCACTACTAGGATACTCTGCTTCTTTATACTCGTGGAGAACGAGTCACAAGTACCAATCACAACTAGACTGATACTTATGCACGAATGAAGGGTCGTGTCCCTTTACAACAGATTACCTCTACGTTACCACTAGAAAACTACTAGCTAGCAGGGTGATCTCCTTTCTCTCGACAAGACCGACTTGAATCGAGGTGGTTGGTGTGATGTAGAATCACAGAATGTTGAAGCTCTTAGTCTGGAATGCAGAAGATTTGAAGATTGATTGCAGTATAGCTCGCGTGTATTCTCTTCTTTTTTTTTTCTTTTCCAGATAGTTGTCTTCAACTATATAGGCTTTGAATTTATTAAATTCTAGCCGTTGTTGATTGGCGTGAGATAGATGGTATATTGCCAATCAATGGTTTCCATCATATCTGTTCTTGCCATATAGGAAAGGTTGACTCAATCTTTGATTTATGGAAATCAGATTGTTAACGGTCTCTTTCCTTATATGTTTTAATCGTAGATCAACTTTCCAAACCCTGTTGGATGGATCTTGATCTTGACGTGGCAAGTGCATATGATGTGTAGGATGATGTCAGCTAAAGGCTTGATGACTCAATCGCTCTGGTTTATCGCTGTAATCATCGATCTGGTCATCGATCTGGTCGCTGTCTGTTACAGCAGATCGATTCCTTTGAGCGTGAAATCTTGACCTTCATCCTATTCTAAGTTGAGAATGACTTCTATAGGAACATATCCTTTACATTATAAGTCATCTCCTAATCAGTTCCAAAACAGAAATCACTTAAACTATAGTGACCTGGATTTTACACGAGGAACAGGTTAACATACAGACCAGCTAAGTGTGTTTCGAAAGACCATCATCAACACTAATCTTTAGGGTTCCCAACAACATCAAGAGAACACTGTGAACTAGAACAAGTCTGAGATACATAGTTCGAAAGCAAGATAGATAGCTAATAAGTTCTTGGATGTAAAACAAAAGTCTGGCAGCGGAAACTGGATCAATATCTAGATTTACATGTATGACGACATATAAACCACCGAGAGTAAAACAACAAGAGTTTGACAAAAACCCACCGCTGAGCCTTCCACTTCGTCATCACGACTTAACCTGCACATTTATAAATATATGCAGGGCTGAGTACGAAAGTACTCAGTAAACACATGCCGAAATCACATTCGTACAATATATTTGCCATTGCCGTAAACAGTGCAACATAGGGATTTTGTCACTAAAGAACCTATGTTCACTAAAATTCTTGTGATCTTAAAAGTTCGACTGCGCAGTCTAAGTTCTGGAGTAATCAAACATATCTGTAATTCTGTGTGTCGGGAAAGTGGCCACTTTCCGCGAACACTGAACCGGCCAACCCGCTAAGATGACTCACAGTTCTGGTGTACACTAGCCTTAAAAGATAAAAATCTTTAAAGGCCCGAAATCGATTAATTGTTCAACAGATACGCATCATACCAAAATATAAACATTTTCGACAATGCAATACTTCATAACATTTGAAATTCTAAGCATTCTAAAACGAAAATCATAATTTTGGTACAACGCATACGATTTTGATTGGTAAAAGAAAGCCTACCTGAATTGCTTCTCCGTCTAACGGTAATCTGGTGTAAATCGACTGAACTTCTCTTTCGCTGAGCCTTAATCGAAATTAAGAGGAAAAATACTCCTTGTGAGTATTAATTTGTCTTATCTATTCAAAATGAAATAATACACTATTATTTCATATTTTATTTTAATTATTTCTCAATTTAGAAATGAGTTTCTAATAGTTAAACCAACTCATTATTGAAGAGTTCCAATAATCATCTACTTATCGAATTTCTCTATAATATTCTCTAAGTCATTTTATCTAATTTAAGGTACAATAATTAGTCTAATTAATTAACATCTAAATCTAGGATTTAATTAGTTTAATTTGACCTCTTTTAGAATTAAATCGTAGTTCGTTCTAATCTATTTATTTAATCGAGGCCCATTTTATGAAACGAAAATATTAATCTGTCGAATTATGCATTTTACAGTCCGATTAGATTTTATTCCGAGACCCAGCCCGTTTATTTAGTTTAGCCCAATAGGATTTAATGTTGGCCATTCATTTAGTTAATTCAAGCCCATCTAATTAAATCAAGGCCCCTCCCATTTCTACATTCTAACTAACCTAACCCTTATTGTTCATAATCGATTTGTTTTTTTTTTCCAGAACCGATGGCATTCGCCTCTTTCTCCAACTCCTCTCTCGCTTTCTCCATCCGCTCCCATTCTCTCTCGCTCGCTGTCTTCCCTTCCCTTCTCTCGCCTTTCGGTTTTCGATTCGATTTCTTCCTCAAACAAAGGCTGGCCGTCGTTCATCGTGGAACAGCAGTGTGTCGCCTCATTCCCAGGTACGTCCTTCCTCCTTTTCTAAATTTCGTTTCTAAATGGTTTTAAATCGAGAATCTAGGTCTGCATGTTTAGATTTTGGTGTTGATTTTGCTTGAAGTTCTTAAACGAGGTCTGACCTTAGTTTCGTTTCTTACCCAGAAATTGGTTTAGAATTCTTCACATCCTTACCCTCTGTTCTAAATTCGGGTTCATACGGTGATGCATGTTCTTCTTTTCCTTTAGTTTTAGTTTCCGAAAATTGGCAGGCATGATTTCGAAATTGGGGTTCAAACTGGAATCTTTGGTTTTAGCCTTTTAATTTTTTTTCGCTTACTGTATGATTAAAATTTCTTTCAGGTTCCTGTTCTAAATAATTAGCTAGACCATAGTTTTATTCTGAATCTGGGTTGTGAAACAGACGAAGTTTCTGTTTAATTGAAGAGTTTCCAGTTCTGAATCGTTTAAGGTTTGAATCAGTTTTGACCCTGGGTCTGTTTTCTTTTCTTACTGAGGGACATTTGGTTGCTAGCCTCGCTCTGGTTGCTCGTTGGAAGGGTTCTGGAGATCGGTTGTGATATGAGGTAGTCTCTTTATTCTTACTTTTTGATATTATTTGCCCTTTTGAGTTGGATTCCTTATTTATGGGGTAAATGAGTACTGATTATGTCCTAAAGTTACAAGAGTGTTGAGTACGTTCTGCATTCTTTAAGTTATGGCATAGCACTATTAGAGGGTCTTAAGCATGACTAAAAGTAAGAAGGGAAAGAAGGTATACTTGTAAGTGTCTGAGATTTCTTAATTTCTGAATTGGTTTTCAGACTCTGTATGTGAGTCTATGTTTTGGATGACATTTAGCTTTGGTTTTAGTCATGTTCTATGCTTCGGTTTCAAGTTCAGTAGTAGTTTATATTCTAAGTTCCTTAGGTAGTTACTGCCCGTCTCTTATGTTCTAAGCTGTAACATAATATTCTGAATAGACCTAAGTTCTTTTCTAAGTTCTGAAACTGCAGTTCTGTTATGTTCTCAATTCTGTATACATCTATAGATATATAGTTAGCTAAGTGTTCTATTCTAAAGTCTATACATATATATATATATAGTATGAGTTCTGAATCTGCAGGATGTGTTCTAAACAACTTAGAATCTAAAAGCTCCCCAGTCTCTTATGTTCTTCATGCTTAACTATATTTAAACCTTTTTTTTTATAAACACTATAGAGGATACAAAACTAAAAACTTGAGGTGTGAGTTTACCTCTTTGTTTCTGAAAGTTCTGAGTGGGAAAAAAAAAGACTTGAGTGACTTCGGGGTGTGGGTAGAAACTGCTCTGTACAAGCTTTAGTGAATGAGAACTAAGTTCCTTTAAAACAACATAGTGAAGAGCCCCAGTTGAGAAAATATTAATCTGAAAGGTTGGGCTCAATCTTACCTTTCGGTTCTTTAAACTGAGAAGGGGGTGACTGAGACTCTTTTCTTGAGTGGGGAAAAACTTCTACGTGTGTGTTGAGAATGGTAGAGGAAGTGAGTAGTAAGGTGGGTTAATAAGGAGTGTATTTGGTGGGTTTGCAAGACTGCATTTTCTTATGTACTAGGATTAACACTAGACACTTGAGTTCTTTCTCTAACACAGTCTACTTCCTAGCCTATCTCTATTCAAATATTGACTTTGAGGGCATACTAACTGGTATACTCTTCCCCTTGCAGGTGGTGGATGCGAAAAGAAGGTGATGGAAGGCAACAACTGTCGTTCTATCCTGCAGCCATCCTTTCCTTCACTTCTACCTTGGCCAAATTTTCTTTAGTTAGCATTCAAGTGCCAAAGATTTGTGCAGCAGCTGAAATCTCACATTAAAGTCTAGGATTTGCTAGTGATTCTTTGTCTATGTTTGAAAGACTTAGGGGATAAATCAGTAGTGGTTGTATCTAGGTATTGACTCATACTTATTATCTCATTCCTTCCTTTCTGCAGCCTCACCAAAGACATATGCAAACTCACTGCACATTTGTACACAATTACAGTGCACGTATATATATATATATATAATTTACTTAATGTTCATTTTAATTCCTATGTTGTACTTACACTTATACTTGTCCTATATATAATTTACGTGTGTGTGTGTTTCTTTATCTAGAAGAAGTGGTATACTATTATTTCATAATACATGTTCTCAACATCAATTACATAAATGATAAACTCTTAATAAGGTAAAATTTAGAATTCTAATCATTCATTCTCTATTCTTTTCAAAACTTTAATCTAATAATCACTCTTAACTAAGTTGACAAAGATTAGCTAATTTAAACAATTGATCATTAAGAATCTAAACTATAAACCTTTTATACAACATTTCTTATTTATGCAAAATCATATACCCTTCTATGGTATATAACTACACTACTAATTGTTACATCCTTTGCTAAGAAATACAATTATCTCCTCGAATTTTGACTATCGATCAATGCACCGAAATACTTTTAATTAGTACGTCATTTAAATAATCACATTATCTAAACGAGCTTACATAACATCTATCATTACACAAAGACTATAAAGCGCACGAAATTAATAGCTACTAATATCAATTAGCTAATCAACGTTTTAATTTATACGCGAAATTTTATTATCGAGATTTCTGTTACAATATAATAAGAGAGAAATTTTACGGGCCATTACAATATTTCATACAATGACATGACACACACAATTTACTTATATATATATATTGTCTTCACTCATGTCTTTATATATATATATATAGGTAGGAGTTCAAATAAAAAGGAACATTAAGGTATAAAATAGGAAACAATCCTATCCATTGATTTGCATCATCTAACGGTTGTGAATTAATGTTTTAAAATAATTAAAAAAATTGGCGGAAGGGTATATTAGTAAAATTGGAACAGGAGAGAGATTATGTTTGTTGCATAACTGCATTACGTGATGCTTAATAAAGGGAATTGCCATAACCGCCGATTCTCATAAGTAGAGAGATTGAATTACCTTATTTATGAGATTTGTGAATTTAATACCAAATTAACACATAATATTAGCAGCGATTGAACGTGAATTTAACACATATTCATCAATTAAATGAGATTCAGTTACATTGTTGGTATATTATCATTGTTGCATTACGGAAATGAACAATTTGCATTGAACCAGTATATAGTTTTGCATTAATTCAGTTACATTGCTGCATTGATAATTACTTTGTTTCATTGTTGGTATATTATCATTGTTGCATTAAGGAATTGAACAATTTGCATTGAACCAGGCTACGATTTTGCATTACTTCAGTTACAGTTAAATTGTTGCATTGATATTGATAATTACTTCCTCTCACCACCACCACCAGCCGCCGCCGTGCTACATCCGGATATCGTCGGAGCGAAGTACCACCAGATCGACGTGCACAGAATCGCAAACGAACGGCCGTAGATCGCGAGAAAAATTAAAACCAACACCACTTCTTCTACATTGAGACGCAATGACCTTCTTCCTCTTTTGATTTGCATGGTTGAGAGTCGTGTATGGAGATTTTTGTGCAGAGGTTAGCAGATTTGTTGTGGTTGTGTATGGAAGATGATAACTTCATTTTCTATTCACGTAATTAATGTTTGTAGAATGATTGTGTATTGATTCAATTGAAAAAACCGTCATTTAGGAATTTACTTAAATAACCCTCGTGCATTGTTCAATTGGTGGAAATGCACCGTCTTCTCCAGATTTTTAAAAATATGAGATGTAATCACATCCGTCCGTTGATGAAAATCTATGGACGAGATTACTTCCTATTTTATACTTTATTGTTCCTTTTTATTAGAACCACTCCCTATATATATATATATATATATATATAGAGGGGTGGGTTCCTCTAATAATACTCCCTTAGATAAGAAATAAAAATATATTTACATCAATTATAGATGGTTAGATATTAAAAGTAATTAATGAGTTAACCTTTTATTTAATAAATGGTAAACAATTAAAAGAGATTATAAAGGGTAAAGATGAGAACAATATTTAAGTTACGTATGCATTTCCTAAATTATCGCTAGCCAGTCAGGAAATTCGTCTAATCCATATTATAAAATATGGAATATGCTGCAGATAATTTCATTGAAGCATAATACATCATTAAAGAGAGTAATGCAGACATATTTTAATGCAGTATGATTTCATTAGTGATGCAAATGAAGTTATGCTTTGATGCATAATTAGTTGTGATATTTAATGTAAAATAATATTTTAGATATGGTTTTTCTTGTATAATTAAATTTGTTATATTATTTATCAATTATTCTTACTTAGGATATATTATTCGACAATTATTATTTATTTTATATTATTATCATTATCTATATAATATGTTTTGAGCCCGTGGTGCAAATCAGGAAGTATTTGGTGAACAAAATGAATGCATCATATGATATTTTATGATGCATAGATACACAATATATAAATTTATATTTTAAGTAAGTGGTGCATTCCATGTATTAAGTTGATGGATATGTATTAAGTATGTGATGCATTTGATAATAATAATAATAATAAATAATTATGAAAATAATTAAACTATATTATATTAATATTATGTGGTAGGATTTGGTGAGAATCAAGTCTTATATAGGAACTAAAACATATGCATGTTATGCATTATTTTGATGCATTACATGTAGAATCATATTGCATAATATGATAATGCATTTTTATTCATTAATCAATGTATTCTATATATAAATTTGATGCATAATTAATATGGGTTATAGATTATACAAATATCAACGATTCAGATTGGTTCTAGTTTCTACCTAATGATTGGTTCTCATTTGATTCATTCCCTATATATCCCTAATTAAGGATGAATGAATCCTAGATAAAAATATAAATACCACTTAATATGTTAATTTTTAGTTCATTTAAATTATATTTATATATAAATTATTTTTGCATTCATAATTGGCCTTAATGCATAAATTGTTTCATTTATTTATAAATTAATTACATAATCCATTCATTTTTTTTAAATGTATTCAATTCAAAATTAATGCATAGATTATTTCACTTTTGCATTCTTTTGTTTATTTTTAGGTAATTAATTTATAGGAAAAGATGATTTTGAAACCGGACCTGACTTATGAAGAAGGACCCGAAGCTATATTGGATCAGAAAGTGCAAGAACTTAGAAATAAGTCAATCAAGTTGGTTAAAGTATTGTTGAAACATCATAAACAAGAAGAAGCTACTTGGGAGCTTGAAGATAGGATGAAAGAAAAATACCCCGAGTTGTTTAATTAGAATGTACAAATTTCGGGACGAAATTTTGTTTAGAGGGGAAGAATGTAATGTCCCGCTATTTTCTACTAGTAGTTATGTTTGGAAATTTCGGAATAAAGTTTAGAATATAGATCACCTAATTGATACTAGTAATTATTACTTGCGCATATTATATTGTTATAGAAATCATAGAAAATGTGCAAGCTCGTATGGATAATGATGTTTTTCGAAAAGACAAAACTAATTAATTTCTAGTTTGGGTTCGATGTATTAATTAAAAGAAAAACTTGTGCAATGATAAGACAAATGCTTTAGGGGTTATTATACATTAGTTAGATACTAAGTATTAGACGTTTGTGTATTGATGGATTTCTTGTTGAATGTCCTACTTGGATAAGAAATAGGTTAATTGAGGCTTTATAATAGAATTGTGTGATGCGATTAATTTAACTAATATTTGTCAAACTTTATTAAGAGTGATTACTAGATTAAGGTTTTGGAAATATAGAGAATGGGTAATTAGAATTCCAATTTACCTTATTAAGAGAGTTATCACTTGTGTATTATGAGTGAAGGGAGCATGTGTTACGAGCACAGTACACAACTTTCTGTTAAACAAAGAACCACACACGCACGTTGTATATATATACATTCAGATTGTAAACTTCAATGGTAGAATAGGGAACTATTGATAACCCATATACATTTATAAATCTTGACTTATAGAAGAAAATCACCTAGTGAATCCTAAGACATAAATATTAGATTTAGTCTGCTACTCAAATCTTTTACACTTGAATGCAAACTTAAGAGATGTGGTCAAAGTAGAAATGTAAGGAGAGGACTGCTGCAGGAAGGAACCGTAGCTGCTACCCCTTCCATCACCTTCCCATCCGCCTTACACCTGCAAAGAGCGGAGGAACAGCTTCATTAAGGCAGCCCCCAAAATTCAAGAGAGGCAGGCATAGTGTTAGAGTAGACTGGAAACATTATATAGGAACTCAAGTGTCTGCAGTTATCACAAAAAAAAACTGAAGTAAGGAACCCCTACGTTTCAAACCAACCCAATAGAAGAAGAAACACTCTTCCTTATATCCCACCCCAACACTCACTTTCACTCCCATTGTAACATACACAGCAGCACTCACCTCTCCAGAAAAGCCCTCTTAGTCACCCAGCTCAAGTATAAGGAGTTTTCCCAAGTCATCCTAACCCCAAGGTTTCTAAGGTGTCACTAAGGTAAATGAAAAGTATTAAGCATTCAGATTTTACAGTGGTAGCATTAGCTTAAATCAGTTTGTTACCTTTTCTTCTCAGAAGACAGCTTGGAGCTCTCTTAGCCGAATCCTAGAGTAAGAGTAAGCTCTCTTACTCATATTTATATAACCGTTTGAATAAAAGAAAAAAAAAGAGGTTTTATGCAGAGCCTGCAACCTTTTAAAACACGGGTAAAACCAAGATTTCAAACATAGGTGCTCTGATTTCAGAACATAGATATAGTTGTGTATATATGTGTGTGAGTGTATACTATTAATACTCTAGTCTTATTCCTTAGTATTAGTTTAAGACCTACTGTTTGTAAAAAAAAAAAAAAAAAAAAAAAAAAAAAAAAAAAAAAAAAAAAAAAACTGAACTTTGACCATCTTCCACAAAACTTAAAGAACAGAGAGGTAAGAAATTAGAAACTTTTAAAGGTTTAAGTTCAGAATTAGCAGATCAAGAACTTAGAGGACTGAGAAGCTTGTAAATCCTAAGTTATTTAGAAAACAACTTGCAGATTCAAGAATAGAACACTTAGATAGTAATATATTTATATATATGCATTCAGACTTCAGAACAGAAAACATAGACTTTCATATATATATTTATATATAGATTCTGATTCTTTATAAATTGAACTTCTGTATTTATATTAGATTCAAGCTCCAGAACATACTCAATACGCTTATATCTCTAGAACATAATCTATACACTTTAACCTACAGAATGATGAATCCAACTAAAAAGACATTATAATGTCAGAAATTAACAATACAGAGATTACCTCACAGCATCAAATCTTCAAAAAAAAAACCTTCCAACGTATGAATCAGAACAAGACCAGCAACCAATATATACATCCCTCAGCCAAGAATAAGAACGAGACAAAGTCAATACTCGACTAAATCTTTAAGCAAATCAGAATTTGAAACTCTTAAACAAAAATAGAAGCTTCGTCCTTTTTCACAACCCAGATTCAGAATAGAACTCTAATTGGCCAAATGTTTATCATAAAATTTAAAAAGAGAGAATTTAAACCTGTAGAAAACGAAGAATTTAAAATTAAGACACGGGAATTCCAGATTCTTGAAACCAAATTCGAAATTGAACTTTGTAAAATTTTCCAGAACCAACCTTTAGAAGGAGAATTGAACATGCAGTATGAAAATATTGAAATCGATTAAA
>JAPKLX010000084.1:744720-772220 GCA_026898415.1 Leonotis leonurus | reverse complement strand
AGCGATTTGTTCAATTAAAATTTTTCATGTTCAATTTAATTTTCAATTTAAAAAATTTGATCAGTCAATCAAACCGACCGACAAACGAACGCTCTTAAGGGCTTATTTTGTAAGTCCGTTAGGAATTAGCTAGTTAAGATTAAATAATGCTCACTCATTATATTTAAGTAAATTCATTTTGTTTTGCGCTTGTTTGGTATTGTTATTTAAAATTACCGATAGTATTACTCTCTCCGTCCCCCAAAGTGTGTAACACTTTGACTTGCACGGGTTTTAAGAAAAATTGTTGACTTAGTGTATGATGTGTAAGAAGTGTAATAAATGTAGTTAGAAAGGTGTGTTGTGAGTGGAGATTGGGTCCCACAGATGGCAATTTTGAAAATAAGACAACTTTAAAGGGTAAAAGGGAGAAAAAAATATGTCCCAAAATAGAAATTTTCAAGTGTTAAACACTTTGGGGGACGGCCGAAAAGGAAATTCGTTAAACACTTTGGGGGACGGAGGGAGTATTTCTTTATTTGGTATTAAAGATTATTTACATAGAATAGGGTTGAATTTACTCTGTTACCCTTTATGTGAAAGCATTTATTCTGGAAATTAGGGCATGAACTCATTCCCTCGCCGTTTCCCTCCCATAGTACAGAACTATGAAATAAACATCAACTCTGGTATGCAATGAGAGTTCTCCATCGTCATTCTAATCAATACTATTATGGTTGAAGTAATCTTCGAATCATCAAATCACAAAATCAAGGTTGATTCACCAAGAATTACCGACTTTGAGAGACGAAATGAAAGATTTATTGAAATGAACAAAGATACAAGAGATACAATTTCTGATACAAGATATTCTATCCTGCTCCTAAGTCCTAATCTATCCTAACTATCACTAGTCACTTCTCTTAACAAGATAACTGCCTTCTCATTCATGACAGATACTAATAGCTTTGCTAACTGTCGCTTTACTCTACAACTAAGCCGCTATATTGCCCAGAAGATATATAATTTTGAATTTCTATATTTCCTCACATTTAAGGTTTGTTCTAATTCGTACATGTATAATATATTTTAAATTATATCTTGTTTTTATACTTGTTAAAACTCATCTACATTTCTGCTAGCGGGAGTGTGATATCAATCTTATTCAGTTGTTTTTTCTTGAATGAATTATGTAGATATAGTTCCATGTGAAACTATATAATTTGGCTTGTTTAATATTTTTTTTATGTAAAATTATGTGAGATATCAATCTTATTTGATGTTAAGTTGATGGTTGTATTACAATTCAGTGTTTGGTATAAAAAAAAATGCATACTGCTTATGTACGCATAAAATTGTGTATGATATTTTGTGGTGTAATTATTTATGAATTATGAATCATGTGTAATTTATGTAGTACAATAGCCTTGGGAAAAACAAAAAGTAAAGAAGAGCGGCTGAACATTTTAATCTGAGTTGTTAAGTTGTTTATACACCTAAAAAATGAGCTCTACACAAGAAGCTAATTATATTTTTTAATTATTAGTTTTGTGAATTTTGTTTTGTTCCAAAAGCACTGTAATATATATATATATATATATATATATATATTTTTCTAGTATAGTGTTTCCACTTGTTGACGTGCTCTTTTACAGGTAGTAGTGGTGTTGGTTCTATCATTAAGAAAGCTGAAAGGAATCGTAGAAGTTGGACTCAAAAGGAAGAGGTCATTATGATATTATCTTTGAAATAACTGATTGCTCAAGGGTGGAAGTCCGACAATGGCTTCCGTGCTGGCTATTTGAACAAACTCGAATCAGCTTTGAAGAAGGAATTTCCCAAAACGGATCTCAAGGCAATGCCGCATATTAACTCTAAACTTGGTAGTTGGAAGAAGAATTATTATTCCCAAGTTAGAATATTGAGTCGCAGTGGAGTAGGATTTAATATGGCGGGAAATCACGTGATTGAGTGTGAGGATGAACAGTGTGAGCAAATCGTTAAGGTATACATTTAATCTCTCATTTTAAGAATAATTTCAGATTAATATATTATGTCTTTTTTCAGCCACTAAACTGAATCGACTTGAGTACAAATACATTGTAATTGAACTTAATTTAAATATTGATAGCTTCATGTGTTTGCTTGATTTATGTGTAGCTCTACTGCATTTGATTTGCACAAATATTTACTTATTTTGAACAAATTATTACTCATTTTCGGTTCATGTTATGTTGGTTTTGTATAGTTGATTGTGTTTTAATGATGCACAATTTAAATTCATTGCATGAGGTATTTGATCATGGGTAAATTAATTAATATTTTGTTTAAATTTGTTTGAGTAGGTAGATTTAAGATTTGGCCACAATACGAGGACTGGACGGAGATTTTTGGGAAGGATAGAGCAACTGGAACAAAGCAGAAGATGTCGTTGAAGCATGAAAAGATTTTGACACTAATGATCAGGATATACCTTGTAGTGACGCACCATTAGAGAATGAAGGTACTTTTGAAAATGATGTCAATGAAGATGCGTATGATAGTGCCTCGCAAAGTACCAAATCTGTTGAGCCCACCAAAAAAATAGGAAAAAAACGTCGGATGGGAGATGATATCCATGGAGTATGTAATTTGTTGAGTGAAGTGAACAAAGAAACAAATACAAGACTTGAAAATTCGGCAAATCGCATTGGATACGAGTTTGACATGGGTAAGGCAAGAGAGCAAACCTTTGAGGAGCTCGGGCTAATTCCAGTATTGTCACTGAAGAACCGTTTTATTTTGTGTGAACTCATAGCCTTCAAATCTGAACGGTTAGATATCTAGAGGGAATGCAGTTGGAAGCTCTCAATATGTGGCCCACCTTCTTGAAGTTGACGGAACTTAGCATCATTTACCCATCCTTTACATACAAGCATCTGCCCTGTATTTTGCACTATCTGGTTTTTGTGGGTTATTTTGGGTAATAGACTTTATGGTAACTGGAATTTGTGGATGTGACTAATATGACATTGTATTTTGCATGTCTTTTTGTAAAACATTAATGCGGTCCACTGTTTGTGTTATAATATGGGTTGTGTTTTCATAATTCTAACTTCTTTTTGTTACTGAATCTTAGTTTGATAAGAATTATACCACCTAATGTGTTTTTAGCATATTCATTATAATTAATGTATAGATAGTGTAAGGAAATTAGCAAATTGGCACTATACGAGCATGCTTATGAAATAGCGTGACATTTGCATAAGCTTTACAGATTGTATTCATTACTACAACCCAAAAATGTTTTTCCTGAACTTCACAAAAAAATAATATGTGATGAATACACACCACACCTTAATTTATACTCCCTCTGTCCCACTAAGCTTGACAAATTTCTCTTAATTGGACGTCCCACTAAGTTTGGCACATTCCAAAAATAGTAAAAATTATCCCTTCAAAAAGGTGTGGACCCTACCACTTTTATCACTCTTACACTACTTTATACACTTTCCTTAATAATCGTGCCGGGAAAAAAGTGTCAAGCTTAGTGGGACGGAGGGAGTATATGTCTGCAAAATATTAGCTCTTATATTCGTCCTAATATACTAGCAAAAGGTGATGTGGTTAAAATACACTGCCACATAAGTTCTTACATTCTTCAAAAAACAATTGATACATCATACTAAGTCTGCAAGTCAACCATCACACAAGGCATAATAAGTCAATTTTTCATATTATTTTGCCAAAAATCATGCCTAAAATGAAAATAATAGACACCATGAAGAATAGTGCAGCAACAACTTCAATATTGGAATTCGAACGACGAACGGTGTTTGAAGAGGCATGATATAGTGTACTTGTTTCACTATACATCGGACTTGAAGTCATAGTCTGGGCTAAGGCTTGTTTCCTTTTCCACTTTTGGTTGACAACGTACGATGGGATTGTTCCTATTCGGCCTTAACCGTGGTATTCATCACACCACAAGAAAGATTTATCGTGTGATGAATCATTCGGACACTTGTAGTAATACCTCCCAGGATGACCCGTATTTTTTCCAGCACACATGACTTTCATCTTACCCGCTCCACACACATAATCAGGTAAAGTGCTGCAATCAACAGATGAAGAAGCCATTCTAGCTGCTTCCCAAAAGTAAAAATCCATAATTAATTATCTGGAATTTGAATAGGTGTCAAAATTAATTAACATCCACTAACAAGGAAGCACAACATATTATCATTATAACTAGAATATGCATTACAAATACTAAAGTACTATTAAGAAAGCTAACTTCATCTTCTTGCTTCATTTCGTCTGAACCAAATAGCACACTCAGATTTTGAAATTTTGGCTCCCCATTGTAGCGATAGGCTTGTGCGAACCTGTTTCTCTTCGTAATAAAGGAAACAATTTTAACAAAATATTAATTTAATGAGAATGATGAAACATGTTTGTAAGAGAAGAAAGTATACCTTGAAGATTTTATTTCATAATTTATTATCAGCATATACCTTGTTGTTCGGATAATCTCAATCACAACTGTGCGTCCCAACAACTTCTTTAAGGGTTCGAAAACACTCTTCCATTTGAATGAGTATGATTCACCGTGAGTCGAGTAACCTGCAACACCTTGTTTGTTATTTTTCCGTTGCGCCATGAATCTTGATTCTTTTGAGCAACAATGGAATTTAAAAATGTATGATCCATGTGGGGAGTCCACATGGATTGGTAGTGATGGTATCTCATGAGGAGCCACTAAACTTGAATGTTGATATGCATTTTACTACGTTAACTACTCATATTATAGAGGTGTAATGAACACAAGGATGTCAACACTATTGACAATATCACATGCAATACAGTGCTACTTGATTGTATAAATGAAGAAATGGATAAATAAATAGATATTTCATATCTTGGAAAAAACATGTGGATCTATGGGTATCAATTTTCATTATCACACACAATAAAACAACATACAGTAGTACATAGGGGTGCAAATAAAGTTGTGTAACCTCAAATAATATTCATAGTTTAAAAGCATTACTAGTTTGATGTTTCACAATCTGCAAAAAAAGACCACAATACATAAAGTAAAATTGGTTAACAAAGTTACGGGAAATTTGCATTGTCACATCTACATCTACAAGCTGCCCCAAACTACAAAATAAAGATGGATACAAATGACATACCAATTACTAAGGACTTGAATAGTTGAAAGCAGATGACAAGTAACACAGAGAAGCTAACCCTTCAATCAACCTTTTGCAAAAAAAATTAAACAACTCATCACAGGTACGGACAGAAATACCTCAAATACACGGGAGGATGGGGCGAAGATTACCAAAATGAACGAAGCAGATGAATGAGCCTTACTCCATTTCAGATTAATGACAAGAATTCTCATAACATAGTTGTGTTTTTCTTTCAGTACGAATGTCGGTGTGACTTCTCATCTTTGGACGGCAAATGGAAAAGATTAGGGTTAGGAGATGTATGGGGGTAATTTTGGAATATTGTGTTTAACACATAATACTGTTTCTCTGAGAAATATTAACTCAAGCATTTCAGAAGTTGCCATTTCAAGACCATAGAGTATTTTTAGAATGGGCCATATAATTATACTGGGTCGGCCCACTTTTGTAACCAAGATATCAAACAACAAAATATCCTATCTTGACAAAACACATGTACCAAACACCCCTAATAATTAAATGGAACCACACGTAGCAGTACTTTATTTATTAACCTCCAAATATCACAATAAATATGATAGTTATCATTTTTCATGGATTATAATGTGTTAAAATTCAATAAGTGTTCAAGAAAAATATCTGCCTAATTTGATATAAATTCATAAATTATTTTCAAATTCGTAATTTTTAATATAAATTAAATATAAGTCTACTAGTGAAATAAATTAAATACCATTACTTTTTAAATATATTAAAAATTAAGTATTGTTTTAAGATTACTCAGCTCATCAAGAATATGAATTACGATAATTCACAAGTGATTTTATTTTAAAAAAAATCAGATAATAGACAACTAATGAATTGAAAAACTAAATTTATAATATTTTTTCATTCACAAATTTGTAATTCATTTTATTATTTTATTTCCTTCACGAATTTGATACTTAATTATGTTTTAATAAATATGCCCTTTCACTTTATATATACAATTAAATAATATATAAACTTAACACAATATACAATGTTGAAAATGATCACTCCAGCGGGCACGATTAATTTGTTCATGAATGATGTAGCATGCCTCATAAATTAATATTGAATTTTTAATAAAAAAATTTATTAATTCTCACTTTTCAATTATAATTTTTTATTGAACTTTAATTTTAATATTAATCAATAAAAAATTATAATAAATTGTATATTAATGTGATATTGATATATCAGCCGTGAACGCGTTAATTGTTGAAATTATAAATGAAATTATTTTCTTAAAGAATGCGTGTCAAAAACCAAAATAAATTAAAAATGTATTATAGGGTTAGTTGAAGCCCGACCAACAAAAAGGAAATATATGTAAGAGAAGAGTGGAGATGATGATGATGATATTGAGGGCTTTTTTCTCTATTTTGCTCCCTCAATAAATTCACCTACAAAAATCAATTCAATTCTAAACTTTCTGAATTTCACCGTATTTCTTTTGTTTACTCCCAAAATCCGATTTCAATTCCAAACCCTAAATCAATCACTTGTATTGCAATTCTTCTGCCTTTGTATATATATATGTATTTCAGTGGAAGAGATTATGGGTTTGTTTAAGAGACTTTCTGGCTTGCTAGGGTTAGCCAAAGACGAAGACCAGCACCACCGCGACAGAGACGCCGCTGCTGCTGCTCCGAGGCCATATCCTGTCCCACCCGCCGCGGCAGCTACTGCTTCAACTCAGCATCTCCCTCGCAGAGGCTTCAGTGTTCCCGTTCAGGTCCCCGTCGAGCGGGGCCCACCCGCTCCTCTTCTCGTCTTCTGCCCCGCCGGTGATGGTGGAATTCAGGTTTGCTTTGCTAGGACTCAGCTCCATTTTCTTTTGAGTTTTTTGGTTGCTGAATTCGCGCTTTGTGGTAGCTGATTGGGGTTGAAAAAGAATTGTCTTGGGTTGGGTTTTAGTGATGTACTGATGTTGAATATTTGATTTTGACGAAAATTTGAGGTTTGGTAGATCTGATTAGTGGCCATTGTATGAAGAGAAGTCTGTGTCCTGAAATTAGGAAGTGAGGTGATTTTTGACGAGAATGTACTTCTTCATATAACTATTAAATGATGAGAGATGTGATTTTGTAAATTGATTGGACTTTCCTAAAATATGTTTATCGTGCTGTGGGATCATTATGAGCTTCGGTATCCACAGTTCCACATGACAAACTGCATCAAGTAAAAGAACTATTTTAGTTTAATGTCATGTTTGCTATTTTTGATCTGTCTTTGGCTAGTTTCCTATTCAAATCACAACGATTATATTTCCAGAGTTGAGGATTTGGCAATTGTTATGCTTTAGTCAATTGAAGACACAAGAAGGTTCTTGCCTTCTTGGAGGAAATGGCTACATCTGAGAGAATAAAATTTGTAGATGCTGAACTGCTCCATAAGGCAATCCAAACAAATTGCATAGTTAGAATAAGAGGTAGCGCTAACTACTAAGGAGATACTTTGGAAGATTTTGCCAGAATCAGAGGTGCTAGTATGAATTTGTTCTTATGCCCAACCTGTTTACTGTTTAGGTGTAACTATGGATGATTTGGTAAGATGCCAAAAGAGAAGATAGAGGAAATAAATGTTGATTTTTTATAACAAATTTTCAGTGACCCTCCAGCTTTTCTTTCCTGTGAGAGAAGGCTGAATTCCACGGCTCTGTTCCTTTCTTAAAACATATATGAACTCACTATACGATCTCTTAAGAGTCTTGCTTCTAGCCTTCTATGCTTGATAAGGTATATTTATGTGCAGAACTGGTTAGGTTTGTTTCTTAGAGGAACATTCATATTAAGACATGAATTTTCTTTATCCTTCTTTAAACATGGATTTTCTAACTATTTGATTTTGGTGGAATTCAAGATGGAAATTAACACAATTTCTTCTTTCTATAAAAGTTAGTTCACAATTGGACATTTTGAAAATCTCTCTTCTTTCTACAGAAGTTAAATAAAGCATCTAAACTAGAGAAAACCTTATTTTGCAAGAGACACTTATGTGCACTATAATGCAAATAGAGCCTTTATAAGCCAGCTTCAACTGGGTAGTTAATGTTCGAAAACCAGCATGTATCTCAATGTTACACGATTTGAATGAGTTCTGGGTGTTTTCTATCTCAGGAATTCCTTGCCCACCCATCAAGTATACATCAATAAGGTAGTAACTTGTGGTGCCTAATGAATGTGGGGGTCAGACAGTGATCTTTATGTTACTATTATATATTTAGACATGTCTTAAATTTTCTATTGATTACTTTTTCTCTAAACATATTGTAATTCTAGAGATTAATTTTATCCATTGTTTTATCTCTCTTTTTTGTAAACTACTAGAGGTGGGAAGGGATGTAGTATCACTGGATCATGTTTGCTTTTCTTGCATACTTGATAATTTGTTGCATTATTGGGCATGAAAGGACTAGAGGCTATTTAGGTACAGGATAGCATCTATAGAAAATGTTATGAAATATCCTTGGTTCTCATATTTTCTTTTAAATCTTAATAGATGCAGATTTTGGGCCTACCTGATCTTTTTGTTGATAATTAACTACTTCACGCACAATAATGGCATTTCTTCTACTATTATGTAGATGGCTAAGGTTTATATCATTTACTTGGATGTAGCTCTTTTGTTATTAGTTATTACTGGCACTGTTAGTAACTTAGTAATATACTCACATCAAGTGGTTCCTTGATATCTCCCCTTACTTAGCCTTACTCATTGTTAGGGCTTGAGGTGGTATACAAGACGGCTTAGAATCGATGAAGATGGTGATGTTGCCAATGAGTTCCTTGATGAAGTATCACAAGATAGGTCGCATGAGAGACCAGTACCAAAGTTCGAAGTTAAGTACGGCATGAAACCAGCTAAAGTGAGGAATCTTGAATTGCTACCTGACGGTAAAATCCAACATCTTGTGGAGTATCAAGGCAGGCTGGAGTGGTTGTAACTGAGCTTTTGGAGAAGCAAAATCAATTACTACTTTACAAGATTGGTTTCCTCATTATTTATGCTGGTCCAGTTGTCTGAACACTAACTGTACTATGATTTGTTTAAAAGAGATAAGGGACTGCTGTGTGTCGACGTTCTTCTTCAATATTGTCGTTCTGATTACAATCCATCCATTGATGAAGGTAAAAACAACAGGAAAGTGCAAAAGGAAATCATCTGAAGTTCTTTTGCAGAACGACAAATTGCACATTAAAACTTTCAGATATTATTGTATGCTGATCGATGGGAGTTGAGGTTATGTTAATGTGCCAGTTATATGATTGGTAATACTTGAGATTTATTTGGTGTTTATGATGCTTGTTAAAGATTGTATATAATGGAAGAAACAAAGAATTGAGCAAAAAGCCAATGTAATGTTTTTCTGCACAAATTTCTGCAATTTCTACGTCACTTATTGTTCGATTATCAAGCATTATTTATTTTCCTCGCAATAGTAGGAATACCTAAGTGATGATAATATTTAGATGAACGTGGGTGTTACAAACTTACACAGTTGTATGTTATGACTTTCATCGAATTACTCCCAGATAATATTGCACGGTATATTACTGTTGTGTTAATTCGGCTAACCTGTTATCTGGAATAGGAAAAGTGCATTTTTTAGCACCGGACTACCAATTTTACCGATAAATCGGTTCGCAATACCAAATAAAGAACCGATTTATTCAAAAATTGCAATTATTTCAAAGGTATCAATATTTAAGCCAATAAAAATTTGCATAGATATTATCTATAAATAATTAGGTATCAATAAATTCAACTTGGTAAATATTTTATAAAAATAAATAATTTATAAAATAGATATTATTTTTTTTAGTAAATAGAAATTATAAATTAAATATAAAATATTTTATTTTTAAGTAAGAATGTGCAAATACATCTCTAAGGTTTTTAGTAAAACACAAATCACCTCATGTCCTTTGTTTCGGTGCAAATACAACCTTAATGTTTTAATTTTAGTGCAAATATAACTTTTTAATTTTGGTGCACAATTTCATTAACACATTAGAAATATTAGTTGAAGTAAATAAAAAAGAATTTTTTATTTTTTCTGGCAGATCCCATCATATTTAACTTTTCACCATATTTAACACATATATTAATTAATTATTAACTTTTTACTCTCACCATACATATTTAATTAAAATTAATAAATAATCTAAATATATAATATTCTTATTCCACTAACATTAATACATTGATTGATTTTTAAATTTACCCGACTCAACTTAAAATGACGCGCGATGGACAACTCGCTGCAATCCAATAATTACACTAAAAATTATGTTTTAGAGGCGTATGTGTCGTAAAACTACTATTGTTTTATTCTAGTTATATAGTCCATTACAGTTTAATTTATACTAAATTATTTAATTATTAATTAATTTAGTATAAATTAAAGGGAGAAGATGCAAATATATCTCTAACGTTTTTGTAAAGCACAAATCACCTCTTATTTTTTTTTTGATGCAAATACAACCTTAATATCTTAATTTTGATGCATAGTTTTATTAACAAATCACAAACATTGTTTGCAATAAATAAATCTTTTTTTATTATTTTTTCTGGTGGATCCATCATATTTAATTTTTATCACATTTAACACAATTATTAATTAATAATAGTTTTTTAATCACAACACATATATTTAATTAAAATTAATAAATAACTTCATCTGGTTCTTTTGTATTGACTCACTTTATTATTATAATAAAGTCGTAAAATATTTGTGTTTTGAAAAAGTATGAGTTAATATTTTAAAGGTAATTTTTTTTCTTTTTGGAAAAATAATCACTTTTAATAGGACACCAAATAAAAAAAAATGACAACTTTGCGGGACAGAGAGACAAGGGGGTATATAGATTTTTTTAAAAATTAGATTACTTTAAATTTAAATTAAATAATCACGTCACGGATGACTCGAATCCGAATGCCATTAATCCCACTACTACTAGACTAAGAAAAATATCACTTTTAATGAGACGGTCAATTAGAAAACATGATAACTTTTAGCGGGACGGATATAGTATATAGATTGTTTTATTACAATTATATACTCCATTATAATTTAATTTATATTAAATTAAATAATAATTAGTTGATAAATTGTAATTGACTATATAAGTATATTAAAGTAATCTATATTGTTTTTTACGAATCATACACATCTAAAACATAATTTTTAGTATAAAATAATTGGATTGCACCGAGTTGTCCATCATACTCGAGGTCATTTAAAGTCTAGTCGGGTAAATTTCAAAATCAATCGATTTTTTATGTTCATAGTCCATGCGTACTCATTAATTTATTAATCGAGTTATATATATTGTTAGTGAAATAAAAATAATATATTATTTATTAATTTTAATTAAATATATGTTGTGAGTAAAAAAAAAAGTGAAAATTAATTAATTAATTTGTTAAATATGGTGAAAAATTAAATATGATGGAAACCACCAAAAAAAATTATTTATTGCAAATAACGTATGTGATGTGTTAATAAAATTGTGCACCGAAATTAAAACATTAACACTATATTTACATCAAAACAAAGAATATGGGTGATTTGTGTTTTAGTAAAAAAGTTAAAGAGAGATTTTCACATCATCCCTGTATTTTTAGTATTTAATATAATAAACTAGTACCCAATCTTGTCTCGGTTAGGTACCTAATATCCGGGTACCGTTTATTTTTTCAAATATTAGAACTGATTACCAACTTATTTACCAAAAAAAAATCGCTACTCGGTGACCGATTCTCAGCCCAATATCAATTCAATACCAATTATTCCCAAGAACCAATTACTAATTGACACCCCTAATAACAGTATTACTCAATGCATTCCACAAATTGTATTAGTGTGGAGGTAGAAAAGGAAACTAACTATTTTCACAAATGAAAAGAGCAGATACAATGTAGTATATGCAATCATAAATACCTTCTCAGATCTATGAAGAAAGTTAATTACACAAAGAATACCAATTCATAAAACCCACACAGACTACATAATATCAAATAGAAGATGAAGTTGACTTTGAGAAAAATGCAAAAGCAAGAAAACCCACATATTTCCCCAGCACCACAATTACATGAACCTTCACATTTTTCATACAAATAACAAAAAGAAAAGGTAAAGATTAGATGGATCCGAGGAGAGGAGCAAGAGATGAATGGTAACACAAATTTTAGCCTAAACAGGTAGTAAAAATGGATCAACTTGGCCTTGGACTGATAAGAATATTGACTTCTTTTTTTCTCTCTTCTAATATCAAAATGCAAATCGAGCATCAACCATATCGAAAAAGATCCATTCGAGTTTTGCAAGATTTACCCATTGATGTCTGATGCCTGCCTACTGCTCTCTGCTCTCCTCCACACTCACTGGAATGCTTCTTTGGGAGTCGTGAAGCTTCCTTCATTCCCAATTTCCCAGCTCCCACTTCGCCCCCAACTTGGGTGCCGTGCTTCTGATTGCACAGCCGGCCCTCGTCTATCAGAACCTAAGGCAGAATCTCCTTCAGATGAATTATGATATGGCACGTCACTTCCTCTACTACGAATGTCTGCTTCTATGTCTTCAATGTTATGACGCTGTGAGATCTTCAAAAGATCTCCACCGATGTCTAAATCATCTTCCACCTTCATACGTCGATCATCACCCCCAGTCTCCTCTGATTGTTCAGCATCCCTCGAGGTGGGCATGGGTGGCCTCTGGGATTCCTCCTGCACCAAAGCTCGGAAGTTGTTCTTTGAAGGCTTCACCTTCGTACAGAATACTTCAAAAAAATTATTCAAGCAACCACGATCATAGACGTTGATTCTGTTGTCAGCTCTGTACCGGAAGTTCTCATAGGTTGTCTGCAAAGGAAAATCCGAAACTTGAAGTACTGTTCGAAAACAAAAATGCAAATCGATTCACAAATAAGATTAAAATTATTCTCAACTAGAATCCTTCCAAAACAAAAGCTTAAAAGATTAATTGGGTATAAAAATTAATCCCTCCGTCCACGAAAATTCTTTATATTTTGGTCCATCCACAAAAGATTTTTACTTCAACATTTCCATTTAGAGTAAGTGGATCCACTCCACTCAGTACACACAACTCTATTAAAAAAATAAATTGTATGAGACCCAAACTCCACTCAATACATAATCACTTGAAAATAATAAATTAGGTGGGTCCCAAACTCCACTCGCTATATTCCTACACAAAGTCAAAACACATTATTAAAACTCATGCCAAGTCAAAGTGTCAAGATGTTTAGTGAACGGAGGGAGCATAAATTTTGGTTTGCATGCATATGGACCTAGCATTCAGCACCGGTAATTAAGACCTTCATGAACCTTTAATTGGATTAGCAAATATTATACACTATAGGATCAGGATTAGCGACGGATGTTCTTTTTCCAATCTCTAGTTCAACAGATGACAATACAGTATAAACAGGAAATTGAACCCCATAATGGCAAGAATTAGAAGTAAACCTGATTTGTGCTTATTAGATAAAGGTGAAAGCCAGTGAGTCCACCAACAAACCATAAGGATATGAAACAGTAACCCATGAGAACCACAGATGCAGGAGATTCCTTCATTGCCTTCCATACAGTACCTTTATGATCATCCATCAGAACCTTGATATAGAAAGCTGATATTGCAAAAACGTAGATGCAAAGAAGTGCTGCCGAGAAAACGAAGCAAAAGAAATAACGGTAGTTCCGCTGCACAGTAAGTTGTAGAGAAAGGGGGACCAGTTAGCTAAATGAACAGCAATTGAAAAAATAAAACAGAAAAATGAGGGGAGGAAAGGAAAACAACCAATTTCAAGAAGATATCTTACCAATCCTATACACTGGCCTACCCAAGGGCAGTGATGATCAAAGCGCTCCACACAATTATTGCAGATCGAGCAATGTGAGCAACGGGGAGGACGATATAGCATACAAGTATCACAATATTTAACTCTGACAGGGAGCCCATTGACCATTACTTCTTTGGTTCGAGGGAACTGGAGGCTTGGTGTCTGACGTCCACCAACCTCCACTGCAGCAGAAGTATCATAACGAAGTTCTTCTTCTGGAGGGTGTAAATTACGTGGTACAATTCCAGGATCTCGAGATGAGGTAAGAAGCAACAGAGCTAGAACCTTTTAATGATCAATTGAAGATAATAATAAGCCACAAACAAATTTGAACTAATACATCATTCTCTTCGAGAATCACATGAAAGACAAAAGATATTGAAGATAAATGGTATTGGTGATTGGCAATCTCAGTGACATGCTAAGCCATGTATTTAACAGTACGAAACCAGTAGATAGAGCAAAGAGAGAAATGTACATTCACCAATTGTGGGAATAAGTTCATGAGGATGAATAAAAGGACCAAGAAAAAGTGACTTTTGTGCTATTACTTATGGCCATATGATTCAGTAGTCACTTGAGGGTTATAGGTTACGAATTGATTTGCAGTAAAAAAAAATGCATGAACAAGCATGTAATACTTCTTCTGCTTAGAAAGTGGGTGTGTGTGTGTGTCCGTATACACATATCATGTTCTAATATTCCATCTCAGATAACTTGTAGACTCAGAAACTATATAAAATTTATTCTTCAAAAAGCCAGTCCTGGGTATATGAGCTCATCAATAATAAGCATATATGATACCGACAATAAGGTGCTATAAATTTCTGGCATAACAAGTCACAGTACAATTGCACCCTGTAAAAATAAGTGAAGCTCCCTGGTAGACTAAAGCTCTAGATACTGGGATTTGCAGTACACATAAGCTTAAAGCAAGTCATACTATACTTGTTGAAAATACGATGTGCAATTCTTTCTAATTAGTTGTTATGGTGTATTAATATGTTATATTCCATTAGCTCGAGAACTAGAATAAATAACGTATTAACATCATCTTCTAACACAATGCGCTATGCATACATTAGCAAAAAAATAGAAAAAATTGCCATGATGTTTACATATAAACCAAGAGAGAGATTAGAAACTAACATGAATGGTGAAGACTATTGCAGCTACAATTATTGCATATCCTGCATTATAGACAGAGAACTGATGCCGAAGATGCCTTGCGACAAAAACACAAAAGATAACGACAGGAACAATGATCAACAGTAAGGTGACAAGCAGTGATTTTGCATCAGGGCCAAATATTAACCTCCCATCCAGAAAAAAGATCTGCAGAAGATGCACATTAAATATGTCATCTACACAAGATTACATGAACTTTACTGGAATAGAATTTGACCAAATGTGTTAACTATTTAATTTCAAATCTTATCACTGGATGAGGAAGATGAAACATGTGGAAGGAAGGAAGGATATGCAGATAATGCTAAAGCCAAAACAATTTAACATCCAGGATTGTAACCTCAGACTCAGACTGTTTGTTGGCACTCCTGTTCTCATCATTTCGCAACACAAAAAAGCTAAACATGATTTATATGATAGTTCTTTCAAATTAGTTATAATTCTCTACGAATGTTGATAGAAAATTTGGGCAAATTGCTTGGTGGGCAATCAGAATTAAATATTACTAACTCCTGCTTCAAATCAAATATCATATTCTTTCGTGGGTATATCTTGTTTCTGTTTAGTCCTGTTCATTCCAGATGTTGTTGCGATTACCATATTTTTTCTTTTTCACTTGTGCCCTTTCTTAAATGTTAAATCCATTGAATGGTATCTAGCCTATACAGTAGACACGGGTAGTAAAAATTAAAAAAGAGATAATAACCACCTTAGCCATAGAATTCCTAAACCTATCAATGCACCACTGCTTACATGTAGAGAGACGCTGGGAAGGTAGTAAATATGAAAATCAATGATAAACATCTAATGGATGTTAGCTCAGATTATATTCAACAACTTTAACATTGTGTGTTATGAGCTAATTAGAGCAAGTTTGTTCCCAGGCCAAAGCAGAGTCTTGCATTATCTTTTCTAATGTTTAAATAGGCCCACCTTAGTGCCTTACAGGCTAAAAAACGGGTTGCAAGAGCAAAGGCCTTAAATTTACTAGTTTCAACATGATGGCATGCACTTGATACTAGTATTATTCATCATTTTACCAAGTTTGTCGCTTGATTCTAATATATGGTTGATTTCTTATATAAGCATGTAGCTATATCCATAAGATCAGAACTGTCCCCAAGCAGTTTTAACAGGCAGGAGTAAATGATGTGTTCAAACTTCAAAGACATCTGATGCAATGGTAAATAAGCTAAACTCCAAATGATAACAGAACTGCAAGCTGACATCAACAGGTATCTGAGATTGATACAAGAATACAATATAAGAATGATGAGAATTATCAATATTGGTTTTGAACAGTTTAACATGTCCTCCCAAAGGCGGAATTCATGAGTGCTCAAAGATATGCATAAGAAATTTGGTAACGATGATCATGAATAGGCAAGCCAAGACCCTGGATAAAGATAATATGCAACAAAATTCAGCCAATTGAAATGAAAAGATAAGAGAAGTCTAATGTAGCATCTGGCATAATTGTTTTGAAGACCAAATATTCATTTCCAGTCCTGCGATTTTGCACCAAGTGTCAAAAGCCACCAGCGTTAAAATATAACATTTATGCTTTCTATTAGGAAGATGATAGCATGGTTTTAAATTTTAGCAAAGGGATTGAAAGTTACTTGAAGACCAGCCAGAAAAAGATAAGAATGCAGGAACAAAACACAAATGCTCCCTCTGGTCCCTTTGTATTAGTTCATGTTATTATTACAATACACTCAATTGAATAAAAAGTGAGCCTATACAAAGGGATCGGAGGAAGTATTACAGAATACAAATTCATGTGTCATGCTCAGAAATTATATTCGATACACATAATAAACAAGTAATATCTGATATTACAGGTAAAAGTCTTGTTTAACATTAAAAATCTCGTCATACTTAATTGGTAAACGAAATCACATACTGTAATAACAGATCAAATATGAATGATAGAAAACCTAGATTCCAATAGGGAAATCATAAAGATATAGTAGCAACTTAACAAGGATTATTGATTACAATAGATCACGCCATCCTTAATTGGTAACAACAATGATAATTCTATAAAAACCACCAAACAAGTGCTCTGTAAGCTAAGAATATTTTTCACAACAGCCAAATGGAAAAAGAAATTCTGAACAGATAATATTAAAAATATGAGTTATATGACACATTATTTCAAGACAATGCAGTGATGTTAACAGTCAAACCTTATAGTTGCACTAATTATTAAAAGCTTTGTTTGATCCATCTCAAATAGGATCAGAGAAACACGAAAACATGAATCAAAACTAAGATTATTCAAGGAAAAATAACTATATCAAACAAGTGAGAACTGTAACACAAGAAAGGAAACTACAGTACTGCATACTTCTCTATATGTGTCCTAGCACAATCAATCATAAGTGCATAATCCGGTAGCACTAGGACGTAAATTGAAGTGCACAATAACTGCAAGATTAAGTACATGTTCTAAGTATAATAAAGAACAGGCACGATCAAATCTTCTACTCCGCGCATAAGCACAGAAAGCAGTAATAACCCATTAATATTCACAGAAGATGCAAGAACAACTTAAGCAAACAAAAGAAAGATCCTCCCAACTGCCAAATAATTACTTCATCTAAATGAAGAACTTCAAATAAACTTCAGAGAAGCAACGAAAAGAAAAGAAAATTTAATCTGACAAAAAGACCAAAAAGAAATAGCTTCATAGCCACAAAGATACCAAATAACCCTAATTGCGACACGCCACCAGCTATCAAGCTAAGCACAAAAACAGAAGAAAAAAAACACACACAAGAATTAAACAGAGTCCGGAAAAAAATAAAGTCGAGTAAATGCGAAAACAGAATAAATCTCACATTGTTACCCTTCCAAGCTTCGTGCACGCGCTTAGCCATTCAGCACAAGAAGCACTTGCAAACACAAGAAAAAAACAATACGACGGCGTTGTGCAGCTATGCCGGAAGCGAATCGAAGATTTCAAACTTGCACAGTCTGCTCATCTCCAACGGTGAGAGTGAAAAAAAAAAAGTTTGCCAGTAATTAATTGCAGCTGCCTTCTTTTTTCTGTATATTTGGTTTCTCTTCCTTCTGTGCGCAATAATTAGAGAGAAGAGGAGTCTGAATTTGAAAATGCAGCGAATTTAATTTGGGGTTTCTTAGGGATTTTGAATAGTTCAGGGGTCTTCTTCTTCTTCTTCGCTTTTCTGATCTGTCTCTGAAATATAATTGACACAGTAGAGAGAGAGAGGGAGGGAGGTTTTGGACTATTTACTTTTCTTTTTCTTTCTTTCTTTTTTTTTGAATGTTTTTGGGGAAATGAGTTTCTTTAATTACTTAGCTTTCCCACTTTTATTTGACTAATAATAATAATTCAAACAAATAAAGCTTTTTGGAATTTTATTCTCTCATGTGTCACTAACCACAACATAACTAAACCCCGTTTGTGAAATTTTATCATCATCTTATATAAAAGTGGATTCGTTTGATGGTTTATATATGTTACATACTTTCGTTTGGTGGTTGAGAAAGAAAATATATTTATTTGGGGGAAAGGTTATCTTGATGAATAATTAATTCTTAATCTTGAATTTAAAATTAAAATAGGTGATGGGCAAATTAGAGTACAAAATTGACGGCAACTAAGGTTTGGTTGTTACTCAATTAAATACTCCCAAATAATGTCATTTGTGGATGGGAAATGAATGTCATTAATCATTATAAATACTTTAAATTGCTAGAAATGAATGTCATTAATCATTATAAATACTTTAAATTGCTAGATATATAGCTTAAAATTTAGAAGAGTGATTGTTAGAGTAGAGATTAGTTTTCCATAAAATAATATAAAAAAAAATGTATAAAAGTTCCAACAGTTTTGGAGTTTATATCTTAGTACAAATTGTGTAGTCTCGTTGCTTGAGTAACCCGGTTCTTGAATCACGGGCAAGACCTGCAAAATAAAATCGGAGAAAAGGTCGAGGTCCTCCTGCAAGACACTCCGACGCTCAAGTCAGTTCGTGTAGATTCAAGAAGAGTGCGTGAAAGAACGAGTATTCATTCTCTCATATGTGAAGCAAATGATGTGGTATATACACCTAAGGTATATAATGGGTAAATCAGTAATATACTTCAGACGTACTAAGTGTGAATTGTGTGTGTAATGATCATCGACCAATCATAATTTACCATGTTGAAATGGCCCCCGTTTTGGTCGTTAGAAACCATCGCTGCATAATTTTGCAACTCTGACACATGTCATACACCAAATTGACATATGTCGGGTAGTACAATAGATATGACTATCATACTTTGCAGACTTCCAGAGTCAGACCCTTCGAGGTGGATTCCATAGGTGACCTAGTGTAGGTGAGGAATACTCAAATCTTGCCCTTTGGGCACTAGCCAAACCACAAGGAACCTCAAATCCTACTAGGTTTATGTGCATTCTATAATCCAAAGCCTAATTCATTTTTCGAGAGTATTTTCTTTTTTATACGTGTTTCTTTTTATAAAAAGGTGATAATATTATTCTCTATACAAATTTAATAAAAGTACAAATAGAAATAAGTGAGTTTGAATTTGAGTGTAGATTCGATAGTCAAATGATGTTGATAGTTGATGATGCTATTAGATTAATGCCATCAAATCACTGCTCAAAAAAGATAAGATAAAAAGGATATTGTTAGTTAATTCTGAAAAAAAAAAACATATTTGTTTATTTGATGATAGCAATCTATTGAGTATCGACAATGACATATATCGAAGTGGTGTGTATATATATATATATCCAAGTACTAAACATGACACGAGAGTGTCACGTTACTTTAATTAATTATTTTGGATAAAGAATTTCGAAGAATTATTATGAATTCGGATATTGAGATGGAAAAATGTTAATATATTGTTGATTAATATATTTTTCTATTTTTTTCCTTTCAGTAAATGAGTTGGTGCTTTTGTGTCTAAGATTCTCATATTTAGAATATTGTGAACCTTTTTTTATCACAATTTTTTTTTGTGTGAAATGAATACATATATATTAATACAAAGAATTTTAACTAAACATATGTGTCGTAAATTTTTCATACAATAAATAATTCCATATAAAAATTTGGGAAATTTTCATTGTATATGATTATTGACATTCTTTTTTGTCTGGAAAGACTGAAAATATAGAGATCATTAAATGATTGAGATGAAGTAAAAATAATGTGAAGATTGGAAATTTTAATTTGATTTGGCTTTCATTTTGAGTGCTACTAGTTATACTTTTCTTGCGATGCCATGCACGAAAATATATATTTTCATAATATTTACAAACACTAATTTTATTTAATATTAGTTATCATATTTTATGTTTTTAAATTTATATTTTCATTATTAATTAAATTTATAATATATATTTAAGCTTATTTATATGTTCACACTAAAAAAAAAATATTTTAGCAACAAAATTTTTCGTTACTAAAAATTTTAGTAATAGATTTGTAACGGATTTATTCGTAGTAATATCGATAATTGCTAAAAAAAATTTAACAATGGAATATATTTCATTACTATATATAGAGGTGTTCACGGTTACGGTTCGAAACTAAACCGTAACCGAACTGCCGGTTCACAGTTTCGGAACCGGAACCGAACCGTAGTTTTGGCGGTTCAAGGTTTGGAACCGAACCGTGTAGGACGGTTCCGATTACGGTTCCAAACCGCCGGTTACAGTTTCAAACCATCTAAAAAATTAATGCTAATA
The DNA here is from genome assembly GCA_026898415.1 of Leonotis leonurus. Lineage (NCBI taxonomy): Eukaryota > Viridiplantae > Streptophyta > Magnoliopsida > Lamiales > Lamiaceae > Leonotis > Leonotis leonurus. Next base: position 751,242 of record JAPKLX010000084.1, on the reverse strand, counting down.
TATTTAAATTTTTGAAATTTTAATTATATAATAATGCATATCATCATTTAATTTTGTATCACATAATTATCTTTTTAATGTAATACTATAATTAATAGGTAAATATTTATTTTAATTTAGTGTTAATTATATATAATATCCATACAATAATATATTAATAATGAAATAAAAAAAATATTTTGATGTGTTATTATGTCATGAATACTTAAATTGAATAACAGATTAAACACAAATACATTAATGAAATGAAATAAAATAAAATGTTAATCTTCATAAATATAACAATATAAGATGAACACTAATAAAAAGTTAATTATTTTAATTTATAATATTAGAGTTTAATTAGGTTCTCATCTAGTTAAATTTTATTTTATTTAATTATTACTGTATTCATAAGTTTTAATGTGTTATTATGAATTATAAAAAGATTATTATAAAAAATGACTCTTTATAATATAAGAAATAAATTAAATTTAATAATAAAATTGTGATACGGTTCCAAATTGACGGTTACGGTTCCGAACCGCCGGTTCACGGTTCTAAAATTTTGGAATCATAAGCGAACCGTCTTCTACACGGTTACGGTTCGAAATCGAACCGTCGGGTACGGTTACTGTTCTCGAAACTGCCGGTTACGGTTCGGTTCCGACGGTTCTGATTCCTTTGAACGCCTCTAACTATATATAACAACGAAATTTCCATTTTTAGAAAGGTTTCTTCAATTTTAGTAACAGAATTGTAATAGAAAATTTCGTTATTAAAAATGGATAATTCCTTCATTAATTATGTTACTAAAATTTAACAATAATTTCATAACAATTCTGTTGTTAATCCGTTAAAATTTAGAAACGGAAAATTTTTCCGCCACTATTTTGTTACTATATAATTCATTTTTGTAGTGTCATAAGTATATTATATCAAAATATTAAGAATTTATATGTAATAAATTTATTATTTTCACTTGATTTCTAGCTAATAGTTAAATTTAGTTTTTGAAATTATATTTAATTGAGGGTCCAATTTTTAATTGACATTAAATGAATTTTCACAATGGGACGTTGTATTACAATTAATAGTTAGTCATAGGTAGTTTTTGAAATTAAATTTAAAATAATATTTATTGTAAAGAAATTAGACGATATTAATTATATTATTGAAGTTTGAATTGAATTTGTCAAAAATGATGCACTCATAATAAATATAATTAAATAAATATAAATTAAAATGAAGGAAAATATATATTCCTAATAGGTTAAGATCTTTTAGCATTTTTTACCTAAGTATATTTTTTTATTTTTAATAAATTAATAATTGTGATATTTCTCACAAATAACTTTTCTTTTAAAAATTACCTTCCTATTCTTAAATAATTAAAATTATTTAAATTTAATTTAATCAATTTCAATCATTGATTCTAGATAAATTGATAGCTTATATTTATTCTTATTTCTCACACATAATTTGTTTTTCTCACATAAATCTAATCTCATATAATCAGTTGATTAACTGATAATGTTTGTGGTTGATGTGTCGATATAATTATATAATATTATATTATATTATATTTAAATATTTTATATTGACAAAATATAAAACTTTACCATAATCAATAAATCTTATTCGAAATGTGATAATTAATAATAAATTTAGAGATAATCAAGCTTGATATAGAAGCAAGAAATGAATAAAAATAATAAAATTGGAGATAATCACTATAGATATATATTATGTAGGCGAGAAAAATGAGTAAAAATAGCTCTATTAAATGTATTACGATTATAATCATAATAATATAATTATATTTACAACCTTTTTTAGAGAATTATAATGCAGAGAAGAAGGTAACACAAAAGCATGCACAGTTGGTGTGCCTAGTCAGTATAAAATATCAAAGAGTAAAGATCATTTGTCCAGCAAGGATAGAAAGGATACAAAAGATAATAGTATTGAGGAGAAGACTCCAGACTAGTTATGTGTTGATTTGTTATTGGTTGTAAGAAAATATTCCTATTGCACAAGATTATGGGTTGGAGTATTATGTACTATATATATGTGTAGCTTGGGATAGGTTTTGCATCATTTCCACTTTATGAACAAGTAATAAAAAATCTCTTTTATGGCTTTTACAACAATGTTTTTGTCTTCTTCTCTCAAACTTTTATCATGGTATCAGAGTAGGTGATACTACCTGTCTCTTGATACATTTTTTCCCCCTTCCTTATTCATCTCTATGGCTAAACCATCAAACATTCCCATCACAGATGGAACAACAACCAATTCCTTAACTTTTCTTAACAATATACAAACACCAGCTAAACTTAAAGAAACACATTTTCTGCTATGAAGACAACAAATATTAGCCACTGCTCGAGGGTATGGTCTCGAAGGGTTCCTTACAGGACAGACTCCAGCACCACCAATGTGGATAGAAAAAAAGAAAAGAGACAAAACCCAACGGTCTTTCAATAATGACTACACTACATGGAAGAGACAAGACCAAATCATATGCGCATGGCTTCAGTCATCCCTCACAGAGTGCATTATGGTGTTAGTAGTAGGCTTATCTTCAGCAGCCTCTATCTAGAATGCCTTGGAAAGAAATTTCTCAAACCAGTCAAGAGCAAAAGTGATGCAGTACAAGCTTTAACTACAAACCTTGAGAAAGGATAACCTAAGCATGACTGAGTATCTTGCTAAGGTTAAAACAACATGTGACTTGCTAAATTCTGTGGGACACAAAGTTACAGATGAAGACCAAATCATGCATATTCTTAATGGTTTAGGAAATGAATATGATTCGGTTTTTGTCATAGTGAGCTCTATAGTCGATGCTTGGACTGTCATGGACGTTCATTCCTTATTTCTCAGCTTTGAAAGTCGACTGGAATCCACACGATCCACCACTATCAACAATGATGGTACACAACCCTCTCTTAACTACATGGCTCAGTCCAATCCATCTAGAGGGAATAATCATAACAATAGAGGACGAGGTGGATACAACAACAGAGGAGGAGGCATAAATGGTCCAAGCCGTGGTGATTTCAATGGATGAAGAGGCAGAGGTAGAAACAATGGGAACAAACCTATTTGTCAAGTGTGCTTTGTACCAGGCCACACAACAGACCGTTGCTGGTATAGGTGTGATCAAACCTTTGTACCAAAATAGCAAAATCAAGTTTTTCAACAAGGGCAACAGTCTAGCAACTCTTTTCAGTTCAAGGCCGGTGCAAACATGACTCAACTTCCACAATCTCAGCAGTATAGTGGATCAACTTTTTCTTATTATGATGCTTCTGACTACAATGGTGAAAACATATGGTATCCCGACTCAAGAGTCACTAATCATGTGTCATATGATTTATTCAACCTCAACTCTGCCTCTGAGTACCAAGGTCCCTTAAAACTTCAAATATGTAATGGTCAAGGTGTTAACATAGCCCATATAAGTAACAGTCTCCTCTCCAATCATTCTTCTTCAAGATGTTTAGTCCTAAATAAATTCTTACATGTTCAACATATTACTAAAAACTTTCATAATGTCTCACAATTTGTTCAAGATAACAAGATTTTCATTGAGTTTCATCATGACTGTTGTCTTGTGAAGGATAAGGATTCCAAGGCTGCCCTTCTAAAGGGTTCCCTTAAAGGTGGTCTTTACCAGTTCCAGCTTCATCCTAACTCGTGCAGTACCCATACTCCAAGCACGGTTCCTGTTTTAAATCAAAGGCCATCCGTGGCTACTTTTTCTTCCCAAGCTTCTGCTGCTTATGTTCAGTCCACTGTTGTCGTTAGTCTAGATAATTGGCACAATAGACTAGGACATTTTCATGTTGATATTGTGAAAATAGCACTCCAATCTTGTAATCTTCCTTTACATGATATACAATCTACAAGTTTGTGCCAGCCCTGTGTATTTGCTAAGATGCATAGGCTGCCTTATTCTCATTCTCACATACAACATATTGCACTCCTTGAACTCATACATAATGACCTCTCGGGTCCAGCTCCAATTCCCAGCTCAAATGACTTTACTTATTATGTCAGTTTTGTTGATCATTCTAGTCTCTACGTGTAGCTATATTTGCTTAAATCCAAAAGTGAAGTGTTTAATGTATTTTTAACCTTTAAAACTCTTGTTGAAAATCAACTGAACACCAAAATTAAAGCCATCCAATCTGACTAGGGGGAGAATACCGCAACCTTACACCTTTCTTTCACAGTCATAACATCCACCATCAAGTTTCATGTCCCTATACTCCTCAACAAAATGGATTAGTCGAGAGGAAGCACAAGCACATTGTCAAAATGGGATTATCTCTTCTTTTCAAATCAGGTCTTCTTCTAACTTTTTGGGATGATGCTTTTGTAACATCGGTATTCCTCATTAACCGACTTCCTACCAAAGTCAATGGTTATGTCTCTCCTTTGGAAAAATTGTTTGGTCACAAACCTGAATATTCCTTATGGTCACGGACCTGAATATTCCTTCCTTAGAACTTTTGGATGTTTGTGTTTTCTTTTTGTTCGACCCTACAATAAACATAAGCTTGAACCTAGAGCTACTTCTAAAGTTTTTATTGGTTACAACTTATCTCATAAAGGATATAAAGTTCTATTACCTTCAGGTAAGGTATTAATCTCTTAGGATGTGTTATTTGATGAACTTGTTTTCCCATACACTCATTCCACCACCTCCACTCCTGACGTACTACTAATTACATCCCTACAACTTCACCTCCCAGTGTCTCTTTTCTCATTCTTACAATGCATTCACATAACACACCTCCCATACATGTACCACCTTCCTCTCCAGAGGTCCAACCCCACAATGATACAGTTTCTACACCTGTTTCACCTACCTCACCATTACCTTCCATAACTCTTTTCCAACTTCTTCTTTCATCTCTCAAAATAACCAGCCTATGGTTACTTGAGGAAAAGCTGGGATCTTCAAACCAAAGGTGTATACTACTTCTTCTACCATTGATCCCTATCTTGATAAAGAACCTCCTAATACAACCACTGCTCTATCCAGTTCTCTTTGGAAAAATGCCATACTCAGGAGCTGCAAGCCTTATACAAAAATCAGGCATGGACAATGGTTTCTCTACCTTCTAATTCTCATGCCTGTAAATGAGTTTCAAACTCAAACGCCATGTTGATGGTACCATTGCTCGTTATAAAGCTAGCTTGGTTGCTCAAGGCTACACTCAAGAACCCAGTTTTGATTACCATGAGACTTTTAGTCCCATGGTTAAACCAGCCATCATTCGTCTCATCATTTCTCTTGTTGTGCAAAGTTCTTGGGATGTTATTCACTTGGACGTCGACAATGCATTTCTTAATGGTGTGTTGGATGATCATATTTATATGCGACAACTACCTGGGTATGAGACTTCACGTCCTTCTTCTTCTCTGGTTTGCAAGCTAAAAAAGCGATCTATGACTTAAAACAAACCTCTAGATCTTGGTTTCTCACGTTTAGAGTTGCTCTTCTCCATCTTAATTTTACACAATCTAAGGCTGACCACTCTCTTTTCTTCAAACAACATGGCTCATCTACTATATATTTTCTAGTTTATGTCGATGATATTTTGCTTACAGGATCTTCTTCCTCTCTCATTCAGTCCACTATTGATCAGTTAAGTGGTGTTTTCTCTTTAAAGAACCTTGGCTAAGTTAAACATTTTTTGGGTATTGAAATATCTCACACTCAACAAGGCCTTCATTTACATCAAAGAAAGCATGCTCGTGAGATTCTTTTGAAAGTAAACATGCTACTTGCTAAATCTCCAGTTATCTAAGTTCACCGGCAGTTCTCTTCCTACTGCCACTGAGAACTGTAGTGTTGTGGGTGCCTTGCAGTACCTCACTATAACTTTACCGGACATATCATTTGTCGTCAACAAAATGGGTCACTTTATGTCTAATCATCTTGATACACATTGGAAGGCTGTCAAACGTATTCTCCGCTATATTGTTCACTCTCGATCATGACATTCATTTAATCAAGACTAGTCAATTTCATCTTATTGGATTTTCAGATTTTAACTGGGTTTCTGATATTGATGATCAGAGGTCCACCTTTGGCATGTGTATTTATTTTGGTGGGAATCTCATTTCTTGGAGCTCTAAAAAACAAGCGATTGTCTCCTATTGTAGCACTGAAGCTGAATATTGCAGCTTAGCTCACACAGTCACTGAAATTCGATGGTTTACTTTGCTATTTCAAGAACTTGGCCTTCATCTTCCTCAAACCCCTATTGTATGGGTAGATAACTCAAGCACCATTTCTCTCGCTACTAATCCAATCCTCCATGCTCGCACCAAACACATAGAACTCGATATTTACTTTGTTCGTGACATTTTAGTTGCTCATCTCCTTCATGTTCGATATGTTCCTTCTCTCGACCAGGTTGCAAACATCATGACGAAGTCTTTGAGTCTGCAATTCTTCACTCGGCTCAGGAATAATGTAATACCCCGATAATTAAAAATCCGAATAAAAGAAAAATTTAT
>JAPKLX010000084.1:554831-714720 GCA_026898415.1 Leonotis leonurus | reverse complement strand
ATCTCACACCCGGTCTCTGCCACGAGGGCGGAGTTCGGGGCGTGACAAATAAGCTTCACATAACTCATTTTGTCTCGCTCGAATTGAGGGGGGATGTTAGAGTATTATCATGCATAAAAGAAGGTAGCACAAAAGCATGCACAGTTGGTGTGCCTAGTTAGCATAAACTATCAAAGAGTGAAGATCATTTGTCCATCAAGGATAAAAAAGATATAGAAGATAATAAGTATTGAAGAGAAGCCTCTAGACTAGATATGTGTTGATTTGTTATTGGTTGTATGAGAATATTCTTATAGCATAGGCTAATGGGTTGAAATATTATGTACTATATATGTGTAGCTTGGGATAGGTGCTACATCTTTTCCACTTTATGAATGAGTAATACAAAAATCTTTTATGGCTTTTACAAAAATGTTTTTGTCTTCTTCTCTCAAACTTTTATCACCTTTAAAATGTAAAAAAAGACACACACACATATAATACTTAAATAAATTGTAATCGTAGATAAAAATAAATGAACAACTAAGATTATATCATAGCTGACACGGGGAGACAATGTCTATTGTGAGAAAACGACAATGTTTGAGTATTACAATTATTTATTTATTTCATAAAATGTGCATTTATCTGCATTATTTATGTCTTATTGTTAAAGTTGTAGAATAATAAAGAAAAAAAATGTCCTCACAAAAAAAATCCAAGTAAATCAAACAAAATCTTATCAAACAAAATTATAATTTATACATTCCCGCTCTGTGCGCAGTGATTCGATTAATATCATTAAAAATATTATTATATTAAATTTAAATTACAAAATTATATCACAAATAAATTAATATATCACATGTTAATATGACAATGCTAAATAGACATATAAATCATGATAATTTCTGGTATTAAATTTAATCATTTATATTAATTATTATTCAATTACATCATGAACAATGAATTTTAATAAAAAAAAAATAATAGATTAATAATTAATGTATATAACTAATCACGGACACATGTTGGGGTTAAAATAAAAAGTCAACCTTTTGCCATCGAACTTCTGAAAGCATTTTTCATTTTTCTAGATACATTTTAATTATAAAATTATTATAATTTTAAAAAAAAGTATGTTTAAATTAATAGGAATTGAGAAACATTGTCTTGTTTTATTTTATACATAAGCTTATAGTCTCATTAGTCTGTTACTAGTATTTAGTGATTTACTTATCAATTTCAACACCACACTTCAATATATTTTTTTTGTTTTTTGTACAATGTATATATGTTATTTTTTGAAAATCATAAATATAAATGAAAATACATTATGCATTAGACAATAAACTCTTACCTACAAACTAGTACATTTACCCATGCGATGCACTAAAAATTATTATTTAACGAATTAATATTTCAAAAAAGATTAAGGAAAACTTAAATACATTATCGAAAGCTACAAAAGTATGCATTATTATATATTTTGGAATACTTCTTTATATACCATTAGTGGTTGTAGTTGCACTATTGTTTATATTTTCACCTGAAATCAATATTTTTAGTCCATTATGACTTCATATTCTTGATATCGCAACATACAATTGTCTGTGTGTAAAGGCTGGCTTGAGAAAAAATAAACCAACATGAAAAAGTGGTTGTCGTTGACTTTTATTGATTGTCATTGCATAAGATACAATTAGAGGAAATTGTCATCGTTCAAACTTAAAACATCAATTTTGGATTAGCTGGAGTAAAAGACATTCTCGGTATCAATACATTTTGGTATGCATTTTGCCCTGTGAGTATTTTTTGCTTCTAAAATATGATTACCCAGCTTTGTTATCATCAAGCGAGTGTTGTTACACAATCCATTTGCATGATCAATAATTCTCAATAGCATAACTGGAATTTCAACCTTCAAATAAATTTCATGATTTGGTACCCCATAAGATTTGATAGTGTTTCGGAATTCTGGAGTATGTACTTTTTGTAACTTATCACAATTTGAGTCAAATCTGCACATTGAATCCGAGCTTCTATATAACAATCATTCATTGTTATTCAAAGAAATCATATACTCATTCACATATTCCACTACATTAAGAGTTGATGCAAGTATGACTCTTTCTCGTAAATCACTTGTATGTTCATTATCAGTAGAATATGATGGATAAGTATTGGAAACAATGTGCTCGATCGGATTCCCAGACCATTTTATCAAAATATCTTCAGGAATGTTGATACTGACTTTGCCATCATTTTTGGACCTCCAATTGTTCCATCGTCGCCTATATGGACAATCCATTTAGAGAATTCTGCCAATTAAATAGTTTTATTACTAGAATTCGTATGTTGAAGTCTCATGTTTTTTATCAAATGTAGAACTTTACAATCTTTCTGTTGGTGTATGGGCCCCCCCCCCCCCAATATACCACAATCCAACTTTCTCGCGATTGGCTGTGAACAACAGATTGAGAAGCAGCTCGCTTAGATTAGCAGTTGATCTCCTCTGATGTAGAGAGAGATCCAACTGCTCAAGTAAGTTCTCAATACAGAGCGTGATTAATCTGTCAAGGAGCAGATAGACTGGCAGTTGGCTGGAGCATACCAGACGATCTGTCCAAGTACAGATCGTGTGCGGAAGCTGTGTAAATGTTGTTGGCTGCTCTTATACTTAGAAAATATATTTTTTTTTATACCGAGTGTTCTTTAAGAGATTGATTCAAGATGCACAACTCGCTTATTTAGATAAGCTCGTTGGCGAGTGATAAACAAAGAACCAAAGCAGTGGAATGCAAAATATAAACGAACACACAATATTTAACATGGTTCGGGAAACCCCCTACGTCCATGATCGATCAAAGCTAGATCGATGAATCCCTTAACCTTGGATCCCTCAATTATTTATCCTCGTCGAGTACGAGCCAAAACTCGCTTATTTATTCTCGCTGAGTATGAGATTACAACTCTCTTATTTAAACTCGCCGAGTACGAGATCTGAGTTCGGTTTTATAATCGTTCTTCCTCCAAGCTTCTGGCTATGGAGAAAACTAGAACTATGGGCTTTGAAGGCTCAAATCTAAGATAAGTTCTAGCAGGATATCTTCCGAATTATGGTGATTTCTCTCTAATTTACAACACTCAAGAATGTCTATGATTTATATCTAGTGTTGAATAAATCTATGGAAAATTGGAGAGAGAATCTTGTGACGTTGAAGCTTCTTCTGAAGAAGGCTTGAAGTATTTATAGGCATATTTGAATTATAGCCGTTGGAAGTCTTTGCAACTTTTGCAGTAAGCATTAAATGCTCTTTTGATTGTTGGTTGTTGGCTGTACTTCTAGCCGTTGGAGTTTGTCATACGTGAATGTTGACGTGGCATAGGACAGGTAGGCTTATCAATTTAGGTAGATTCTAGCTTCCTCCAACTGGAATGAGCAGCTCGTTTGGACCTCATAGGAACAGGTGGATTAAAACAATCTGTAGGTGAATAGGTTGTATCCAATAAGCATTGAGCTGACTCCCCATGAACAACATATCGATCTGTTATTGATCTGTTTGATCTATCTGTTATACACATATCATTTTTCTTAAGTTTCTTTTCGCACAACTAGCTTTCCATCTCACAATGCAACTTGTTTGGGTAGTTGCATATCGACACAGCTAGTTGTCCATCTCATAATGTAGCTCGTTTCGGTAGTTACTGATCGACCTGCTAGAGACAGGTCGTTTGTATCGAGCTGTTCCTCGTATATTGTCACGCTCGCTTTCTACTAATTCTAGTAAAGCCGGGTAAACGTGACTAATGAAAGGATTAAGCAACAAAATGAAATGGAATAAGGGAAACTTGATATTCTTCTCATAACATAAGTTAGAGGTTCATCACACGAGATTGATAATTAATATAGCTAGAGTCATAAGCTCTTTACACAACACTACAAATATAAAGAGTTGAATCTCGAGTCTATTACATATCTTCTAGCAGCGGAATGTAGGATCGTAAACTAAAGTCCTACGTGTATGATGTCACGTAAAACCCCCAAGAGCCTGCTACTATGAGATACGACAAAAGCTCGACACAGCACCCACGTCATCTTCTTTCTTAACCTGCACGTTTAGAAACACATGCAGGGCTGAGTACAAGTTTGTACTCAGTAGACACGTGCCAAAATCGCACACTTACAAGTATAACTGTCAAGCCATTCTAAGTGATACATAGGGATTTTGTCTCTAAAGCACCTATGTTCACAAAACATTTCTTTCATAAAGTTCTAGTTTGACCATGGTCCTAATTCTTTTGTAATCAACCATATCTGAACGTTCTTTGTGCCGGGGAAGTGGCCACTTCCCACAGACACTTGACCGGTCAACCTTTCGCTGACACACAGTCCATTGTGTACACTAGTTCGAGTGGAGACGCTAACCCACTGGAACCCGAATTCGATTATCATATAACAGATAGGCATCATACATAAATCGAAAACATTTATGGCAAGACAGTGCTTTGAAAATATTTCATTTCATTTCTGAAAACATGCACACATATTTTTATAGAGTGAGAAAAGCCTACTTGAGTATCCTTGACTGCTGACTGCTTTGTTCCTGAACTGTAGTTCCGACCTTTCGCCGTAACCTTTAAATAGATCTCGGGTGAGATACATTATTCGAGTATATAATAAACTCTAAGTGTAAGGAGTTAATATCCTTGGCTAATTTGAAAGTTTATTCTCGGGGCTTTAAATCTCGACTATTACACGAGTTTAGGAGTTATATTTCTAAAGGGGTCATTTGGTGGTTTCCAATTCACTTTATGATTTGGGATTTTACTTTACCCAATAAATAATTATTGGGTAATATAACTAACGACATTTCTAATTTAATATCTTGATTCTTAAATCAAGATAAATAATTTATAATTAAGCTAATTAAATCTCAACTGTCGCACTATAAGCATGATTTATAATTTAATCATTTCTTATGATTAAATTCTATTTTAGTAAATTAAATTCTATTTAGTAAATTAAATTCTATTTAGTAAATTAAATTTTTCTAAATTTAATTATTGAATTTTCCATTATTGGACTTAGTCCAAATTGGCTAAGTTTTGATCTATTAATAAGCTTCTAGCCTATTCAATTTGATTAGGAGAGCCCAATAGTAAATTTTAGTCCATGAATAATTGCTATATTGCATTTCCAGCCCATTTATATCTTACACCTCCTAGCCCATTTGATTTAAATAAGTTCAGGCCCATCTATATTACTTGGCCCAGTAGCTCGGCCCATCTTATTTCTAGAGCCCAACCAATTAAATGGTTGACCCGTAAGATTCAGCCCGTGTCTTAATTAATTTAGTCCGATGACCCAGTCCAAAATACAGTCCAGGTTCTAGATACTTCTAACACAACCTAACCCTACTCTTCTCTCTCTACGCTTTCTCCCCAGACTTCTTTCCCTCGCTTCTCTCCTGTACGCGATTCCTGCGTCGTCATCTCCGCCGTGTCGCGGCATTACCACCTCCTCCTTCGGCACCTCTCTGCTCCAGGTAATTTCATATCCTCTTATCCTTCTCATTTCCCTCTCTTTCCCTATCTCTTCTCCCCATCGAAGTTTCTATTTAAGTGTTAGGGTTGTTTTGAAGTCCCAGTTTGGTTTTAGATCCTTACTGACTAATTTCGTTTTATTGTTATGGGGAAGTCATTCGAGTGAAATAGAGGTTGGAGAGAATGGCTTAAGTTGAGAGACTCACTTCCAGGATCTCCCGCTGCTGCTCTGTTTGCGAAACCCAGTAGCTAAGTCCCAATTCTTTGCTCGAAATTTGTTTTGGTGTTCATTTGATTGCAGATGGTGTGTGTATGTCTGGTTGGCATATGTTTGAGGGGCTGGGTCCCGTATTTTATTCCTTTTATTTATACCTTAATGCAAGCATATGCTCTAGGTTGAAATATATAATTATGGGTTCATTTCTTAAATCTGGAAATGTAATTATAGGTCTGTATGATGTAGCGATTGAAATGAAATGCAGACTTGGGTAGTTCTAATATTCAGATTCTGGTTAGTAATTGAATGTGTGTTCTCCGCCTTAAGTGTTTCTTATTCTTCACACTTTGATATCTTTAGTTAAAGTTCATAGGGTTTAAGATGGTTATATGCCTCTAAGTTGTTCCATGGCAGATAGTGGGTTGAGGTTGATTCTGAAATGTGGCTTTTATCACATTATGCATGTTAAGCTTCTATTTAAATTCCAAGTTTCGAAAGCCTGGTTGGGAGTTGAGTGAGAGTTAGTTTGTAGTTTCACAAACTATGTTTGTTCAAGGTCAGCCTTGTTTACTTCATATAAACTAAGCCTACATTTGTATATTCAGATTCTAGTCTGAACAGTTCCTCTATGTTCTGAAATCTGAAGCAAGAATAGGTCTTAAGTTCTGAAGTAAAAAAAAAAATATAGCTAGAAGTATCTTGCATGTTTTGTCCTTAGCTATGTTTAAGCAACAAATGTCTATGCTTGAAGGTAGAGTCTACGTTCTAAAATGCATATAAAATCTCTATTGGTAACCTAGTCCCAACAGTTATATATATCCTAAAGCTTAGTGTTTTCAGGTTGATTGTTTACCTGGGGGTTGTCTGAATCTGATTTGGGGTTTCCCTTTCTAAATGCTTGAGTAGATCCTTTGTGTAAACCCCTACTTGCTTGATCCTGCAGGAACTCTTCTTGTGTTTCTCTCCAGATTTCTCTCTAAGAATATTCTAAGGGTTTACTGGTGTGAGTGAGTGTAAGCAGTGGAAATGGTGTAAATTCTATTCAAGGGTTGAAGTGTGGGTATTTATAGGTGAGGGCAAGGTTAGAGTTGATTTATCTGATTCTAGGGTTGTATTTTGATGTCCAAATCTGATGTCTCTATTGTTGTGTTGATTACAGGGAACAAGAGAGGTGATATGGTGAGAGAGAAGCTGCAGAGGAGGGCTGCATCGAGCAGCTAAGGTCTGCCCTCCTCTTTTCTTTACTTCTTTTAATAGAGCAGTTTCTACTTCTGCCCTGCATTCCTATATGTTCTTTCCTCTTTAGGAAAGCCTCTATTGCAGCCATTTCCTAGACCTGTAAAGCTGTGGATTATGTTTTCTTTTGGTCCTTTGTTGCAGGTGCAAGTTGGAGTGGCATGGAGGCAGGGGAAGAGCAGATTTCTATTTCTGTTTCCCTCCACAGCTCGGCGCCTCTCTCTCTCCCAAGATTCCTATTTTCCTTTCTTTCTTTCCCTAAATCTACACTATTACTTTTGAGATCTTTCTATTGTTCTGTTATATATAGCAAAGCATTGGGTAGTGTATTCTTTTTCTTATTCTTTTTCAGAATATGATTTGATTTTAAGTTCATATTTCTTGCACACCTTGTACTGCTCTTCCTTGTTAATAATTTTCTTTTTTTCCAACGTTCTATTATGTATATAGCAGTTCTCTTGGTAGTATATAATCTCATTTATTCATTCTTTTATTCTACATATTGTAATTAAGTTCTTGGCTCTTAATTCTAGATTCTTGATTCTCTCTTTTTTTTTTCTGATTACGAGAAGGATGCATATATGTATATGGGATTTATAGGTTAATTAAATTCCTAATTCTTGGCTAATCAATCCTTCTTAACTACTTATAACTATTCCATATTGTTGTAATTTCTTTTACAACTCTAATTAATGTAGCATTCATAACTACCATTATTAAGTGATTGCATTAATCACTCTATAATAAATACTTCCATTAACAACATTAATACTTAGAGAAATATTAATTACTTAAGAAATTATATTATTTACATTTAATAATCCAATCATCATTAATTGTTATAATGATTGCTTTAAATACCTTATTATAAGAACTTGTCTCTTAAATGCCAATCCTATTTAATGATTGCATTAACCTCCTCAATAACTATTAATGATTGCTTCTTCAAATGACATAATTAATAATAAGGATTATTAACTACTACCAATGATATACATACTAATAAATTTTTGAAACTTTTGGTTTCGTAATCTAAAAATAAGGAATAAATTTCGAAAAGTTCACTACTTATATCGGAATTCAAAAAGCGGGGTATTACATGTATCTTCTTATGCAGCTTGATGTCAACCTGTTTGATACAAGGTTTATTCTATCTCGCTGCTTCTTGGTCTTCATATCGACCTATCCATTGATCTGTCTATTGATCTATCGATCTGTCCATCGATCTGCTATCAATCTGTTATAGATTTGTTATCATCTGTCATCGGTAAGTATGATGGTCTCATGTGCGATAAATTAGATGCAATAAAAATTAAGTCTAGATAGATCAAGTTAATCCTATGAACAGATCGTTACATCAACCTGTTCTCACATTTTGACTTAACCAATTACATAACAAGGTCGATCTTTATAGCACAAATCGTTAATTTAATCTGGCCTTACAGGTTGATCTCCAAAAAAATAAGATCAAGCTCTATGACACATGTCATTAACTCAACATGATCTTACAAGTTAACTGATCTACTATTGAGAATATAGATGGTTCCTATGGACACGATCTGTCTTTCATCGATCTGTCCTTACACTTAACCATCTGTTACGTCTATCTAATCTAGACACAAATAAAACATAAACACCTAAGCATCAATAGACAATAAAGTGTAAGCACAGTTTAATATCATGCATATATATTAAGGTTTCACATTATGGTTTCGCATCATCAAAACATATAAATAATGATTTCCACAATCATCAAAAAGGTTCCCAACACTTTCCAAAGATACGAAGAATTTATTGTTACAAAAACAATATTTTATCGACTACTTTTTGGAATCACATGCAATATTTGTCTGAATCTCCTCCAAACACAATTGTCTTACCCCCAAAAGGGGTGTATCCACTTGACGGGTTGACAAAGTGCATAATATCTCTAAGAGTTCGATCTAAAGCTTCAAAATAATACTTATCCATCATTGGTGCTTCATCCCAAATAATAAGCTTATATTTAATAATAAGGCTTGCAAGCGGAGTTCCTTGCTTAATGTTGCACGAGGAATCCTCATTTACATTTATTGGAATTTTGAATCGAGAATGAGTTGTTCTTCCACCAGGCATCAATAGAGATGCAATACCACTTGAAACAACATTTAATTTTTTAACCTCAGTGATGCAGATAGTGTTCTCCATATAAAAGTTTTATCGGTGCCTCCATATCCATATACGAAAAACATTCTTCCAAAATCTAAATGTAGTGCATTCATTACAGTATCATAAATATTGCGCTGCTCATTAGTAAGCTTAGTAATCAAGATATTGTGTTCCTCCGTCAAAGCTTTATGACCATACCTCATTTCATATTGACTAATCTATTTTCATCATATTAAAAAAAATCAACACTTGGATACACAATTTTTCCGGATTCTCATAGACTCTTACCAAAATCTCTCAAAAGTTTATCAATTTCCACAAGACAATAACTCTTAATTTGATCAGGCGTTAATTGCAGCTCTGCATTTAAAAAAAATAATTAATGGTTAATTATTTTAAAAATATATTGGCTTATGTACGCAATTTTATGGAAGAAATGTCACCTAGATGATTCATAGAAGACTTTTGTTTATGTAAAATATCATCTGATAAATACGTCCAAAATGCATTCCAAACTTCTTCTGGACGACTTAAAGAATCTGAAGATAATAAAGTCACGAACAAATTTTTTAAAGATTTTGTAGCCAAAAGCTTGCTTCAATTATAGCCTCAATGTATTCTTTATCGTCACTCAATAATCCTAGTGCAAATCAAACATCCTTGAATGAATTGTATAAGATCTCATTCATAGTTCTTATATTATTCATAGCATGTAGGTCCGCACACTATATTGAGTAAATATCTCAGATAGTAATTTTATCCACTATCAGGTGGCATATAAAATATTCTTCTAATTGATAATCCTTGTTTTCTCGGTTTCCATTCTCTCAGATCTTGTTTCCAAACAAATTGTGTTAGAAATTCTGCATATGTAAGTTTTTTGTTGTGAGATATTTTTTATTTGCCTCAAACCACGCTAAGAACATGCTTTCTCCAATTGCCAGTTTCTTCAGCACTTCATCAGTTCCATCTGAATTTGAAAATATTATATTTTGTTCACCTAGAAGATGAAATTGCAGTCTTTCAAGAGAAGATTTTCTGAATTGAATTTTGAATCCAAATATTTGTCAAACAGCCTCACAAGGTGACATGTATCTGCAATCATAATACATATTAACTTTATCAATATTATTTCCAACATGTTCTTCATTTGTGATCTTATAGAAAGATGTTGTTACACGATCATTTTCCTTATTAATGTATTTGAAAAAATATTTGATGGATCGTGATTGGTTACACCATTCAACATTTATGTGTGTTTCGTTCTTAATCAAAAGATAACGATTGTGGGGAACAACATATATATTATCCAAAGATACACCATTCTTCGATATTGTTCGTCCATTGTCTCTTCTTCTGTATACTGGATAACCATCTTTATCCATGTTCGTTGTTTCGACGTATTTTTTGGTAAAATACTTTGTACAACGACCATTTGTCATACAAAGTGAATTTTTGTTTGCCGTTCCACATGGACCATGAACTATGAAACCTTGTACAACCGCATAATACTTTGGATCAAAAACTTTATATGGTATTTCAATAGAAATAATTTTGTCGATGTTTTCGGGTGAAAGATCTGTTTCTTCTTTAGAAATAAAGAGCAATATATGCGAATGTGGGAGTCCTAGTTTTTGAAATTCAATAGTGTATAGAACTATAACAATATTAAATAAAATATACTCCCTCTGTCCCGCTAAATGTGGCCATATTTCCTTTTTGTGATGTCCCACTAAAAGTGGCCACTTTCCCAAAAAAGAAAAAGTTTTACCTTTAAAATATCTATCTCCTACTTTTTTAAACACAATACTTTACTTTTTTAATCTTCGTGTCGGATCCTTTGTGGCCGCATTTAGCGGGACGGCGGGAGTATTAAATTTGTAAAATTATATCTATACATAATTAATACATAAAAAATTTAGAATATAACATTATTACGCAATAATACATGCTCTCACTACTCCATATAATTCTCTTTTGCATAGATCTTCTACCAAATTATTCAATTTCATTTTGAAAACACGACAAACAATATTTGGACGATCTTCAGGTTTCAATCGTTGACTTTCTACATATCTCAGTATCTCTGGCCATTTTGGATTGCATATAAATGTGATAAACAAATTAGGATATTCATCCCATTTTCATATTTACATTTCTTCTTGATAATATTGAATCATGTATCTTGCTCCTCCAATGAAAGATGATGGCATCACAACTCTTTTTCATTGACTTGTTGAATGCGTGTCACCTCTGATAACAACATCTGTAAGACCTTTATACATATCACTTCTTCTTCTTCTTTTTATTTGTATGGACATATGTCACACCCCATCCTCCGTCCTCGTGGAAAAGTCCGGTGCGCGACTATAGAATAGATAAATGAAGGTAAAGTGAAACCCTGAAAGCTTTGACTGAAACGAAAGGACATTTCGATAACTGTGTTTTTGTTCATAACAAAGAGTTTAACTCTGAATTGACACCTTCGTCAAACAAAACTGATAAAACCTCTTGCAGCGGAATAAGGATCGACATAAGTCTACGTGTATGAAGACACGTAAAACCCCAAGAGTTCAACTACGCAAAAGACTGACAAGCCCGTCATAGCACCTCCTTTCATCACGTCTCAACCTGCACATTTATAAATACATGCAGGGCTGAGTACAAACGTACTCAGTAGGCACATGCTGAAAATGCATACATACATATATATATATAATTGTCAATGCCGTAAGAGTGAAACATAGGGATTTTATCTGAAAATACCCATGTTCACTAAATTCTTTTGTGATTCTTAAAATTTGACTGCGCAGTCTAAGTTCTTTAGTATCCTGCCATATCTGTTCTTTATATGTGCCGAGAAGGTGGCCACCTTCTACGGACACCTGACCGGCCAACCCGATCGATGACTCATGGTCCTTTAACCGGCCAACCCGATCGATGACTCACGGTTACTTGTGTACACTAGTTCGAGTAGGTTAAACCACCCACTGGAACCCGAATTCGATTTCATAATTGGAACCTTAAACCAGGAGCCTTAACCAGGAACCTTAAACCAGGAACCTTAACCAGATAGGCTTCATACAAAACATAAATCATTTCGGCAAGACAATACTTTGAAACATATCTTCTCCATTTGAGATCCTTTCGAAAACAACATAAATAGAATACGTGCACACATAATTTTCTTTGTAATAGAAAGCCTACTTGGATCGTCTGGACTGACGACTGCTTCATTCTCGAACTGCGGTCCTGACCTTTCGTCGTACCCTTTAAATAAATCTCGAGTGAGATAATATTTTCGAGCGCATCTAATATTCTCTAAGTGTAAGGAATTATTATCCTTTGTTATTTGAGAATTATTCTCGGTTCTTTTAACTTGGCTATCGTTTGAGTTTCGAATTTAAATTCTAGGAGGGTCATTCGATGATTTCTAATCAAACCATGTTTTGACTTTGATTAAACACCTAACTTTATGTTTGATCATTTCTCAGCACTCATGCTCGTCTAAGATCAAAACATCTTTGAATATCATGAAACTTAATACAATGATATAAACCTATAACAAAACACGTTCGTTAAATAAAACATCACATAACACCTTTCATGCTCTCGAGTTCAAATTAAATGAGCAGTTGACTTTGAATAATAATAATAAATTGGAAATAATTCCAATTGTAACGAATCAAACTTTAAAGTGACTATAACATCGTAAAGTTTTATAATCCGAAGACAAAACACATAAAATCATTTTACTCTATTTTTCACGAATTTTCAAAGTTAGATAATTTCTAGATTTTCGTTGGAATTGACAGTTTGCGCAACCATTTTGAAAAATTCATAACAAATCAAAAACACAACGAAACGGGGTGATTCAAATTGGAGATTACTCCTAACTCGATCTAGTATTTTATTATTTTAAAAATTCTACTCATCTGTACTTAAAATGACGAAAGAAAATCCGACAGAAACTGTCTCCCGCACTCATTTTTTTTTAAACATACTCGATTTATTTCCGTAAATTCAAATAATACTCGTATTTAACCTACATACATGCTCGTCTATTCGATTCATCCGAGAAAAATCGAAAACATATAAAACGACGAGCTCAAGTTAACTTCTCAAAACCTAACATGCTTAGATTTTATTGAAACTTAAAACACATGTTCATCTAACTCATACGAGCAACATTAATTCTCGACATTTTTCGATTCGGGTTCATCCCGATAAAAATCGAAAAGGGTAGCCCTTATTTCACTTTTTCATCGAGCTCAAAATATGGAAATAAAACCGTAGAAACGTAGGTAAGATCGAGGGCTACCTTTCTATCGGATTAGATTTCGAAGAAATCAGAAAAAAGAGACGAACGGTACGAAAATCGGAGCAAAACTCCTCCCTTTTTCTCCTCTTTCTCTCACGTCATTTGCTCTATGAAATTCTCACGTGAAAACTGAATTTGGGGGTGACTTTGTGGTCTTTTTATAGGCCACAAGTTGCCCCTCCAATATCTAAGTATGCGGGGTCCAAACCGTCTTTTCGCCTCTTAGATATTTTTGATCCGATTCTTTGTTATTTATCTATCTCGGTTGAAACGGGAATCAACACACTCGTCTTTCTTACTCATTAAAAATATCTTCGTCTCTCGTGAACTAAAGTCGGGGTTTGGCCCGATCGAATTGCACGTAAATCGAGAAAATACTTGTTTCTCGATTTCTTGATAAATATCAATTTAAAAATCCGTTTCTTCTGAAATAAATTTTATTAAACTTCTCAGGAATTTTCTCATTACTCGCTATAAAATCGAAAAATAGAAGTTTTCTCAATTTCTCGAGTTCTCGATTTTACTATTCACTGACGGCGAAAATAAAATTTCCGCCTATGGTCCGTATCGCGATAAAAGTGTATGTAAATTATCGCGCTTTGTCCATATCCCGGCTCGGACTTTAAATCCGGGCATTCGAATGAATCCCGTATTTCGCTTCTTAGATATATCTAAATATCTAAATTTCAAAATATCTAAATTTCAAAATATCTAATTTCGAATGAATCCCCTATTTGCTCTTGTTACCCGTTATAAAAGTATAAGCCGGTTCTCGAAAGAGCAGAGATTTGGTCTCCATTTTCGCTGAAACTTGGCAGCAAGCTTCAAAATAAAGTTTCTAATGCAAAATTTTATTCTTGGGATTTTTTAAACACTTATAAGCCCGATATAAAATACTCGGGTGTTACATTCTATCCCCCTTAACATAAATTTCGTCCCGAAATTTGCTAATCTCCAGGGTAACATTTCTGACAACTACTCATTCAATAACTCTTGAAACTTCCAATCCAGAAGTAGATACGGATTTTTCTACATAACTCATATCGTCACCCAGGGCGATATCATTCTCCTCTTATCTCTCTTGCACTTCTTTAACATTCATCTCGACTTATATAAATCACTTTATTCCTTTCTTGGACCGTTTCAATTCATTGCATTCTTTTATCACATTTATGCTCCGGAACGAATCCCGTCAAGCAACTTTATCACACTTGTACTCCGGAACGAATCCCGTCGAGTAACTTAACATACTTGTACTCCGGAACGAATCCCGTCGAGTACCTTTATCGATGAATATTATATCATAACTTAGTGTATCTCTCTAGCTGTGAGAAGATATCACTCTAATCGTTTCTCTATTTATTTCCAGAACTTTGACTCATAGTTCTGCGTCACTGGGTTGCACATCCACTGAAGGATGGCCGTTTCTCTGAGGTGGCGGCATAAGCGTAACCTCACTTTCATCATAAGGAACCTCATTCTTATCTTCATTCTAAACTTTATCCCTTCTTCGAAGTGGCATACGGTAACATGGAGACAACCCACGTTACAATATACATACTTAATGTTAGCACTTACTATATGTCCTCAGCATATAAAATCTCAAAACTATAATCATGTTACCTAGATAGCCATATACCGAATACGTCTTAGTTCCGAAGGTTTAAGAAAATTTATTGTGATAGCTTATCAATCATGTGGGTCCATCATCTCTCATGATAACTTAAGCGAGGGTTGGAAAAACTGTTTAGAGACAGACGTCAACCGATTAAATATTAGAAAGAAAGAAATGAAACTGAATTTCAAAAATGCTGAGCTTTAGGGTCCGGAGACCAGAATGACAACTACTGAGATCTTCTTTATCACATGGGGTGATCAAGCCCATCACAATCACTTCTCAGTCATAAAGATACTTAGGTTCAGGGATAATATTTCAATGGTTGTCTTGACTAGAACTTCTTTTACCATAGAGTTTAGAAGGACCTCATATGACTTCTTAATTGCATTAAGATCATAGAGTTCAACTCAATGATATAATTGATTACTGAAAGGAATTTAATGACTTGCATTTTTCGTGACAATACCCATGAATTGAACTGAATAAACTGAAATTAACTGAACAGAACTAAACTGAGCTGAGCTGAATTGAACTGAATTGAATGAACTGAACTGGATTGAACTGAATTGAATGAGCTGAGCTAAAACTAAACTTGAATTGAACCAAAACTTTCTACGTTCCACTGAATAGAAAATGAAACTGAAATTGAAACTGAAACTGAAATTGAACTTCCTTATTCTCTACGTCCTACTGAAACTGAATTTCGCTTATTAAACTGAAACTGAAATTTGCTACTCGTGAATTGAACTCACGCATCGTTCGGGTTATAACTCTCTAAGAAATCTAGCAATAATTCAATAGCCGAAACGAATCTTCGTTGAGGTATACTACCGAATAAGGTGACCATGATTGTGTCACTAATCATATAATGTCATTCGTTGAAATCATCTTGGGGTCACTGCTCCTTCGAGTCCTTCATTCTTTCATAATCTTTATTCCTCATTGAAACAGAGTTTCAAAGCTCATTTATACTCATTAATACTCATTCATACTTTTCATTTCTCATTGAAACACAGTTTCAAAGCGCACTCATATTGTCCTCTTCTTTTATTTGAGCAGCTAATATCCTACTTCTCAATTCAGGTTTCAAAATCATCTCTCCTTGATGAATAATGTGCTTTGGATCAAACACGTATTTTCTATGTTGTGACACATGGAAAACGTTGTGAACGTTTCCAAAACTATGTGGTAAGACTAATCTATATGCCATTGGACATATTCTTTTCATGAATTTCGTACGATCCAATAAAACGAGGTCTGAATTTTCTTTTCACATCAAATATGATTAATCCTTTAAAAGGAGAAACCTTTAAGAAAACTTTATCTCATATTTCAAATTGTAGCTCGGTTCTACGAGTGTTAGCATAAGACTTATGTCTATTATGAGCTTATTTGATTCTTTCTCTAATTTGTCTAACAATCTCAATCATCTCGCTGACTGAGTCTGGGCCTACTATCGTTCTTTCACCTACTTCGTCCCAATAAAGTGGCGATCTACACTTCATTCCATATAGTACTTCATATGGAGCCATCTCTATAGTCGCCTGATGTAGTGCCTTCACTTGCTGTCAAGCCAAATATCCTTCTACGAAGGATGCTATATCCTTTTTCATACCATCCCACTAGAATTTCTTCTTTAAATTATGGTACATCTTCGTACTTCCTGGGTGGCGGTATACGGTGCATCATGTACTTCACTCATGATTTCTTGCTCGAGTTCTTCACTATGTGAGACGCATAGTCTTCCCTCAAAGGTGATGACATTATCAACTTCTTCATGACAACTTGTAGCATTGTCCTTCCTCACTTTCAATCGTATCTTCTCAAATTTTCCATCACTCTTTTGAGTATCTAAAATTCTAGTTCTCAAGTAAGGCTCTACTATTAAAGTGAATAATTTCTTCCACTGTCTCGGGTGGTGGTAAAATTTTCAAGTTCATCAACTCAAACTCTTTTATGAGTTTATTCTCTTGGGTTAGAAGTAATATAAGCTTTGAGGAAGTCTTACAACTTAAGGCATCAGCTACTACGTTAGCTTTTCCTGGGTGATAATTTATACCACAGTCGTAATCCTTCACTAATTCGAGCCACATTCTCTATCTCATATTAAGGTCTTTCTGCTCGAAAAAGTACTTGAGACTCTTGTGATCTGTGAAAATTTCACACCGAACTCCATAGAGGTGTGTCTCCAAATTTTTAGATCCTGCACTACGGTAGCTAACTCCAAATCGTAAGTTGGGTAATTCAGTTCATATGGTCTTAGTTGTCGTGATGCATATGCTATGACTTTTCCTTATTGCATCAATACACATCCTAATCCGTCCTTGGATGCATCCATATAGACTACATACTCTTTGTTGGGCTCTGGGATTGCCAGTATTGGGGCGGTAGTCAACTTTTCTCTCAAAAGCTGAAAACTGGCTTCACATTCTAGAGACCACTTAAACTTGATTCCTTTACGTAGTTGTTGTGTCATTGGTCCTCTATCTTGGAGAATCCTTCGATGAATCTCCGATAGTATCTAGTTAATCCTAAGAATCTTCTGATTTCATTTGGAGTCGTTGGTGACTTCCATTCTAGTACAACTTCTATCTTGATGGGATCTACCTTAATTCCTTCAGACGACACAATGTGTCCAAGAAACATTACTTCCCTAAGCCATAATTCACACTTGCTGAATTTAACATAGAACTTCTCGTTTCTGAGGGTTTCTAAGGAAATTCTTATATGTTTATCATGTTCTTCTTCATTCTTCGAGTAGATAAGAACATCATCTATAAAGACCAAGACAACTTGTCGAGGTAATGGTGGAACACAAGGTTCATCAGGTCCATGAACACTGCGGTGCATTGGTTAATCTGAAAGGCATCACTATAACTCATAGTGACCATACCGGGTTCGAAAGGCAGTTTTAGGAACATCTTCCGGTCGGATTTTCGGTTGGTGGTATCCTGATCTCAATTCTATCTTTGAGAAGACACATGTTCCCTTAAGTTGATCAAACAAGTCATCAATCCTGGGTAAAGGATATCAGTTCTTGAGCGTCAGCTTGTTCAAACCTTTGTAGTTTATGCACGTTCTTAGAGTTCCATCCTTTTCTTTTTCATGAAAAGCACGTGTGACACCTAAGGTGATACACTAGGACTGATAAAACCTAGGTCCAAAAGTTCTTGGTGTTGTATCTTGAGTTCTTCTAACTCTTTAGGGGCCATCCTATAAGGTGCTTTGGATATTGGAGCTGATCCTGTTTCCAGGTCAATTGTGAACTCTAATTGCCTATCTGGTGGCAATCCTGGTAGTTCTTCTGGAAATACTTCTGGGTATTCCCGTACAATGACTACATCTTCCAGTTCTTCTTACTTCTTTTACTTCTTCCTTCAAGTAAACCAAGTATGCTGAACATCCTTTCCTTACTAGCTTCGTAGCTTGCAGTGCTGAGATAACTGCCTTCTTCTTGTTTATGGTAATCTCATGAAAACTCGTGGGTTATTTTTCCTATATGTGGGAATGAGATTTGTCTTTTCTTGTAAAGGATTAGGGCATAGCCTTCGGCTAGCCAATCCATGTCTAAGATTTTGTCCACGTCGTTCATCGAGATTACACTAAGATTGTTCGCAAAAACCTTAAGTGATCCTAAATCCAAGCTTAAGTTAGAGCAAGAATGTGTGAGAGTAGTAGTTTCTCCCAACGGTGAAGAAATTCTTAAGGTTGTCTCTACTGGTTCTAGTTCCAGTCTTATGTTCTCTACACATGTTTGAGCAATGAAAGAATGGGACGCTCCAGTATCAAACAAAATAATTACTGGTGTGTTGAGGAGGGTGTCCCTACTTGTCAGGTTCCCTGATTTTCTTCAGACTATTTCTATTTCATTGCATAAGCTTGGTCTGTCATGGCTGTTTCTCATGTTTGCGTCGTTGGTACTAAGGTGGTAGTGGTGGGGGTGGTGGTAACTGCTGAGGTTGCTGATATTTTTTTGGGGTTGAGCCTGAATTGCTCGGATATGCTGGTCCGTCGCTGTCTGACTAGACCTTGCGCCTGTTTCCTATTGTCTAGTAGGACAATAGTTTGCGAAGTGCCTCCTCTGGCCACACACAAAGTACTTGTCGCTATCTGCTATACATATTCCGTCGTGCATCTTCTTGCACTTGAGACAAATAGAATTTTATTTTTTTTCTAAATAGTTCCCTCCCTGAATGGTCGGGTTCTATTTCTCGTCGTCTTGGGAACATGTTTGCTCTTCCCATGGTTTCTTTGAAATGGGCTGCGTTCTGGTTATCCTCCCATTTCCTCTTGCTTTTAAAGCCTTGAGATATGTTTGGGCGGACATCATAGTTGCAGTAGCTGTATGTTTTTCTCCTGGCATAGCAGCCTCAATGTCAAGAGCTCGGTTGAGGGATGTAGTGTAAGACGATCCCCCATGGCTTGCCAATGCCATCCCAATTTCGTACCTCAGACCGGCACAAAACTTTTCAGCCATTTTCTCATCTGTGTCTACTTGTTCTGGCGCATATCGTGCCATATCACAGAACACTCGATCGTATTCTGTTACATGTATCCTTCATTGCTTAGATTATATTATTCCATCTCTTTCTTCTTACTACAACTCTAAGGAATATATTTGTCGTATATCCATATCTTGAACTCTTCCAAGTAATTTTTCCTAGTGGTTCATGGGTCATAGTCTATCTGTGTGCTTCCCACCATAAATCTGTTGATCCCATCTGTTGGTAACGAAACGCACATCATGCATTCTTGATCCGTACAACGCCGAAAGTTAATGATGCGTTCTAAAGTTCATACCCAAACTTCTACTTTAGTAAGATCTCCCATTCCGTTGAAAATAGGTGGCTTATGTCTAAAAAAATAGTTCCTCAATTCTATGTTCAGGCGGTGGGAGGGTGAGGTTACTTCTCGTTCAAGTTTATGTCTTTTATCTATGTTTCTAGAACCTTAATCTTTACCTCCGCCTCTTGGGCTTCAAGCTCTTCTCGATGGCATTCTACTGAGTTAACATCTTATCTTATTCAGATATTTTCTTTACTATATAGGTCCATATTCTTAAGTTCATGGCTCTATAGTGGAGTTATCCACTACCTTTCTATCATCTTCTTTTCCTTTGGCTTTTTCTCGATTGCTTCTCGAGTTTTTCCACCCTTCTTTGGGTTGTTCTTGTATCTGAGTGTTCTCAAAACTTATGTATTATTAGACCTCTCCAACGGTAGGTATAGGATGCTAGGAACTCACCGAGATCCTCTGATTCTTTTCTTTATGATATCTCAAAACTTATGTAGTTGATTCTAAAATTTGGTACCTTTTTGTCTTATCATTTGTTGTCATCTTGACATGAATAAGACCACTAATTAAACTTTCTTAACATGCTTGGTAATTTCGTGAGAAGGATTTGGTTTAAAACCAAAATTGCTTAAGAGTTTAGATCGATGACTCATCATCAACGATGATAACTTCTTGAGGTTTCTAGTAGGATATACTTAACATCATAGAACTCTGGGGAAATCTAGATTTAAGATTTGTTATTCAAAGATAATTAAATCTTTAATAACCGAGTTAATAATTTCATTCAGTTTAGATTCTACGGTAGAAATGATAACTTATCGGATCATAGCCGTGATCTTGATTCGTTATAAAAGAGAAGATCTCTCTCTTTTGTTTTCTCGTAATTGGCCTTAGCCTTTGTTTTGGATATTCTCCTTTTTTCTGGTTCTTTTCGTTTCTTCTTCATTCAGATTGTTCTCGTTCTCGATTTCGAGTAGCTTGTAAAAGTTCTTCTAAGTTCTCTTTTCTAAAGGGAACAAGTTCTCTTTTCTAAAGGGAACATACATCTTAAAGCATTCTACGTTCATAGGAAAAAGCTCTAACGTCATGACAATGATTATGACTCATCTTAAAAGAAACATTTGAACTTCAACTTTGAAAAAAATCGTTCTTACTGCTTTCACTTAAATACTTCACTTCAAAACATCTTAAAAACTTTTCTCGTAGAGCATACTTTTTCTTCTTTCAATACTCAACTTCATACTAAAGAAATACGTATATTTCTTAAAAAAAATCTCAAACTTCAATTAGAAAGAAATACCTTCATTTCTTTATAAATCTTGAACTTTAAATGAAAAGAAATACATTCATTTCTTTTCAAATCTCAAATTTCAGCTGATAGGAATATGCTTATTCCTCTTAAAACATAAAACTTCAACTTCTTAAAATGTTTACCTCTTTCTCGTTGAGCGTGATGTGTCGGAGTGCTAGGCTTGTCAACTCACTCAACTAGTCTAGCGAACGATACTAGACTAAACTCGAAAGAAGACTCTTGGGTTTAAAGCAAATTGCTCTGATACCACTTTGTCACACCCCATCCTCCGCCCTCGTGGCAAAGTCCGGTGCGCGACTATAGAATAGATAAATGAAGGTAAAGTGAAATCCTGAAAGCTTTGACTGAAACGAAAGGACATTTCGATAACTGAGTTTTTGTTCATAACAAAGAGTTTAACTCTGAATTGACACCTTCGTCAAACAAAACTGATAAAACCTCTTGCAGCGGAATAAGGATCGACATAAGTCTACGTGTATGAAGACATGTAAACCCCCAAGAGTTCAACTACGCAAAAGACTGACAAGCCCGTCATAGCACCTCCTTTCATCACGTCTCAACCTGCACATTTATAAATACATGCAGGGCTGAGTACAAACGTACTCAGTAGGCACATGCCGAAAACGCATACATACATATATATATAATTGTCAATGCCGTAAGAGTGAAACATAGAGATTTTATCTGAAAGTACCCATGTTCACTAAATTCTTTTGTGATTCTTAAAATTTGACTGCGCAGTCTAAGTTCTTTAGTATCCTGCCATATCTGTTCTTTATATGTGCCGAGAAGGTGGCCACCTTCTACGGACACCTGACCGGCCAACCCGATTGATGACTCACAGTCCTTTAACCGGCCAACCCGATCGATGACTCACGGTTACTTGTGTACACTAGTTCAAGTAGGTTAAACCACCCACTGGAACCCGAATTCGATTTCATAATTGGAACCTTAAACCAGGAACCTTAACCAGGAACCTTAAACTAGGAACCTTAACCAGATAGGCTTCATACAAAACATAAATCATTTCGGCATTGACAATTATATATATATGTATGTATGCGTTTTCGGCATGTGCCTACTGAGTACGTTTGTACTCAGCCCTGCATGTATTTATAAATGTGCAGGTTGAGACGTGATGAAAGGAGGTGCTATGACGGGCTTGTCTGTCTTTTGCGTAGTTGAAATCTTGGGTTTTACGTGTCTTCATACACGTAGACTTATGTCGATCCTTATTCCGCTGCAAGAGGTTTTATCAGTTTTGTTTGACGAAGGTGTCAATTCAGAGTTAAACTCTTTGTTATGAACAAAAACTCAGTTATCGAAATGTCCTTTCGTTTCAGTCAAAGCTTTCAGGGTTTCACTTTACCTTCATTTATCTATTCTATAGTCGCGCACCGGACTTTGCCACGAGGGCGGAGGATGGGATGTGACAACATACATCAATCTTGACAATTCAACCATAGTATATGTATCAACTACGAATTGTTAAAATAGTCTTTTTGAAGAGAAAATAGTCGTTGCTTAATTTTCTCTTTCGTGCAACCTATAAGCGAAGTATTATCTCATACTAACGATTTTTCGAGATTTAGTTGATTGAAAGGTTTTTGTATTACATAGAGGAGTTTTCATATTTTATTATATGGAAAAATTGAAAGTTGAATAGATAGTGTAACATACAATAGTATAAATATTTCAATGGCAAAATTCTTGTTTTTATGCAATTTTCTATATGCAGTTAGAACTCTATTATAGATATAACGGTAAAATAAAAAAATATATTTCTTATTGTTTAATTTTTCCTATAAATATTTCGATGGCAACATACATTTTTATTTCTTATTTTTTAATGTTTCCTTATTACTCCCTCCGTTCCATTCAAGATGACTCATTTTGCCATTTCCGTCTGTCTCAACAAGATGACTCATTTCCTTTTATAATAATTTTTTTAGGAGAGATATGTATTGAGTAAGTAAAAAGAAGGAGACTTTATTGGTCTGCGTGCCCAAAAGAAATGGGCCATCTTGAGTGGGACGGAGGGAGTATATTACTTTTTCCTTATTCTTTATAAGAATATATTTCAGATTTTGACCACAATAATAATACATAATCTATTAAATTAAACAATATAACCATTATGCATTTCTTTATAAACATAAAATAATATAAAAGTCCACTTCAAACAAATAAATAAATTGGCTTGCAGATTAGCAGGAGGCCCGTACGTTGGTTTGTAGATTGGTAAGAGGCCCACTTGAATGACAATTAAATTTGCAGATTGGCAGGAGGCCCACTTGAAAGGCAATTAATATATAAATAAAAGTCCAATACAACAAATAACAGTAATACTATTCAAACTCTAAGAGTAGTATAAATACATTAGTTTGCAGGTTTTTCTTTCAGAAACGATCGATTGATTCATTTCTTCTTCTTCAATTTTCTCATCTTCTTCTACTACTTTTTTCTTTTTCTATAATTTTGTCTATAAACTCCTCGATCATTTCTATATATGTTCATTAAATGGGTGTAAGTATTTTGTTCCTCCATACATATTCAATATATAGTTATAATTTTAATTTTCATTTCCATATTTGCTGCATAATAAGTTTTAACTTTTTTTTGTAGATCTCTATATATGTTGGCAAACACATCCAATATTTGTTGTAAGTTATATTAGCTTCTTAAAAAATTAATGTTTATACGATTTTTTTACCTTCATTACATGCTGATGACCGGATCTGAATTTTTATTTTTCAAAAATTGAAAAGTTTTATTTTCTTTATTTTTTCTCCATAACCATCTTTCCCGTTTTTAAGCAACAAAGAGTATGATATGCTCATTAAACGGGTGTAACGGTATGTTTCTCCAAATATATTTAATATTTTTTTTTGTGTTCCATATTTTTTCATAATAACTATTCATTATTTTTTTTGTAGATCTACATATATGTCGGTGAGCACCTCCAATATTTGTTGTAAGTAATTCGCTTCTTAAGAACTTGATGTTTATATGTTTTTATTTGCCTACTTAATTTGCAGTATGTCTGAAGTTATTTTTTTTAGATCTACATATATGTCGGCGAACACTTCCAATATTTGTTGTAAGTAATTTGCTTCTTAAGAACTTGACGTTTATATATTTTTATTTAGCTACTTAATTTCCAGGATGTTTGGATTTGGTTTTTTTTTTTGTTGCAAAAATTGAAAACTATTATTCTTCACAAATATGATCTTTAATAAAACATGCATGTTCCAAAAATAAATGTTCATAAATATCATTTTTATTTATTCATTTGATTATGTTGTTTGTTTGATTGAAATAAAAAACCATTCTTCAATTGAGATTTGATTTTATTCGCATTTAATAAATATAACTCTTAATAATTGACTTAATTATATTCTTTGTTGATATAATTTTTATTATACTTAATTAGTTTAACTAAAAAAATTGCCCTTTTCACTTTTTATCCTTTTGTATCTTTCTAAAAAATGTTCTTTTTGTCCATAACTAAATTGAAAAGGATAATTAATATTAATAATACATAAATTTGAAAACAATAAGGGTTTATCTTACTCACTGCATAAGCACCTTGGAAGCCATACCTTTTGGATTGTCCGGCACGAATCAAAATCTTGAAGAGTGTCATTATCTCAATTAAGTTCTCAATTTCAACAGGAAGTTCAGCAGATTCTTCGAGCTTTCAAAACAAAAATAAATATATATTTAGACTTTAAAATGATTAATCAAAACCTTTTTTTAATATTATTATTTTTCATATGTAAAAAATAGTACCATATCCATTTCCTCATTGGTTTTTTCCAATGAGTTGGAGACATTATGTTACCCAAACATTAAATGACGTTTGACCATTTTCATCAGCAACTTTTAAAGTAAACATATGCCTATATTATGCATGAACACATTTTTAATAATGTCATTTAATTGAAAAAAATTTCGTATTTTTATGAAAAATTACTGTTGGGAACCCCACGAATTTATTTATGTTTTGATAATGTTTCTCGAAACAACATTTAGTCATTTTATGATCTAGAAAACCAAGTAGTCAATGTTATCTTTTAAGGAATAGTTTCACTATAAAAGAAGCAGATCGTATAATTTACCATCTGTATTATTCTTGCAAAGCTTTCCTGGACACATTGATCACTATGATAACAAGTATTCACTAAGTTGTATAGACAGTTAGTTTTAAGCTTTGAGCATATCATTTTTAGTAAAAATAACGATCTGTCTCTCATTCTTACAGCTCGCTGTCTAGCGATACTTGTCTTGGTTTTCGATTTCATTATCTCTAGAACTACTTTTCACAGGTAAAAGAAGTTTGAATTTTCAAACTTACTTATAACGATCTGTCCATCTAGAGTTATTTTAGAAACAGCTACAATGTAAAAGGAAGAGATGGATAAGTTAACCATCTGTCCTCATAATCAAGCAGTAACTAGGATAGAAGACTTCTATACTTGAAACCATCTCGAGAGGAAGAACATCTGGAGTTAAAAACCCATAGCAACCCGCTGTCCAAAATACAACAGGTCTTTTTCACAAAAACGATATGTCCCTCAATTTTCCTCTACAATCAAGATGTCTTCAACATGAAGTTATAAATGTTAATTGAGAACCAAATCAATTAACTTGTGGAAGAACAGATTGACCCACAGCGACCTGCTAGGCCAAAAGCAAACGAGCTAGTCCTTACAATAATATGGTGGACTGCCGACATACATAAATTTAACATAAGTCAACCACTCAGTGTATTGTCACATCAACATCATATTTTTTAGGAATAAAGTACGAGAATATCAATTTGCAGTACGGTGAATCATTCCTAGTATGGCAAAGCACTAGGAAATCGCGTGAAAGGTGGAACAAGACGCTCATATGGCAGCGCGTGTATCAACAACACTGCCATGTAATTAATGTTGCCATTAATGCGAGGAAGAAGGATTCCTCTCTCTCTCTAATGGATAGTTCCAGCTATGGATCTATTAATACCACCTTCACTTTCAGAAAAGGGTACTAGAATTCAAGCTTTCAAATAACCATTACTCTGCTCAAAAATCTTCAAGCTCTTAACGTTCAAAAACACTCATTCACCAGTCAAGAATTCTCTAGAGTGTTTATAGTTTTGAAGGTTTATTTTCTGGAAAACAGTTTACAAAACCTCAAGTTAGGATCTAGTTTT
This sequence comes from Leonotis leonurus, assembly GCA_026898415.1. Classification (NCBI taxonomy): domain Eukaryota; kingdom Viridiplantae; phylum Streptophyta; class Magnoliopsida; order Lamiales; family Lamiaceae; genus Leonotis; species Leonotis leonurus. Next base: position 688,348 of record JAPKLX010000084.1, on the reverse strand, counting down.
GATCTAGTTGTCACCCTAGTTTGTAGTTATCAATCTTAGGGAGAAGAAGTGTAATCACAAGAAGTTATCTAGTTTTGATAATTCTTGTGGCTCGTACTCAACGAGTAAAAAGAATGGAGAAAGTTTAGTGAATTTTCGATCTAGTGTTTGATCGAGCCGTGGACGTAGGGAAAGTTCATCCCGAACCACGTTAACTACTTGCGTTCTTTATTTCTTGTTTACTTTATATTCATCTTCTTCATACTCTTGCATTATAAACTGTTGTGTTAAAGATCTACGAGTAAGAAAATGTTTTTCTCATTAAAAAGAGCATTAACCACCAAATTCCGCATACAATATTAATCAAGATTAACTTGCAATAGTTATTCTTAATTATTATTTATCTTCACATAGGGTTATATTTGAGTAAGATTAAGTCTTCCTAATAAGAAGAATCATCTTGCTACTCTAAGCTATCTTATTTATTAAGTGTGCTTAAGCCTTATATTTTAATCTTAAAAATGAGAAAACCCTAAAAGTTTGAATTGATGTATTCTCCCCCCCCCCCCCCATACACCAATCTAGCTCTTTCAGGACCAACAAGTGTTATCAGAGCAGTGGTCCATTTTTACCATTGTTTCTGTTTCACAAGAGTTAATATCTGTGTGGTCATCTTGGATAGATCTAAGAAAACGTTGTTCACAGCATAAAGCATCTGCATTAAACTAATCATCTACTTTAGTCATGGAAGGACAGATGGTACGTGCATGTGAGAACTTTTCCATCGCGGGTTATGATGACTGGAGCTTCAGAATTGAGATATGCTTGCGTGCTCAACACATCAAAATGTGGAAGGTCATCACAGATGGACCTATCAAAATTATGAACAAATGAAGCACAGAAATTAAAGATGGAACATGACCTACTCCTTCTTTGATCATAGTTGAGAAGGAGAAGACTATTGATGAATACACTGCTGAAGAAAGAAAAGAAGCTGAACTTGATGACTATGCCAAATAACTAATATCAAGCACAGTTAGAGGCATATACTTGGCCAAAATAAGACATCTCCAAACAACTAAAGAGATGTGAGATGTGCTAAAGGAGATAAGTCTTGGATCAGACATAATTCAAGAAAACAAGCTGTCTATCGCTTGTAACAAATTTGAAGAGTTCAAAATGAAGTTTGGAGAGACGATAGCTCAAATGAAGAACATGTTCATTGAAATTCTCATTGAGATTGCCATGATTGACAAAAACAAGTATTCACAACGAGAGAAAAACTTGAAAGTCATTCGAGCTCTACCTGCTAGTTGGGAAATCTACTCAGCCATGCATCCCATGATGCCAGAGTTCAATTCTCTAACCACTGATTCATTATTTGATTTACTAACTGGAAATGAGTACGAGATCAATCGTATTCATGGTTCATCTAACCCGTCTTCTAGTAAACCATCTTTTGCAGGAAACAAAGATAAAGAAACAACTTTCAAAGATAAGGCAAAAGACAAGGAAGTTACCAAACAAACACCAATTGTTGTTGTCAATGAATCATCAAGCTCAGATGATGAGAATTACCCAACGAAAAATTATTTCGAGGAGTACTCTCTCATGGCAAAAAGATTCCAAAGAATGGAAGTGAGAGCCAACCGATACAAACGTCTCTACAAAGAAAATATCAACAGAAGCTTCAAAGGGAAAGATCGATCTGGTGATCGACCTGATCGTAAAAATGAGGTAAAATCGACCTCATATGTTAAAGCTGACCTCTCCGAATATTCTTGCTTTAAGTGTGCCAGGAAGGGACACTTCAAGACTGACTGTCCCAATATATCAAAAGCGGAGAGAGATGAGCTTCGTTCCAAAAGAGACAAAAAGCTCAAAGAGCAAAGAATGCTAGCTGAGGAACAATCATCTCCAAGCCACCTGTCAGACAGCTCATCTAAAAATGATGAAGTTTTCATAGCTGATGGATTTGAAAATGAATGGTATGAGTGTCTCATGGGCCATGACAATGGACTCGACAATCAAGAGGTAAATTGTCAAGATTCTATTTCTTCTAATCCACTTGTATATGATTCTGGTGATGAAGAAGAAGGTGAAGACGATCTGTCAATAGAAGACTTTACCAAACTCATGGAAGATCATGCAAGATTGAACAAGATGTTCAAACATGAAATAAAAGAGAATGGAAGAATGGCAACCACCATTCAAGAGATGAAGGATATTTGCAGGGCGTTCAATGACAGAGAGAACGCACTATTAAAACAACTCAAAAGCAAGAGCGAGGAGAATTACACATTGAACACCAAGATATCTGATCTAATCGACCTGGAAGCATCTGCTAAACGCAAGATCAATAATTTGAGTGCCATGATCAACCACTCAATGCATAAAAAGGAAGATCGAATTCAACTTATCAATGATATGCAAAGAAGAGCTGCAGATCGGACTGGACTGAGATTTGATGGAGTTGACAAAGGTCCACCTACGGGCAAGTTTGTCAAAGAAAAAGGGAAAGACAAAATAGTTAATCTCAACAACAACAATGTGAGACAACCTCAAACTATTTTGATCAAGGAGCAAACGAACCATCAACAACAAATCCATTGAGAGCAAAAATATACTATTCAAGGAGTTGGGTACAAACAAAGGAAACCACCTACTAGGGGTAAAAATCAACCTAATCAACAACGAGTTGCTCTCTTGCTCAACCAGAGAAGACAACCACCTGCTCCCACCAAACCATCTGCTCCTAAGAGACAAGCTGCATCAGTTCAACCACCTGCCAAAAGGAAACAGATTGTCTACATTGACTTCAGTGGCAAACAGATCAGGACATCACATAATGTTTCCATTATTAGACAAATTTGGGTTCCAAAAGGAACTTTGTCTACTAACAAGGCACACTTTATCAGTAGGGTAGCTAAGTAATTTTTCATTGCAGGATGGGAGATCGATGAGAAGGAAGCACACAGCTCGGGGCGCGGTGTGGATACTTGATAGCGGATGCTCAAAACATATGACATGTAACAATGATTTGTTGATCAACTATAAGGAGAACATTGGACCAATTGTTACTTTTGGAGGAAACTCTAAAGGATATATAAAAGGTTATGGTGATCTCCAAGTTGGTAACACTACTATTCTCAATGTATCATATGTTGAAGGATTAAATTATAATCTATTCTCTATTAGTCAATTTTGTGCTAATAATAAGAGAGTAGAATTTACAACTAACAAGTGTCTTGTGAAGAATTTGGAAGGAGAAGAAATTCTTCTTACCGGAATTTTGCAGGATAGGTTGTATATCATACAATGGAACGATCAAATTGAAACCTGTCTAGTAACAAAATCAAGTACAGAGACCAGCTGGTTATGACACAAACGATTGAGCCACTTAAACTTTAAATCCATCAACAAGCTGGTAAAAGACAATCTAGTTGAAAGTCTACCTAATCAAATCTTTGACAAAGACCACGTCTGTGAAGCTTGCCAAGCTGGAAAACAAACAAGGGCATCATTTCCAACGACAAAGACAACTCACTCAACATCAAGAATTTTGGAACTTCTACATCTAGACCTTTTTGGACCTGTATCTCCATTAAGTGTAAATGGTAGAAAGTATACTCTTGTTGTAATTGATGATTTCTCTAGATTTACGTGGGTTGTTTTCATGTACAAGAAAAAGGAAACTCTAGAGAAATTACCTGATCTACTTAACAAATTGTCAAATCAAAAGGAGACATCCATCATCACCATTCGATCTGATCATGGAACTGAATTTATCAATCATATGATCGAAGATTACTACTGAAGGATGGGAATTCATCATCAGTAGCTCGAACACTACAACAAAATGGAATCGTAGAAAGACGTAACAGATCGCTAAAAGAAGCTGCCTGAACAATGCTCAATGAAATCAACCTTCCAAAGAAGTTCTGGGCAGAAGCAATCAACACGGCATGCTACACGCAAAATCGATCTGTCATCATAATACGTCACGAAAAAACTTCATACGAGCTGTGGAATAACAGGAAGCCTTGAATTACTTATTTTCGTTCATTTGGTTGTAAGTGGTACATTCACAAAATTGAGAAAACTCAATTAAAAACATTTGATAGCAAAAGTGATCAAGGAATTTTCTTAGGATATTCTGATATCAACAAAGCTTATCATGTTTTTAATAAGAGAACTCTTGTTGTGGAAGTAACACCACATGTTGTATTTGATGAAGCTAATTTTGAACTTTCAAGAACAGATAGCTCTTCATCAAACGATGATCTTACTCCATCTACGTTAAGAAACTCTACAGATAGACTAATTGATGAAATTCTTCTATGGAGTCCACGAAAAGAAGGAGAAGAAGAAGAAACCAATCAATCTGTTGTAGAAGAACTACAACAAGGGGGAACTTCACATGAAGGATGTTCACAACCATCGGTTGATGAACAACATATTCCTCAATATGTTACACTTTTGAATCCACAGCCATCTGTTCCAGATTTGGTAAATGAAATGTCTAATGTTGATCTAAATACTGACAACCTGGTTGATCTTCCTATCACATATCATCTCGAATTTGAAACTCCTCCTGATGAGTTAGAAATCGAAGTATCTGAGGAAGAAATGAAAAGACGAAGAAAATGGGTAGATAACCATCCAACTGATCTCATTATTGGGAACCTAGCAGATAGAGTCAAGACTAGACGTATGCATGGAGAAAGTGTACTGCTTAGCTGCTATCTATCTCACACCGAACCAAAAGACATCGATGAAGCTTTACAAAATGCAGATTGGATCAATTCCATGCAAGAAGAGTTAAATGAATTCAAAAGAAATGAAGTATGGTATTTGGTATATCGGCCTAGACATCAAGGTGTTATTGGAGTTGAATGGATATTCAAAAATAAGAGGGATGAAATAGGTGAAGTTGTAAGAAACAAAGCAATGCTAGTCGCCAAAGGATATTGCCAACAGGAAGGGATTGATCTAGATGAAACTTTTGCACATGTGGCACGACTAGAAGCTATCAGATTCTTTCTCGCCTACGCTACTTACCAACGCTTCAAAGTGTTCCAAATGGATGTAAAGAGTGTTTTTCTAAATGGAATTCTAGAAGAAGAAGTTTATTTGGAACAGTCACCTGGTTTTGAAGTTGAAGATGAAGACAAGGTGTATAGATTGGTCAAAGCAGTATATGGACTAAAACAAACTCCTCGAGCTTGGTATGAAACACAGTCCACCTTCTTGCTATAATCGGGATTCAAACGAGGATCAGTGGACAAAACACTGTCCACCATCAAAGTCCAAGACTATATCTTTTTGGTTCAAATTTATGTTGATTACATTATTTTTGGATCTAAATCTGAATTCCTTTGTAACAAATTTAGCAAGCTTATTCAGGACAAATACAAGATGTCAATGATGGGAGAAATGAATTTCTTACTAGGATTGAAAGTCAAACAATCTGCTAATGAGATCTTAATCAATCAATCCAAATATATCAACGATCTCATCACAAAGTTTGGAGTAAACAACAACAAACCAGTAAAAATTCTCATGCAAACAAATGGACAGATCGGTCCTGATGTGCTTGGGAAGGCAGCTGATATAAAAGAGTATCGTGGTATTATCAGATCACTATTATATCTAACTGCTAGTCGACCTGATATTACATTTGTTGTTGGTGTTTGTGCTAGGTATCAAGCTAGTCCAAGAGAATCTCACATGGAAGCAGCCAAAAGAATTTTACACTATCTCAAAAGAACTACAGAGATAGGTTTGTGGTATCCATGTGATGATAACTTTGAACTAACAGGTTACTCTGATTCTGATTATGCAGGTTGCAAGCTTGATAGAAAATCTACATATGAGACTTGCCAATTTCTTGGAAGCGAGCTCATCTCATGGTTTTCTAAAAAGAAAACTTTGGTTGCAACCTCAACAACAAAAGCAGAGTACATGGCAGCAGGGAGCTGTACAACACAAATTCTGTGGCTTAAAGAACAACTAAAAGACTATGAAGTCTTCATGGATGTTGTGCCCATCTTTTGTGATAGCTCATGCGCGATTTTCATCACAAAAAATCCTGTTCTTCACACTCGATGCAAACATGTGGATGTTCGCCATCACTTTATTCGCGATCATGTTGAAAAGAAGAACATCAAGATTGAGAAAATTCACACCAATGTGCAGCGAGCTGACATTCTTACAAAAGCATTAGCCGAAGATAGATTCAAAATGCTTTGTGGGAAACTGGGGTTAATAAACCTCATTGAAATTGGTACAAGTGTTGATAACAGATAGTTGTTGGTGAAAAGCCATCTGTTACCACACATCTTTAAATCTAGCTGTTTATTTCCATATCATACTTAACTAATCATGCAGCTAGATGTTTTACAAGGAATGTGCACATCAAGCAAAGACAACGAGCTGTTCAAATTGAAAAATCACCAGCTAGCTGTTAAAGAGAAAATTCAACAATAACAGATCGATCAAAGATGCAAAACGATCTGCTAGGGAATTATTCAAGGGGGAATCTAAACTAGTCGTAAATCTCATTTATTTCTCTAACTTCTTTAGTATTTATGTCTCATTATTAATATTAATTTCCATTTAATATTAGATAATGTCAAAAGTCCAAATGTCATAAAAAATGAGGGATAAAGGGAAGATCATTTAATGTTGCAGTCCTCGGTTCCCGTTTCGAGGCAATGATGTGACTCTTTGAAGACGCAATTTGATGGCGTGTGTATTACAATCGACCTTTGGACGGCAAATGATTAAATCAAGGAGTAATCTCAACCGTTGATTGTTATTACTTTTACATGATTCAATCTGGTCCATCCATTATTTGCCTATATATATGAGTTAGTTTGACTATTTCTCTTCTTACACTTTCAAACTTCTCTCTCTCTCAAAACCTTAAAACCGCCATTGTTGCTACTCTCGAGCTTTTCTTGAAAAATCTGTTCACTTTCACAAAGTTACTCAAACCTTTTCAAAATAATGGCATCTGAAGCTAGTTCTACATCTTCACACGCGTCTCCGATTCTAATGTCGGAGATGCTTCACATGATAGAGGCGAAATTGTTGCCGGAACCTCGCGTCGTACTTACACATCACGGATTTCGTGCCTTAGATGTATTATTTATGAAGATTCAGGCGTGCACAGGTTAAACTCACATAGAAGCATGACCTAGGGTTTTATATCTATTTTCCTCATGCATATGATTTATATGAACTTGACTGGTTAATGCTTTCTTGTGGTTTAAAAGATAATTTCTTCATGATATATATATATATATATATATATCATAATCATGTATTATGAGTTTGATTGGTTAAACTTTTGCTACACGTCTTTAATCATATACTGTGATATTGGTATATTGAACCCTTAAAAGATATCGTAATTGAGGCATTAATTGGACTAACCATGTTTAATTTTGTGTTAATCATTTGTGTTATATGTTTATCCTTTGCTCCAAAATATTACTCGTTGTTAACATCAAATAACATATTTTTCACAGTGAGCTGCCACAGACACTTAATCAAAATCTGTGTTTCTGTTTAGGGTTCCACAAAATCATCACAATGGAACCAGATTATTATCTCCCTCGACAGATCGCTCTATTTTATTGCTCATGCATGGTAGATGAGCGAGAGGAATACACTGTCAAGATACCCACTGGAAAAATCAAGGAGGAAAACATGCGCACAACGGTGATAGAGATGATTGCACAACCATTTACATGGACTGGGAAAGCATTTAACAGGGGGTTAATGCTTCGTCTGCTGCTCGACTACGTCCAGAGGGTGTTTCTAGGATACCAAGGGACCTACGATGCGGTCACCCCGGGCAAGCTCAAGATAATGACGGATGTGTTACTTAACTTAAAAGTAAATTGGGCTAGGTTGCTGCTCAAACTCATAGTTGATGAGGAGCAACAGATTGATATACGTCAAGACACAGATGGGAATTGCACATGGCTAAACGTCAAGCGACCCCTCCGCATGTCCACAAAAATCAGCACTATCATTGTCGGATACTTTCAAAAAGATAAATGACACAAATCAGTTGAGTTTAGCAAAGATTGGATATTTCCTAAGACTAGGCATCAGATCGAGATGGCTATTGGGACATCATCTCAAATATTTTTGAAGATTACGGATGACAAGATAAAGCAGGCCATGATTCAAATTGGACAATCGAATAAGGAATGAGTGATTCCTACAAAGAAACCAGAAACAGTTGGAGAGGCAGTAGCAGCTCAAGTGCAAGAGGAGCGACCTGCCAAGAGAAAAGCAGTTGGAGATCCAAAACCAGTTGCTGGAGCTAAGAAAGTGAAGAAGCCGACCAAGGAAACATCTCATGTGGTCAAACAACTAAAGAAGAAGACGCCAAAGAAAATGACCAAGAATGAGTCAAAAAAACCCACTGCTCGCAACCTCCAGGACGAGCTGGATGAGACGGTGGTTGAACATGCTGAACCAATCACAGCCATCCATTCACACAAGCCATCTGCTCAAGAGATGGATGAAAGGGAGCCCAATGTTCATGATATTAATGAGGCCGATGTTGCGATAAATATCCATGAGCAGCCCGCTGATGATCTAGATTGAAAGATTGTGACGAGCACAATTAATCTTTCAACAACTAAAGGAGAAAGACACCACCATGGTTGTCAAATACATGTCAGGGATCGAACTGACTCCTAACACATTTGAGATGGTTCAACGCTTCCAGACATATCTGGAGATTTGTGATTGCAAATTTTACTGGAAGTCATCTTGCTGATGTTCTCGATCAACGAGCTAAAGGCTGAACAAAATAAGTTGCTCACTTATTTTGGATTTTTGGATATGCCTGACGCTTGCCAATACTTTCGCACATATGTGTTAACCAAGATGAAGGAGGAAGCTGTTGCATCACAGATCGATCTGGCACCATATTATGAGAAGGAGCAAGACTTGTACAATTTTGCCGTGGATTTACAATTTGGTGACTTCGATGACGTCTTCAACTTTGAAAAACACACCGTGGAAAGAAAAGACAACTCAGTTGTTGGTGAGACTTCTAATGCACAGCCCGCTACTGAGATTCACATGGAGAAACCAGCTGATGAACCATCTGCTAATCAAGAAGAACCAACTGCTACTGAGGAGCATGCAGTTGATACGATTGTTGAAGAACCATCTGCTAAAGAAGAGCCAGCTGTTGAAGTTCCAAAAGCAAAGAAAATAAAGAAAGGGTCAATCCCTACTGTTGTCGGACCATTGATTGATGCTGAGCCAACTGATGAAGTGTTTACACAAGGCACGGCTCCAGATGGATTCAAGCAGCACGACTTGGAAGAATTACTTACTGCTTCATTAGGGCCACAGATTCCACAAGAACAGTTGAACGAGCTCATCCATCTTCGCATCAATAATCGATCTGCTGCCATTGCTAATTTTATATACACAGCTGATGAGAAGGCCATTCGAGCTATTGAAGGGAACTTCCAGCGAGCTCATGACAATCTGTCTGACGAGTTGCATAAAGATTTGAACAATGACCGTGAAGTTTTTGACAAATTCAAAGCTGACACAAATCTCAAAATTGTTGACTTCCAGGAAGAAGTAAATAAGTTTGACCAAAAGATGAAAGATGCAGGGGGCAAAATGGTGGAGGAGGTAAAGAAACATGTCGAGTAGCAGTACGCTGACATGGAGAGGACCACCATTCCAACAGTAGTAAAAAACGAGTTGCCATCAATACTTAAGCATACACTGCCTCAAACCTTGAAAGATGCTGATGTTGCTACTGGCGATGAGATATTCAAAATCAACAAGACCATAACTAATATGAAGGTAGCACATAACGATCAGTCTGTGAACTTCAACACTCATCTCAAGGACTCGACCAAACAATTCAATGAAATCACTGACAACATTTCCACCTTTCTACAATACAAAGAAGATGCAGAAAACAAGTTCAAATAGCTCAATGATGAAATTGCTTCCGTCCGACTTATCATCTCCAAGGACTTTCTTGATGATGTCGAAAAGGGGGACAAAGAAGCCAACTGCTGCTAAGAAGAAGCCAACAAGGAAAATAACAGCAAAACAGGCAGCTGATGCTAGACTTTTGCAGCGTGACAATGAAGCCAAAGCAAAGAAAATGGAGGAAGAGGCCAAGAAGAAAGGTAAGAAAATTGTAACAGACATGGATGAAGAGGAGGAGATGTTCTTGGCTGGCTACAAGGCCGAACAGATCACTAATTCCGAATTTAGAAAGCTATGAAGAGCTGAAAAAGAAAGGCAAGGGGAGATGGAGGCAAAATTTGATGATGATAAAGTGGAGACACCAGATGAAGATGCTGATGAGCCAACCAATCCGATATTCAAATTCTTTGAGAAGTTCCAGCTAACTGAGCCTCAAAATCTCACATGGCTTCATAGCAAAAAGGCTTCACAATGGAACAAGTTAGTGAAAGAATTCATCATGCAGCATTACTATATGCTGGAACAAGATGTACAAGGTGGATCAGTAGATGATTTGTTCAGAGAGTTCTTAAGCCAGCACAAGAATCAAACATTCATCGAGTACCTTTACAGACAATCTGCAATGATGAATGTCTCTCTCACTGCTCCAAAGAAAACCACATTGCGTTATCCAAGGATACCAGGAACAATGAAGGTTGATCATACTGTCATTTTGAATACCATCAACCATTTTGTTCAACTCATGAACTATCCCATTGATTTCAATAACAAGGATTACAAAAGGGTATTCAATGGGATATATGCTAGTTTTGGTGTGTCTTCAGAATTAAGGCAAAGCGACATGGTTGAAAAGAGAAGAGCTCAGCTAGCTGAATAGCAACGACGTCAATCACAATCTGCTGAGAAGGAACAAAGCCAACCACCTCCTCAACAATGAAGATATACTCTCTATCTTTGTTCAAAATTTTTGTATGAGCAGCTAGTTGTCATGAACTTAATTTCTCTTTCTGTATTTAGTTACTCTATCATAAAAAGTTTGAAGTTCTTGGTCTTGAAAAACAACCTGATGACAATATTTCTTTGTCTAGGCAATGTTTTTAAGCTTATTATTTAATGATTTACATTTCTGCATTCTAACTGCCTGCTATATTCAAACTGTTGTTTTCAACTTTAAGAAAATTATAAGGTGTGGTTTCGACATCATCAAAAAGGGAGAAATTGTTGGGAACCATACAATTTTATTTATGTTTTGATGATGTTTCTCGAAACAACATTTAGTCATTTTATGATCTTAGAAAACTAAGTAGTCAATGTTATCTTTTAAAGAATAGTTTCACTATAAAAGAAGCAGATCATATAATTTACCATCTGTATTATTCTTGCAAAACTTTCCTGGTCACATTGATCACTATGATAACAAGTATTCACTAAGTTGTATAGACAATTAGTTTTAAGCTTTGAGCAGATCGTTTTTAGTAAAAATAACGATCTGTCTCTCATTCTTACAGCTCGTTGTCTAGCGATACTTGTCTTGGTTTTCGATTTCATTATCTCTAGAACTACTTTTCACATATCACAATTGTAAAAGAAGTTTGAATTTTTAAACTTACTTATAACGATTTGTCCCTCTAGAGTTATTTTAGAAACAGTTACAATGTAAAAGGAAGAGATAGATAAGTTAACCATTTGTCCTCATAATCAAGCTGTAACTAGGATAGAAGACTTCTATACTTGAAACCATCTCGAGAGGAAGAACATCTGGAGTTAAAAACCCCCAGCAGCTCGCTGTCCAAAATACAACAGATCGTTTTCACAAAAACGATCTGTCCCTCAATTTTTCTCTACAATCAAGATGTCTTCAACATGAAGTTATAAATGCTAATTGGGAACCAAACCAATTAACTTGTAGAAGAACAACTTGACTCACAGCGACCTGCTAGGCCAAAAGCAAACGAGCATATTTTTGTCATAAGTCAACCACTCAGTGTATTGTCACATCAACATCATATTTTTTAGGAATGAAGTACGATAATATCAAATTGCAGTACGGTGAATCATTCCTAGTATGGCAAAGCACTGAGAAATCGCGTGAAATGTGGAAAACAATTTACAAAACCTCAAGTTAAGATCTAGTTTTGATCTAGTTGTAACCATAGCTTGTAGTTATCAATCATAGGGAGAAGAAGTGTAATCACAAGAAGTTATCTAGTTTTTATAATTTTTGTGGCTCGTACTCAACGAGTAAAAAGAAAGGAGAAAGTTTAGTGGATTTTCGATCTAATGTTTGATCGAGTCATGGACGTAGGGAAAGTTCATCCTGAACCACGTTAACTACTTGCGTTCTTTATTTCTTGTTTACTTTATATTCATCTTCTTCATACTCTTGCATTATAAACTTTTGTGTTAAAGATCTACGAGTAAGAAAATATTTTTCTCATTAAAAAGAGCATTAACCACCAAATTCTGCATACAATATTAATCAAGATTAACTTGCAATAGTTATTCTTGATTATTGTTTATCTTCACATAGGGTTATATTTGAGTAAGATTAAGTCTTCCTAATAAGAAGAATCAGCTTGCTTCTCTAAGCTATCTTATTTATTAAGTGTGCTTAAGCCTTATATTTTAATCTTAAAAATGAGAAAACCCTAAAAGTTTGAATTGATGTATTTCCCCCCATACACCAATCTAGCTCTTTCGGGACCAACAAGTGTTATCAGAGCAGTGGTCCATTTTGACCATTGTTTCTGTTTCACAAGAGTTAATATCTGTGTGGTCATCTTGGATAGATCTAAGAAAACGTTGTTCACAGCATAAAGCATCTGCATTAAACTAATCATCTACTTTAGTCATGGAAGGATAGATGGTACGTGCATGTGAGGACTTTTCCATCGCGGATTATGATGACTGGAGCTTCAGAATTGAGACGTGCTTGCGTGCTCAACACATCAAATACATTTTAATGTTATAATATGAATGTGTTTTAAAACATATTTAGCTGATGTGAATTAAATTACCATTCATCTTCAAGTAATATATCTATGAGCTTAATTGTTCTTCCATATTGTTCCTTTATTTGTGGTTGATAGGATGCCACCACAGTGCGTATTACATATAATATTACCCAATAATAGGCAAGTTGAGGTGTCTTTGATGGTGGGTATTTCTTCAAATCATTTGAATGAGTACATATTTGAAGGAAAACTCTCAATTTCTGGCAGTTCACATGTGCGGGTGTTCTTGAAAAAAAGTAATTCGTGCTTTGAATATATGATTTTATTCTTCATAGTATTTGCTCCAACAATATAATTTGATATTGCAAATAGTTTTCCAACCTTTGGTATTGGTTTGAACAAAGGAATATGTAATTTTTGCACTGTTCCATTAACAAAGTTTTCCTGCAAGTAAAGAAAAGCGTTAGATAAATTGAAAAATATCTCTAAGGATAATATCTGAAGATGTGAAGAAAATCTACAAATTGATCATGCATGATTCACTCCATTGTTCTAATTTCAAATTTGTTGTTGAATGGAGGCTGCTCATATAACTATAATGCTTGATTATAAGTTTGACGCGAAACTTCCTTCTTCCAAGTCATCGAAAAATCTGAAGAATGGAGCCATATTAATAATGTTTGATAGATTTTGATATTGATGTTCTTCGTGAGAATCACATTCTGAAATCGATCTATTTAAATATATGAATTTTTATTTATTTTAGAAATGAATGCTTGTAATTATTTTGGACAATCTTTCGATTACTTTTGTTATATTGTAAGAATTTAATGGAATGTTAAACGTCTAAACAACACATAGTGGTCGGTATATTTTTAAATAATTACAAATGCATTCATTTCAATTATAAATAAATATAAAGACTGAATAATGTGGCTTTATAATTGGTTATGTAAGTCTAAAATCATAATGGCTAAAGAAAACGTGGGTCTGCCACTTAATTGATATAATTGAGATTTATGATTTATTTAGGTTATATTCTCTTTGATAGATAAATTTATCCCATGAAAAAGTGGGATAAAAATATAATTAGCCTTTAAATCACTTTCTTTCTTATCCATCCATGATCCATCATATCTAAATTATAAATTTATCATTATTTTTATCCTTCATCCTACTTTAAGGAGGGATAATATTATCATTCCAAATTTATAAAGAATGGGATGAATGATAAAAAATAATGATAAATTTATAATTTAGATACAAGGTATGGATAAAAAAGAAGTGATTTAAAGGTTAATTATACTTTATCCCACTCTTTCAAGGGATAAAATTATTCATCAAAGAGAACATAACCTTATTGCATCTTGATTGAGTGACCGAATACGATTGAAAATTGAATCTAGCCTAAGTCTTGTAATGAAGGTATGTTTGGTGGTTGGGCTTGCATGTTAACTATTGATATGAATTGATGCTTGGTGATTGGATCTTGCTTGAGGACAAGCATATGGTTAAGTGTGGGGGGGTTGTTTATTATGTTTTCATTACATTCTTAGTCGTGGTTTCGTCATGTTTAGACTTTAGGTTGTGGTGATTTCGTCTTTTTTAGTTCGTTTTTACGCCGATATTTGTGTTTCTATGTTTTGATGTAGGGAAGTAGAAGGAGGAAATACTGGAGCTAGGAATGGTGTCTTGAGTGTCGCACGTGCAAAGCCGAGTGAAGCGGGTCAAGCCAAAGAATGCACGAGAAGAGAAACCGAGTCGAAGGAGCAAACACGGAGCCCAGCAGCCGCTGGAACCCCAGTGCCCGCTGGGGTGGAGCTGCAGAGATCTTCAGAGAGCAGAGGCCAGCGACCGCTGGCCCTGCAGTCTTAGCGCGTCAAAAAGGCCAAGCCAACAGCCGCTGGCTAGCAGTTATCTGCGAGTTTTAAAAGCTTTCTTGGCATCATTTTCAGAGGAACCAACTCTTCTACTCGAATTTCACTCTCTAGAAATACTTTTTCATTGTTTTCCTAGTTAGTTTTTGGTGATTCCAAGTGGATTCAAGTTATTCCAACTTAGATTGTGGAGATTCTTGGTAAGTTCATCATCATGTATCTTTCTATGGTGTTTTCCTTTCTATCTATGGTTGGCTAGATCTTCATCTAAGGTTTGATTATCTATTCTATTACTTGATGCTTTAATTCAATCAATATTCGGTTGTTTAATTCGTGCGTAATGAGTTTTCATGTTTCATCAACATGTATATCTCAAGATATGGAATGAATTGATAAATTATTTTATGTCTCTTTTGATTAAACAACCGACCTTATAATCGGTGTCATAAAAAGGGAATTTATATTGAAATTGACATTCTGTTAAGTGTGATTTGTACACGTGAGTGATGATCACCGATTAGCTAAAGAACACGTAAGTGATTAGCTAGTTAAACTTAGGAGAATTATCTTGAAACATGAAGTTTGATTGAATGAGTATTAAGTATAGATTGTAGATGATCTTTGCCCTAGACTTTAATCCATTAGTTCACCCTTATCTCTTCGGTTTTTATTAGCTAGATAATCATAATTCTCTTAATCCGATTTAAGAGTGTTTTGAGTGTTTATATTCATAGCATATAGTATTTTAAATTTATAGCCCTGCTTAGCTTTCCTCTGAGATTTGACTAGGGTCACCTTATCGCGTACAATAGACCTCGTTAATTGCGAGAACTTAGATATACAAAATAGGTTGAACAAATTTTGGCGCCGTTGCCGGGAAAAGCTATAGGCATGTCGATTTTTAGTGCTATTTGTTTTGTTTCTTGTGATTTTTCGTGTGTGTCTTTTCTTCTTATTTTTCTCGTATTGTTTCGTGTTTTTCTTGTGTCTGTCCCGTTTACTTATTTATTTCTTTTCATTTTTATTTAGGGTCTTTTCCCACAAGTTATGTTTGACTCGTCTACTGTGGTGATAGGTTGTTTATGCATGTGCGCCGAAGTCTGAACTTGAGACTAGCACCCGTGTTTGATAACGTGCATCGTTGGTGGGTTCTGCAAGCAACAAACCTGGACGGGGAATACGAGAACGGGAATTTCCTGTAATTGGAGTACCATTCACATCACTTGGAGGAATCTGACAGATATCAGTGAGACCAGCTCGCGAATAGTGATGACAGCTCGTCAGATGAGAGACTTGGCCAGGCCAGTCATAGGGGCTTCAGCATCACCAATTGTACTGGGTCAAGCTACTCGGAACTACGAACTGAAGAGCAACCATTTCAATTAGCTCCCGTCATTCTTTGGAATGTCCGCCGAAGATGCGTTGAACTTTATCCGGGAGTTCTACGCTATAGTTCAGACCTCCCCCGTGGAGGGCTGAACGAAGACCAATTGAAGATGCGGTGCTTTCCGTATACATTGAAGGATAAGGCAAAGACTTGGTTCATGTCTCTGCCACCTAACTCTTTGTAGAACTGGAACCAAGTCTCGGAGAAGTTTATGTCTAAATGGTATCCGAATCAGAAGACTCAAGAGGTGAGATCACAGCTGGTGAATTTCACCCAGATGGATGGAGAGCCGTTCCACGAGGCTTGGGAGTGCTTTAAAGGCCTACAGATGCAGTGTCCACATCATAATCTTCACCGGAGCTGCTTAATCATTTTTTCTACGAGATCTTGCATCAGAATTTCCAGTATATGGTTGATAATGCAGCTGGAGGTGATATCGGGAGCAAGACAGCAAAAGATCTCACCGAGATATTTGAAACCATGGTGGATAACTCTCAACAGAGGAGTTCTCAAGTTCAGAAGAAGAAGGTGAACGAGGCTACCTCTAGTAATGACATGGTCCGACAGCTAGCAGAGCTGACTAGGCAAGTGCAGGCTATCCGAACAGCTGATGAGCAGCCGCACAGAACTTATGGGAACGAGACATGCGACATCTGTAGAGAATTCGGGCATGGAGCTAACATCTATTCCAGTGTAGTTGAGCCACCTATCGAGTTTGAGGAGCAAGTGAATGCACTACAAGGCTTCCAGCCTAGGCCTAAGTTATATCCATACTCGAAATCCTACAATCCAGGCTACAGATATCATCCTAATTTCTCCTAGAGACAGCAGCCTTAGCAAGGGCAGCAGATGCCACCACAGCAAGGCTTCCAGCAGTTCGCACCATCGCAACAGCAGTTTGTGCCGCCATAGCAGCATCACGCTCAGCATTAGGGCCCACCTAAGTCATCAGTGAAGGAGAACTTGAACAAGTTCATCCAAGCCAGCCACTAGAGGTTCGAGACAGTCGATGTCTCCATGAAGAGAATCGAGACTCAGGTGGGACAGTTAGCAGGCACTTTGGGAGAGCTTGTTCAGTTGAACAATAAAGACAAGCTCCCCAGTCAACCTAAGCATGCTCAAGCCATTACAGTTATGCGTAGCGGGAAGGTAGTCGACAACAAAATGGAGATGCCACCAGATGGAGAAGCAGAACCAGCAGTTCCTTGACTTCTACAAGATGCTCTCCAAAGTAAATGTCAATCTCCCACTTCTGGATGTGATAAAAAATGTTCCAGCCTACGTGAAGTTCTTCAAAGAGATGGCATCTAAGAAGCGAAGATTTGTGGAAATCGAGAAGATTGTTGTGTCAGAGGTAGCCAGTGCAATTCTGAAGCACCAACTTCCACCTAAGCAGACTAATCCAGGTAGTTTCATGATTAAAATTTCTCTTGGTAATGATAAGTCTGTTTCTGGTATGCTAGATCTAGGGGTCGAGATTGATTTGATGCCTTATTCCATATTATTGAGATTGAGATTAGGTAATGTACAACCTACTAGGATGTCTCTGCAGTTAGCTGACAGGTCAATTAGATACCCTAAGGGAATTATCAAGGATATTCTTGTTAGAGTAGGTGATCTTATTGTGCTTGTTCATTTTGTGGTTTTAGATGTATAGGAAAGGTACATGAAACTGGTAGTGAGCATACAGTTTTGCTAGGAAGACCTTTCATGGCCACTACTAACACTCTCATTGATGTTAAAAATGGGAAATTACAAATGACTGTTCTAGGAGAGACTGTTTCCCTGTCTGTCAAGGAAATTTCACCACATCCCGTGCAATCTTTAACTGACAACTGCTCTTTCATTGATAGTATTGATGCCTTGACCGAGATGGTTTTTATGTAGAGTGCAGGTGAAGCTGAAGATGTGCTGGAAATAGTAGACAGTCATGAGGAGTTGGATGTTGCAGATAGTCATGAGGAGGTGGAAGTGGTGGACAATCAAGATGAGTTGGAGATTGTAGACAGTCGAGAGGAGGACCTATTCCTCGACTCAAGTGTGGGGGTGTTAGAGATTCTCAAGTGTGAGGAGGAGAAAGAACCACTCAGTAGCCCAGTAGAGCTTAAGGAGCTGCCTAAGCACCTTAAGTACATGTTTCTAGAAGAAGGGGAGACAAAGCTAGTAATTATCTTTGCCGAGCTCGCTCCGGAGAAAGAAGAAGAGCTAGTGGAGGTCCTCAAGAGGAACAAAGGAGCATTCGGATGGAGCCTAGCAGATATTAAAGGGATCAGCCCTTCTATGTGTATGCACCGGATCGTCCTGGAGGAAGAGGTGAAACCATTTTGTGACGGTCAGTGAAGACTTAACCCCAATCTGATGGAGGTTGTTAAGAAGGAAATCTCATGTGGATGATAGGTGAGATGTGAGATTGTGTGTATATCATGATCATATGCATGTTGATGAACTTAGTAACGGGTAATATTGCATCTTGATTGAGTGACCAAATACGATTGAGAATTAAATCTAGCCTAAGTCTTGTAATGAAGGTATGTTTGGTGGTTGGACTTGCATGTTAACTATTGATATGAATCGATGCTTGGTGATTGGATTTTTCTTGAGGACAAGAAAATGATTAAGTGTGGGGGAGTTGTTTATCGTGTTTTTGTTACATTCTTAGTCGTGGTTTCGTCACGTTTAGACTTTAGGTTGTGTTGATTTCGTCTCTTTTTAGTTCATTTTTACGCCGGTATTTGTATTTCCGTGTTTTGATGTAGGGAGGTAGAAGGAGGAAATACTGGAGCTAGGAATGGTGTCTTGAGCGTCGCACATGCAAAGCCGAGTGAAGCGGGTCAAGCCGAAGAATGCACGAGAAGAGAAACCGAGTCGAAGGAGCAAACACGGAGCCCAGTGGCCACTGGAACCCCAGCGCCCGCTGGGGTGGAGTTGCAGAGATCTTCAGAGAGCAGAGGCCAGCGACCGCTGGCCCTGCAGTCTTAGCGTGTCAGAAAGGCCAAGCCAACGGCCGCTGGCTGACAGTTATTTGCGAGTTTTAAAAGCTTTCTTGGCATAATTTTCAGAGGAACCAACTCTTGTACTCGAATTTTCCTCTCTAGAAATACTTTTTCATTGCTTTTCTAGTTAGTTTTTGGTGATTACAAGTGGATTGAAGTCATTCCAACTTAGATTGTGGAGATTCTTAGTAAGT
Organism: Leonotis leonurus; assembly: GCA_026898415.1. Lineage (NCBI taxonomy): Eukaryota > Viridiplantae > Streptophyta > Magnoliopsida > Lamiales > Lamiaceae > Leonotis > Leonotis leonurus. The sequence continues at coordinate 668,971 of JAPKLX010000084.1, read as the reverse complement.
TTATCATCATGTATCTTTCTATGGTGTTTTCCTTTCTATCTATGGTTGGCTAGATCTTCATCTAGAGTTTGATTATCTATTCTATTACTTGATGCTTTAATTCAATCAATATTCGGTTGTTTGGTCCGTGCGTAATGAGTTTTCATGCTTCATCAACATGTATATCTCAAGATATGGAATTAATTTATAAATTGTTTTGTGTCTCTTTTGATTAAACAACCGACCTTATAATCGGTGTCGTAAAAAGGGAATTTGTGTTGAAATTGACATTCTGTTAAGTGTGATTTATACACGTGAGTGATGATCACCGATTAGCTAAAGAACACGTAAGTGATTAGCTAGTTAAACTTAGGAGAATTATCTTGAAACATGAAGTTTGATTGAATGAGTACTAAGTATAGATTCTAGATGATCTTTGCCCTAAACTTTAATCCATTAGTTCACCCTTATCTCTTCGGTTTTTATTAGCTAGATAATCATAATTGTCTTAATCCGATTTAGAGTGTTTAGAGTTTTTATATTCATAGCATATAGTATTTTAAATTGATAGCCCTGCTTAGCTTTCCTACGAGATTCGACTAGGGTCAACTTATCGCGTAAAATAGACTTCGTTAATTGCGAGAACCTAGATATACAAAATAGGTCGAACACAAAGCATGCGGTCGCTTAGGGCCCAAAATTTTTCAGGAGCCCATTGTTTTTAATATTATAGTTACATTATAATAAGAAATGTATTTTTATTATTCCAAAATGTCAATATATATTTCAAATTTATTTTCATTATAATATACTGATAATTGTTAAACAAATGTAATTTATTAGTATGGAATAAAATGTCTCATGAATATGTCTTGTATTCAAAAATGAAAAATAAATAAAAAGAAGATCATTTTAATTTAAGTTAGACATATTGATAAATATTTAAAATATAGGGACAACAAAAATCATGTAAATAAATTTGAACAAAATAATATGGTGGAACATATTAAGTCACATTTGTATATGAGCCCATATTTTGAATTTCGCTTAGGACCCTCTGATACACAGGATGGGTTTTGCCTTCATCTACAATATTATTTTGCTAGCAATAGATCCGAAACATAATAATTTATCTTGGTCTAGCTCTCCGTATCAATATATCAATATAAAAACAAGGTTTAGAGAGTTACATAGCAGTTATATAAGATACCTTTCCGTGTGGTCACTTTCAAAATACATGTTTGTTCCATTGAATTGACTTCCACAAATTTAATCTCTACTATATATTACATGAGTTTTCACGTTCCCTTTGCCCCTCCACAATCGCATCTCCATCACACTACTATCCCGCCAGCCCAACCGACAACTACAACAATGCATCTGTCATCTCCACCACGGCCAGCCTCTCAATTTCCCACAAGTCTGTCGCATCCCCAAACTTCACGTTCCACCTCACTGCCGACATTTTGAACTTTCATCTGAATTCTATGCTCGCCGTCCTGGGGTGGTTCTTCGGTGCGATCCATAAAAATAATCGAATCACGTTGGAGCACACCAACTCGGGGTTGTGGGTGGAGTAAGAGAAGGCGAAGCGCTTAGTGGAATTTGCGGGAGGAATGAGCGACGGAATGTTGAACGCCATAACATGTGATGTGGTGGTGGACCCCAACTTCCAAGGCTTTGGTTTGCAAAAGGCTATGATGGAGAAGATGGTCATCACACTATGAGATTGGTGTTGCAAATGATCATTATATGAAAATAGAAATCGCGAGGCGATTAAAGCCACATCATCCAGAGTAAATTACGTATTTGAAGCTCTCATTGAGAAAATGATGTATAAAAGCAATAAGCAATGGCTCTCAATAAGAGGAAACGGGAAAGGGGTTTCAAGGCAAAATTCCTGTGAGAAAAGCAGTCAAAACCCACACAGTCAAGTCAACACATAGTCATAGCGGTCGAGTGTCATTTGCATTCACTTTTCTATTATTAATTCCCAAGTCAATAATATTGTTATTTTATTTCCATTTTTTGAGAATTTCAGAAAATATTTGTATTAAATTATAGTGTTGAAATTCAGTTTTTGGCTGTTTCAACTTTTAAGGCGATATTTTAAAAAAAAAATAATTGCTTCCCCTTTATCGATTAAAATGAATAAATATTTGGTTGTGAGAAAAAAAAGGGACTGCCTCCAAAAGACAAAGGGGAAAAAGAAAAAGGAAGTGAAGGGGCCTTTAGAGCAGATGCCCTTTCTCTCTCCAATCATATCTGGGATGGCCTCTGAATCCCCATTTCTGGTTATTTTGATCCGTTGTCGGTTATTTTCTCCATGTGTGTTGATTTATGGTAAAAAAAATTTGATCTTTGTTTTGTGTTATGTGGATCTCTACATGGTCTTAGATTTGCTCATTCAAATTATATAATTGAAGGAGTTTATTGGAACAAAAATAAGCTTATCAATTTAGAATTATTTTGACACTACTAAAATATTTTTTTAATAAAATGAATTAAGTATTAAAAGAACTTAACAATAACAATAATAATATTATTTTAAATATTAATTCACTTATATATATATATATTAAAATATCATTTAATTAGTATATTCCGTGGATGGCAAGGATGAGAATATCTAATTTATATAAAAAAAAATTTATATTACTAGAAATTAAAATGAATTTTTTTTTTATTTTTTTTATTTTTTAAAATGAATTGAATGTTAGAAGTTTCTCTCCCCTCTCCCTTCACTCGTTTCTCCTCTCTCTCTCCGGCAGTATTCGGCCGCCGCCTTCTCGGCACAATCGCTGGTTCTCCGGCTTCGCTCGCTTCCCTCTCACTCTTCTCTCACTCTCGAAAACAGCGGCACACTCAAACCTCGGCTCTCTCTCTCGGTTGCAGGGCAACCGCAGCAGCCTTCTCCCGACGTTACCGTCGTTCGCCGCCTCCCTCGCCCTCAGGTAATTTCTCTATCTCCCTAATCTCTCTCGGTGATTCCCTAACACAGCAGTACACACATCGCTCACTCTCCCTCTCTCTCGTTTCTTTTGCTGTTGGAGGCCGGCGCAGAGAGCAGTCGTCTGAGCTTGCCATTCGCCCAGCCGTCGTCACCTCTTTCTTTCAGTTCCTTGTATAGGTAAGCTTTGGGGTTTAAATTCCTATAGCTTGATTATTTAGCTAAAAGTTTGATTCAGAATGCCTTTCCTTTTTGCATGTCCTATTTTCTATTAGATGTTGGTCTCTTTGGATTTTTGTGGAAATCCAATTCCTTGATTTTCAGATTTGTATTAACTCCCAGCTTTAGATTTTCGATTTATGTCTTCATCTTTCTCTTTCTTTCTTTCCTTTCTTTTTTTTAATCTGGTTGATTAAGTGTCCTTGGGCAAAAGCCTTAAATTTCATTTTATTACAATATGAACTTTGTTATTATTGTAAATCACAGATTTATTTGATTACTAGATTTATTCTTGATTTATATCTTGAGATTATTAGTTTGGGCTTGGGGTGGTTCGGTTTTGAGGCGTGTTGTGGACGGGGCTCGGGGCTGCATTATTCTTTCATTTTTTGTTTTTTTGTTCCTTGTAGATTATGAGGAGATCTTAGGTCGTATGATAACGGTTTAACTTTAAAACGTTGCAGTCTTGTTGTGTTAATAGATTTGTGAGAACTGGTTTCTAAGGCATGACTAAAGTTCATTAAGGTTTCTAAAACCTATATTGAAAAGTATCTAAATTCAAAGTCATGTTTTGTTCTGTATGTACATTTTCTTTTCTGGATCTAAGAGTAGGATATGGAGGTAAAGGGTTTATATATTAGTGTTATGAGCTAATTATTGAAAAGGTATAAACATGCACATTAAATGTTAAAGGTTTGAGATTTTTACCTCAGAACTTCCACTACTCCAGCTAAGAACTCTTACTGTCTCTCCAAACTTGCAGCAATCAAGTGTGAGTTGCTGAGGTGTAATTAAGTTTGGGTGGGTAATTCTTTATATAGTGGGGTGATAATTTGGACTTGGAGCTTTTAAGACAAGTTTTCGTGTCCTTGAAATGTCTCTAAGAATCCTATAAATGCCGGTTTAGGCCATTATTTTGGGCTGTGAGGAGGGTTAGCCACTTTGAGATCTCTCCCCCTGCCCTCTGATTACACTGATACGATTATAGTATGTACTAGAGGAGGTCGGATCAGGCGAACCCTGCACGGGCAATGATCCTTTGATCCGGTCTTCCTGCAAACAAACCCTTAACAGAACTGGCGCTTTAGGATAGCTCTTTGGTTAGCACTGTAGATAGGCGGCCTTCCATTTCTCAGCTACAGTAGCTGCAGTTACAGAAGTGAAAATAGCGACTTTTAAGAGAAAATGACTCCAGTGTAATGGTCTATATCGTTGGGTTGAAAGAAATGATGTTCGTCTTAGTGGTAGTCATAGAACCAATGGGTTGTTGTGTGAGATGTTCTCCTTCAAAATTTTAACCTTTGGATTTTCTTTGTTACTGTTCTAATTCTTTACTTTGTGGGTGCATGGGTGTAGGTGGCAGTTCCGCCACCCTTCCTTTCCTTCAGCCGCCACCCCCTCAATTTAGCTTCTGATTTCTTTCACTCTTCATGATTTGTACTTATTCAGACTTTTATTCCTTTACATAAGGGTTTTAATGTGATGACATGTATCCAGTGTTATAGCTAATAATAATGATTAAATGGGTCTACTAAATTACTAATCCTCCTTCTCATCAATCCCGACATAATCATCCTCTTTATCTTCATTCTCATCAAATGAAGCAAATCCCTTTCATCTTCTCCTTCGGATGCCTCATAATTCTCTCCGTTGATGCCAATCCTTCATCATAATCATCTACTTCATGATCATCCTCAAGTTCTTCATCATAATCTATCAATATTATATGTGACCATCCTAACCCTCCATAAGCGGTTGAGTATCCAGTGACCCGCTTCCGGCGACAACAACTTTCAAGCGATTCTCATAATACATATTGTTAGACTAGGGATTAGTCTCCAACGATATTATTACCAAGAACATATAATAATCTTGATGGTTTAAATTTATACTTTGTCCTAAGTCGTACGCTTTGATTTAATGTCCAACTCTGGTCGGGGGTCCTCCGGGGAGGTTCTTCGACGCTCAAGTCAGTCTTTGAAAACAAACGCTAAGGCAAACAATATGTGAAAAACGTAGAGTGAATGAATGTTAAAGAAAAACAAATGATATATATATATAGTATGAATGATAAGGGTAAATGAGTGATTTTACCAAGATAACAACCTTTGTTGCCCTAGTACGGATTGCAGAATCCTCTCCTATAAAAAAGTTGCCAAGTGTCTTATAATTCACATAAATGGCTGGGTATTTCCAAACAAATAGTACTTATTCTGAGACATGTCAGGAATAATCTGACATGTGTCAGGTAGTTAGGCCGTCATGCCTCTCGCGTTAAAGTAAGCCCGAGAAGACCTAACATGGCCCGCATAAGTCCTCTATAGCCCAAAAATCCTCTTCCGACTTACAGAGGTCAGTGCTTTGTAAGGTCTTCCACTGCAAAGCCTTCTTATGTGGGTCTTATGCCGCAGACCCGTTTTGAGAGTCTTACTTTGCAGAGTCTCCCATAGCGGATCTTATGCTGCAGACCCGTTTCGGAGGGTCTTTCCTTATAGCATCTTTCCTCATTGTGTTCTTATGTTCTCCATTCTCTTTCCTTATTGTGTTTTGGCGAGTTAAATGACTTATTAAATGATTTATTTAATTATGCTAATATTTATCCATATCAGCTTCTCCCCCAAAAAGTGTGTCAAAATAATATTTTTGAGGCATAAATTTCTTCTTCAAACAGAACACACACACATGTATATTCTTTTTTTAGAGTTCCCATCAGCTCTAGTTATTTCCCGCCTTTTATTGGGCATTATAGGGGCACATGCGTAATTGTATTATCCCACTTAGCTGTAAACAATAAACGCCTGTCCCATCAAACCGTCCTTTACTATTCCCTAAGTGCCCTTTTTCTAACACCTCTTGGGATGATCAACCGCCCCTTTTTTACTTATCCGTTTGGATCACAATTCAAGAATAAATCTGAACCGTTCGTTCATCAAACGTTTAAACTTCCGCCATTTTCCCTTCTTTTGAATATACTTCTACTTCTCTTCATTTAACCTTATTTCCATCACTTTTACTAATCCTTCCCTCTCGCAAAAAGATCTTGGCCTTCATTAACAATCGGTGTTACACAACTCGTCACGAAGTCCTCTTCATTTTTAGCATCCTTCATTCTCAGTATCATCACTTTACTTGTTTCTGACCATGTCTGCACCAAACCTTGATGATTTTCCCCGTTCTACAGCCACAGAGAACACCCTATATTCTCTAAACCGTCTCCTAAGGCCAACTAATGGCTTCCGTATTCGTTTGTCCGGTAAAAACGACCCAACAATGTGGCTCCCCCTCTGCCGTCATCTGGCGTAAACAGTTTGAAGCTGGACTTCGCCTTCCGATTTCTAATTTTTTCGCCGATCTTTTTACTCGTTAGAGGGTTCTTTTCAATCAATTGAACCCTATGTCTATACGCAAGGCCACATTCTTCCATATCTTCCTTTCTATATATAATTTTGAAAATACCTCCCAACTGTTCTACCTTCTTCATCGTGTAAATAAGAACATTCATTTCGTATACTTCTCTCCCACCAGTCATTTTGAACTTTATGATAAATATCAAAGTGTAGATAAGTGTAAATAAGAATAATGTCGTGACCCCTCCCACTTCTGAAGTTTCAGATTGGGGTTTTCCGCGTCTGAAATTCTAAAGCGCATGGCTAGAGACAAGTTGGTTAAATCCTTAGCCTATAAATCTCAGCATGAACAAGAGATTGAGTCGCAAAAACGCGAAATAATTTCCCTCCGGTAACAGCATGAATTGCTACAAGCGTCCGATGGCCGGATAGACGCCCAACAAGCCGTCATAAAGAACCTTGAAATCTCCTTGAAAGCCGAGCATGAAAAACATGCAAATGCATTGACCACTGTCGCGGCTGAGGCCTTTATTGCAGATTATCCTCTAAGAGGGTAACCCAATGTAGGCGAGCCTTCCTTCGAGGGGAACGGTAAGGTACTAAGCTATGCAGAGAACATATACTCGTTTGTCCAACTGGTCAAAGTTTGTTGTGACGTCTTGTAGCTGATCTCCCTGAAGCCTATCTTCGCTCACTTGAATTTCAAGAGCGTATGGCTGAACCCTAGCTAATTGGTTTATCAATGCCGTCATGGAAACTTGTAAGCAGTTAGATCTTGCTGACCGTTGGAGCGAAGTGGACGAGGAGAAGGTGCTTTCCTGCGTCCTAGACCATTTTCCGAGAGTAGAAGTTAAGCCGACATCACAAGGTATAAATTTAAACCATCAAGATTATTATATGCTCTTGGTAATAATATCGTTGGAGACTAATCCCTAGTCTAACAACCGGCTCCGTCTGTGGGAAACTTGAGAGATTTGTTTCTTTCACCGAAAAGACGAAGCGAATTCCCTTTTCCTCGATGTCAAATTGTTTTCAGTTTTTATGGTGCAAATGTGTAAAATAATCAGGGCGATGAGGCCAAACCTTACAAAATTCTCGACGCCGAAGTCACAATAACCACGGCGGTGATACCAAGCTTTTTAAAAGTACTTGATGCCGAAGTCACAATAACCATGGCGGTGAAGCCAAGTTTTTTAAAAGTACTCTACGCCGAAGTCATAATAACCACGGCGATGAAGCCAAACTTTTAAGGGACTAACTGACGCAGAAGTCACTATAGTCACAGCAGTGAAGCTAGAAAGCAACTAAAAATAGCATAAAAACTGATATTAAATGAACTCTCCCCTCCTCACATGTGTAGTAAAATTGTTTCTACCATTTTTAGCAATGTTGCTAAGTGGTTTAAAGTTACCTTTCAGATAAGGGAAGGATTTTTGACGATGGTAGACCCATCGGTAGGTAATATACAAATTCCTCACCCCGAGGCGAGTACCCCAAAGGGCGATATGCCCGAGACTTGGGTTTCACAGATAGCTGCCATGGTCAGTCAAAGTTTGATAAAGACAGGCATGATCCCAGATACTCCAAACAGAGCTCCAGAACGTGGTTGTAAATAGCTGCCATGGTGATAACTTTTACCAAAGGTGGTCGTCGCTGGATATCGGGTTAACTTCTACTCCCGGAAAATGGTCTAGATTGCTGGAAAACACTTCTCCTCGTCCACTTCGCTCAATAGGTCAGCAAGATCTAACTGCTTACGAGTTTCCATGATGGCATTGATAACCCAATTAGCTAGGGGTTCAGCCATACGCTCTCGAAATTGAGGTGAGCGAAGATAGGCTTCAGGGAGATCAGCTACAAGACGTCGTAACAAACTTTGACCAGCTTGGCAAACGATTATATGTTCTCTGCATAGCTTGGCACCTTTCCTTTCCCCTCGAAGGAAGGCTCGCCTACTTTGGGTTAGCCTCTCAGAGGATAATCCGCGATTAAAGGCCTCCGCCGCGACAGTGGACAATGCATTTGCATGTTTCTCATGCTCGGCTTCGAAAGAGATTTGAAGGTTCTTTATGACGGCTTGCCCAGTCTATCCGGCCGTCGGACGCTTCTAGCAATTCTTCATATTGTTCAACTTGTACCGGAGGAAAATGTTGCGTTTTTGCGACTCAATCTCTTGTTCATGCTGAGATTTATGGGCTAAGGATTTAATCACTCTAGCCATGCGCTTTAGAATTTCAGACGGGGAAAACCCCGACCTTCAGAAGCGGGAGGGGTCACGACATAATATTCGGTGTGCCATAACTTATCTACACTTTGATGATATTTACCATAAAGTTCAAAATGACTAGCGGGAGAGAAAAGTTTGGAGTTATTTTCAAAATTATATATAGAAAGGAAGATACAGAAGAATGTGGCCTTGCGTATGGACACAAGGTTCAATTGATTGAAAAGAACCTAAAACGAGTAAAAAGATCGCAGAAAAAATTAGAAATTGGAAGTAGAAGTTCAGCTTCAAACTGTTTACGCCATATGACCGTAGAGGGGGGGCCACATTGTTGGGTCGTTCGTTTTTACTAGGCAAACGAATACGGAAGCCATTAGTTGGCCCTAGGAGACGGTTTAGAGAACGAAGGGTGTTCTCTGTGGTTGTAGAACGTGGAAAATAATCGAGGTTTGGTGCAGGCATGGTCAGAAACAAGTAGAGAGATGATAAATGAAGGGCTAAAAATGAAGAGGACTTCGTGAGGAGTTGTGCGACACCGATTGTTAATGGAGGCCAAGAGCTTTTTGCGAGAGCGAAAGATTAGTAAAAGTGAAGATGGAAATAAGGTAAAATGAAGAGAAGTAGAAGTATATTCAAAAGAAGGGGAAATGGCGGAAGTTTACACGTTTGATGAACGAACGGTACAGATTTATCTTTGAATTGTGATCCAACGGATAAGTAAAAAAGGGGCGGTTGACTATCCCAAGAGGTGTTAGAAAAAGGGCACTTAGGGAACAGTAAAGGACGGTTTGATGGGATAGGCGTTTACTGTTTAGCTAAGTGGGATAATACAATTACGCATGTGCCCCTATAATGCCCAAAAAAGGCAAATCATAAATCATTTAATAAGTCATTTAACTCGCTAAAACACAATAAGGAAAGAGAATGGAGAACATAAGACCCACATGAAAAGATGCTATAAACTAAGATCCTCCGAAACGGGTCTGCAGCATAAGAGCCGCTTTGGGAGACTCTGCAAAGTAAGACCCTTGAAACGGGTCTGGCGGCATAAGACCCATATAAGAAGGCTCTGCCGAGGAAGACCCGCCAAAAAAGAGCTCCTTAAGTTAAGACCTTTTGTAGGAAGTTCAGCAGCGGAAGACTTTACAAAGCACTGACCTGTGTAAGTCAGAAGAGGATTCTTTGGGCTATAGAGGACTTTCTTCTCGCGCTTTTTAGAATGTGAGAGGCATGACGGCCTAACTACACATGTCAGATTATCCCTACATGTCTCAGAATAAGTACTATTTTTTTGGAAATACTCAGCCATTGCTATGAATTATATGACACTTAACACTTCTTTTTTTTATAGGAGAGGATTCTGCAATCCGTACTAGGGCAACAAATGTTGTTATCTTGGTAAAATTACTCATTTACCCTTATCACTCATACTATATATATATCATTTGTTTTTCTTGAACATTCATTCACTCTACGTTTTTCACATATTGTTTGCCTTAGCGTTTGTTTTCAAAGACTGACTTGAGCGTCAGAGAATCTCCCTGGAGGACCCTCAACCACTCCTCTGTTCTTGTTAATTCTTAGGACAAGGTATAAATTTAAACCATCAAGATTATTATATGTTCTTGGTAATAATATCGTTGGAGACTAATCCCTAGTCTGACAATATGTATTATGAGAATCGTCGGAGAGTTGCTGTCGCCGGAAGTGGGTCACTGGATGGTCAGCCACTTGTGGAGGGTTAGGAGGGAGAGAATGAGGAGAATAAGGGAGTGAAATCCTAAATGTATCTAAATAAATCTGGTTAAAATGGGTTTTGACCGAGTTATGAACATAATGTCCACATAACTCGCCATGGCGGTGGCGGCCGCCATACATCGCCATGGAAAAATTGTCATGCCAGTAAAAACTTGAAAACTTGCCACCGCCATCCGCCATGGCAGCTATTTAATAACACTGGTAGTATCAGGTTTATTTCTCTTGTGTACTATTCTGAACTTTTATATAATTATTTATTTAAGTGGTATTTGTTATCATATATTTAGATTTTGACAATCTGATGGCAGATTACCATCCTCCTAATTAGCTGATGGTGACACCGTCAGTAGGATAAATGTATAATACCTATACTCATGGCTTTATTTTTTTTACCCATTAAATTTTATAATTGAATCATCAAATATATCTAATAATGCTATCTTATACTATGTTCTTATTATAGTTACCTTAAGGTTTAATAATACTACTACATATTTAGCACATTTAGGACAAATAATTAATAAGGATCCTAACTATCTTATAGTAAGGATTTTAACTTTCTACCAAGCTTTGATTTCTCGAATAACTTCTCACACTTTCTACCATAAGTTCAATTGATTCATGCAATGTAAGAATTAACACTATCAATTTGCTATAAATTGAAGCAAATTCAATTGATTCATGCAATACACTATCAATTTGCTAATTGATATCTTAATCGTAAGAGGAATTTAATTAACCATAAATATTTGATACGAGATAGTTTCTAATGAAAAGAGCGGGATTATCAAGAATTGTGTATTGATATTTAGTAGTTGTCACAGTCCTAACCAGAAGGACGACGTAAGGCAGAGTGTGATTTGAAGTGGGTTTTCAAAAACGGGAAAGATAGGGGAAAATGGAATAAAGACAGAAAACGTGGAATGAATATTTGGTCAATGAACAAAATATTCTACTATATTAACATAAACTCTGATAGGATATGTGAACACTCATGAAGGTTACAAAACCACAGAGTATTTCATGAAGAATGGATATGTCTTGATACAAATAAAGTACTACCTCTGTCCCAGTAAGCATGACACTCATTGTTTTAATACATCCATTTGAATATAAATTGTGTCATGCTTGTTGGCACGGAGGGAGTATTAACATAACCTCAAAGTGTTGCAGCAGAAAACAATAGTTGTGACAAATATATAAATATATCTATCTTTGGGCCAAAAGAACGAACATAACAGTTAACGACTCTTGCTCAACACCTCGCCATCATGTCAGCACACAACCTGCACATTTAAAAATATATGTAGGGTTGAGTGCCAAAAAACACTCATTGATTTAAGCCTACATGTAAAAACATTAAAAGATAGTCATGCACTCTCACAAAGTAGATCATATAGGAAATACTCTTATATTTACAATATTATTTTCATTAGCATTAGCCGGAGAACACACATCTTTTTCATTCATAATCATACATATATGTTTTACGTTGGGGAAGGTGATCTGCTTGTACAAACGCTTAACTTTTTCATCAAGACTGATCACATAAAGGCTCACGTTTCACAATGTACTGACCCATACGATTCACAGTACACCGACTTCAAGTGTACACTAATCTTGGTTGGTGAACTTCAACTAACTCAAAGATCCGATCAATTTTTCTAGTTGGCAAGCCAACACATATATGAGTCATACATCAAACCTATTCAAAATACAATTTATGCACGACACAATCATAATTGACTGCAATCATTTCAAAGTATAGTTCAATAACCTTAACATATATTTCTCGAAAGTGGAGCTCAATAGCTCTAAATTTGCATCAAAAATAAAGATCATAAGAAACATTGATCATTTTGTCCACCTCGATGAAGTGTAATCACTATCTCGTTCTCGTTGCTTTCCTGATATAGCAATCACACTCCTTGCTTGATCTTTATCGTAACTTTATTCGTTTAGAAAGTGTAAGAGTCTATAGAAATTTATATGTGGAACTCATTATGTATAATTCTAAGCTTATGATATCTTATTCATTACTAGAAATTCACTATGAGTTCTAAGAATATCTCTAACTCTTCCATTAGCTTTTTAAATAGCTTATTTTTAACATAAACTTCTTCATATATTGATCAATAATTATGCGATGCATCAATGGAGATCTTCATCCACAAACCACAAATCAGTCAACCCCCATGAAAATATCAAAAATAGTATAGATAGATTCCTTTATTTTTGCTTCTCACTGAAATTGTATCACAGTTGAAGGAAATTGTAGGTGAGAACACAATACTGAATAAGATAGAGACAGCCATGGAGGTCAAAGACTCTTCGAAATTAAACATAGCAATCATCCACCCTGATCTTGGAATAGGTAAGAATTTATATATCAAATTCCCGCTCACTACATTTCTATATTCATCATGTCCATGAATTTCGTATTCGAGGTTATTTTGAATGGATGTTACTTTTTCATTCGATCCATTTTCTTTTAGTTCTGGTTTTGTACTATTGATCGAAAAGATGTTTTGTTTAAAGGCTAGAGATGAATAATTTACAGGGAGGGTGATTTGATTGAATTGTAAATATCATTCGTGTGTAGGTTTTAATATTGGGCTTACGTATTGAACTCTGTCTGGTTTGCCCTTTGTACGTATTGCTTACGTTTTTTCTTCACTTATTCGTTTTCAAAATTTGAATGGAAGACAATCTGTAATGTTTAATAAGTTAACAAAATGAGAGTTTGAAAATTGGACATTGATAAAAGAAATATGAAGATCCTCTATATGGTTGCAGTTGTTTGGTAAAAGATGAGGACGATTGTGAGGTCAAGTTTTGAGTTTTCTTGGGAAGTGAAAGAAGACGAGTTCGTCATATCCATAGAATTTTTGAAAAATGAATAATTTGTACCTTTCTCTGTAAGATAGAAGAGGATTTCATGTTATTCAATATAGCTGATTTCGGAACAATACATCTTTCATTATATTGGGCTAACGATCCATGCTTCATCTTGATCTTGTATCTTCTTCAGTTTGCATATAAAATTTATGAGCGTTTTTTGTATAGAATGGGATGAAGGGATGTGTAAGTTGTTTAAGAGTAACTCAAAAGCAGCTTGGTTCTCAATAGCTTGTTTTTCTTTCTAATTCTCAGAAATTAGATCCGAGACAAAGAGTGTGTAGTTTATCTCTTATTCCAGGTTTAGTCCATTTAAATTATTTTATTTAATAATGCCTTAGTGTTCCACAATGTTAGGTGGAGCTGAGAGGTTAATTGTTGATGCTGCTGTAGAACTCTCATCTAATGGGCACAATGTTCATATATTTACATCACATCATGACAAAACGCGTTGTTTTGAGGAGACGGTTTCTGGTGCGTTCATATTTTTTCCTGTATTATCCTAAATGAGTTTGTGGGATTTTATGTGATTATGATAATATTTTAAACATGGGGCAGGTATTTTTCCAGTAACTGTCTATGGTGCTTTCCTTCCCCGGCATATTTTCTATCGTCTCCATGCAGTGTGTGCTTATCTTCGCTGTATTTTTGTGGCTCTCTGTGTGTTAATTATATATCCGTCTTTTGACATTATACTGGTGGATCAAGTATCTGTTGTCATCCCATTGATGAAGTTGAAAAAGCTATCAAAGGTTAAAGACCACTTAAAGTGACTCTTTGCTTTAGTTTTACCATCATCAATTCATTTGAATTTACACGTTCTGCCTGCTTCTCTCTCTTCTTTTCTCTAGGTTGTATTTTATTGTCATTTTCCAGACCTATTATTGGCTCAACACACAACCATGATTAGGAGAATATATCAGAAACCTATAGATTTTCTAGAAGAAATGACAACAGGTATCTTTAAACTTTCTATTTGATCTTATGCCAGTGTTTTTAACAATTTTGCATGTATTCATTATTTTTAGATTGCCCGCTGCACATTTGTCATTTTTGAGGGCTGCATTTGCCTATCTATTGTAGGTATGGCTGATTTAATTCTTGTAAACAGCAAATTTACTGCGTCTACATTTGCGAAGACTTTCAAGCAGTTAAATGCACGAGGTGTTAGACCTGCCGTGCTTTATCCAGCCGTTAATGTGGATCAGTTTGACGAACCTACTGCTACTAAGTAACTGGCATTGCCTATTCTCTTGATATCTTTCAGTTCTATATTCGTTAGGAAAATGTCCTATAAATTTTGACTGTGCCTCACTTTCCAGCATAGAACAAGACAAAAGACAGTTAGAATGTATATTTATTTACACATGAAACCACAGTTTTTTTCAGCGTGTTTAAGTCTTCGATCCTTCATTACAGGTTGACTTTTCTTTCTATCAATCGGTTTGAAAGGAAAAAGAATATCGAACTAGCTATATCTGCATTCGCTATGTGCTCTACAACAACCAACTGGAGTTGCTAGAAGATGATTCCAAAAAGGAGATTTCCTTGGTTGTTGCAGGTTAGTTTCATCTCTTATCTTCAGTTACTTTATTTCACTTGTCCCAAACATTTTTTTTTATCACTTTGGTTCTACTCGACTGAGATAAGCTTGCCATTTCAGTTTGACTTTATCTTAGAACTTTAGCTGCAAAAAAAGTTGGTTCTTATATGCTAGTTGATGTCTAAATAAACATTTTGTGGATGTTGATGCAAAATTACCAAGTTATGTTTAGAAAATCTTAATGAGCTTGTAAATCTATAGCTGGTCTTCAATTTGGTGTCTCATGCAAACTTGCATCTACTAGGTGGATTTGATAAACGGCTGAGAGAAAATGTCGAGTATTTGGAGGAACTGAAAAACTTGGCTGAAAGAGAAGGTGTCTCTGATCGTGTCCAATTCATCACATCTTGTCCTACACCAGAAAGAAACACTCTTCTTTCACAGTGCCTCTGTGTGCTGTACACACCGAAGGTATGCGCAAACATTCTTGCGAATTAAGTGGCTCTTTACATATGATTGAATATTTAAATGAATTAAGTGGCTCTTCACGTATGATTGAGTATTTAAATGATTAGATGATCAAACAAGTTCAATAATTACTCGATCCAAAGTAAACATCCCATAATTGGCTTACATTGACTCCATATAGGACGAGCATTTTGGTATTGTTCCTATAGAAGCCATGGCTGCCCACAAACCTGTGATCGCATGCAACAGTGGGGGTCCGGTTGAGAGTATAAAGAACAGAGAGACGGGATACCTTTGTGAGCCTACCCCTCGCAACTTCTCAAATGCCATGTCTAATTTCGTGAAGGACCCTCAGTTGTCGGGAACCATGGGCATGCAAGCCCGAGAGCATGTTGTGAAGTCATTCTCTACCAAGACATTCGGCCAACACCTCCACGCGTATGTTGTCGATACAGCTCGTGGAAAGGAAGATTGAATATTATGATGATTGTGATTTTTTGTACATAAATGATATAGATTCTTTTTCATTCTTATAAATGATTTTTTTTTACATATATGAACTTAGCGCATATATATATATATATAATTTTATAAATTAAATTAAATAAAATTACTTATTGATAATGATAAATAAAAAATATAATTATATTTATAAGTAGTTATTTTTAAGAAATGTAAAAACAAAAATATAGATTATATGTAATTGTATTTAATAATTACATATTACTCCCTCTGTCCCATGAAAGTGGTTTTACTTTTTTCCATAAAACACATCCATTGGGAGACGAAACAAGACCACTTTCATTGGAGTAGTACATTGAAATATAACTTTTATATATTAAATTTAGTTCTTACATATTATATCACACTAAAGATCTTGTCAAGATTTTTAATTTAAAATGCATATTGCAAATATTTTTACGAATGAAATAAAATAAAAAATAGTTATTTCAATTAAACTTCAAAATTTATTTAATTTGATGACTGAATATTAATAAAAAAAATTAATAAATTAATAATTATTGCATATAAATAATCGCGGAAACATTACCATAACGACATGAAAAAATGAAAATTTTGGGGTGAAAATAGAAAGGCAGCCTTTTGCTAGACAACTTCTTTTTATTTTATATGAAAAGCATTTCTTATATAACTTAATATTCTCCAAACTTTAAACTTCTTAGATTATAATTTTAATTAAATTGTGTCTAAATTAGTGAGGATAAAAGAGTACATCATATTATTTCATCTTTGCTAGTTATGTTAATAGTATTACCTAACAACTGATAAACACTTTTTCACGTATATTCTAAAATATTGACTTTGTCTTGTTTTATCTTATACACAAGCTTTATAATCTCATTTTTCTGTTAGTATTTAGTACTCTACTTATCAATTTCTACACCACACACAGTACTTCAATATAAATTTTTGTTTTTTGTACAATGTATATATGTTTTTTATGGAAAACTATAAATACAAATGAAAATACAAGATGCATTAGACAATAAACTCTTACCTACAACTAAGTGGAGCAACCAACCAAACAAAGGGACACTTGATTGTACCACTTTGAAGAATAAAACCTAATTCAAGACATGCTCTTTACCAGTTGAATAAGGTCTCATTTTCTCATAATATCTTTTTTGCTTGATATCAATAAATAAAATATAAAATTCAAATATTTGCATTATTTTTGGGATATTAGCTTTTTTGTAGTTCTTGATAAAAAAAAAATCATTCTTTAGTATTGCTCCAATTTATGAGTAAAGTAATTTGGTTAGTAGTTAATATTGGGAAAAATACAATAAAATGTTTTTCCTTTTTTAACTAAAGTTTACAAACAGTCATTGTGAACTTCATATCTATGGGGACCTATTGACGAATGACACAATTTAACGTGTATGTGGCTGATCGACAATGTAATGTAATTTCATATTATCGTAGAAATTATTATAATTTGTTTATGTAAAATAAATATTAGATTATATCATAATCAATAAACTTTTGTCGAAAAGTGAAAATTAATAATCTTTTTTATTATTCATCTACATGACATGCCACATTAGTAATTGACACGTTAAGTTGTATCAATCGCGGGTAGAGTTGGCAAATCCGGAATTTGGGTTAGGTTGAGTTCAATAAATCGTGGTCCAAAAGAATTCAAGCCCAAAATAGCCTCCCAAGTTAACCGGGCTTCGGGCAGAAAAGGTCTGAAATTATCGGACCAAAAAGCTCGTCCAATTATATTTATTATAAATACATATTTTTTATTTTAGTTTTACCTCTTTACTTTGTATTTTTAATAAACAATTTAATTTTATCTCTCCTTTTCCATTCTTCGAGCATAATAAAATTTTCTAACATTTGATATATACATTGATATTTGCTCTCTCATTTTGTTGTTTCCTTTTAAGTTTATCACATTAAAACACTGTAAAATAAAGTTTAAGAAGATAGAATTTAAACATTATTAACAATTGATGGATTAATTGGATATTATACTTTGCGTTTTTTACCTTCTATACTGTGAATTATGGAAATCAAATTCATAACATATATAATTAGTAATAATTAATTAATTATCTCATTTTTCCTAAAATAATTTTTTGATCACAAAAATGTTAATCAGACGGGTAAACTCGAAACCCGACAACCCGAAGGGGCGGGCTTGGGCTTGTATATTGACAGTTCGACTTTTTTGGACAAACATGACCCAACCCGATAAAAGATATTTGGTCCGATGGGTTGGGCTGGGTTAGCACGACCCTCCTGTTTTGCCAACTCTAGCCGCAGGTAGGAAAGTGATAGGATGAGATGTCCCACACGAATTATAAAATAATTTTACTATATAAGTCAATTTTGAATTTATTAACCTTAAAAGTAAATTAAAAATTGTTAGAAAAACTATTACAGAAATGAGACTACAACCTTCTTTCTTTTCTAACGGAGTTCCGTACCAGTAAATTGAAGTAGTCGAGTCGAGGAAAGACCTTTCCGCAAGAAAAATGGCGCTCCAGTAGTGCTCTCAGAATTTGACTTAATGTCTACAAAGATAAAACATATTGATGTCTTGGAGGTGGCAGTACCGTAGACTTTCGAGCTCCGACGAACTGAAAAAAAAGACAAAGATATAACTTCTAGACTAGAATGCAGAAGGAAAATATGCAGAGAGATATATGTTGCAGGTTTGCAAGTAGTGTGCAATGCATGCTCGAGTGTCCTATTTATAGGTCCAGTCCACCCCAAAGAGCCTACATGAATTGAAGTTGCAACAAAGGCTCATCACTGCAGTCGGGCTGTTACAAGATGAACCTGAACACATGTTCTCTTCATGCACCATACCAATGAATCTGGGAATAGCCTCAGTCCACATACATCAAAAGCTCAGTGACATTTGAGCTTCCACAGTTGGGCTTCACTCAAAGGAGCTCCGAATAGGCCTTGAGTTGATTGGTCCAAAAAATTTATATTATCTGGCCAAGATCATATGCACAAGGCGCGCGGCCGAGGCAGGGCTGTGGCGATGACGTGCACGTGTGTGGGCTTTATCCAACTAATCAATTCATAAGATTAATGAAACTTATTAAATACATAATTAATGAAGAATCATTAATCAATGTGAGACAAATATTAAGTTCATACTTAGTTTCTTAGTTTCATTACTCTATGATATAAGTGACACATTTTAATTCATTATTTCTCATTCATCGGGACACAATTTAGAGAGAATGAATATTTCACGATCATGTAATTATATTTAGAGAGAATGAATATTTCCGGTGACCAATCATATTAAATATACAGTCCCTACAAGTGGCATTAAATATTAACAAATAATTATATACTTTATCTAGAATCATAATATTATGTATAAAATTGAATTAATACATATAAAAAAATAAAAAATATATATAATTTGATTGTTGACACGGAATAGCATTTATACTCTAAATATTCCAACAAACAGTTCAAACATACTAAAAATGAATTAGGTTAAAAGACAAATTCAAACATTAGCACCTATCTTAGTCTAATTAGATATGTGAAAAAATAGGAGTATTAAATAAGAGTTGGATGTAATTGGAATATCACCTATCACGTTACGCATATTTTCTTTGACCAAATTCTAGCCAACTTTTTTATTTATTATTTTTTGATAATTATGCTATAATCAAAATTAATTGATTGTCTTGTACAAATTTTATGACTAATATATAAGTTGAATAATCCAAACTATCCAATGTCTTAATAATGGAATACAACTACTATGATGGTGTAGTAATTTGGCTTTTATAATCAAATATTGTTTAAATGCTAGTCAAATTGGGAATCTTTTTTGAGTTCAATTTGATTGTTGATGACTTTGATGGAATTGAAACTGAATAAAACTTAATTCATCGATTGAGTGCATATATTTATATAATATTACTGCATTCAATTTTATTTAAATATGTCAAGTCTATTGAGATTGAAGGATAATATATATATATATATATATATTTTGAGTTCCACTGAGTTTTTGGTTTGATGAAATTTCAATAGAAAATGGAGCTATATTTGTAAGGTGGAAGAAGGCCAAAAAGAAAAAGAAATATCCACACGCTTACGTAACTATTAAAATAGTTTATATATATTCTAATTATACATCCATAAAGTCAAATTTAAGAATTAGAAATCCTTTTTATTTATTTGTAAATAGTTGCATTTATAATTTATGTGAATTTAGTATTTTAAGTACCATATTAGTGTCTTATAAATAGTCATGTAAAGGGCTTACCCAATTAATTGTCCTGTTCAATTTAAGGAGAAAGGTATTTAATACAAAATTAGTACGTGCATTCCCTGCAATGCACGGAGAAAAAAATTATCTTATTTAATATGAATAAGATTATTATCATCATTTTTTTTATCATATTTTATGAAATCATAGTTATTTATTTTAATTTTGCTTTCTTATATTTTATATGCATAAAAAACTTTGAAGTTTATGATGTTTAGTATTGGGATTAATGAAAACATTCTTTTTAAGGTTTTGAATCACGTCCAAACTTGCCAAAAAAATTTCAAACCTATAAATATAAGACTTAACTCAACCCTTTATGTATGAATTGTTGGGCGGGTCTGTTTTACTTGGAAATATTAATTCATTAATTTAATAAACTTAATTATTCTAATAACTTTTTTTTACAATAAATAATTTTACTTATATAAAATATAAAAATAAATATTTTAATTTTAATTATTTAAGATTATATTTTTAATATTTTAATTAGAGAAATTCAAATATTTTTAATATTTTAATTATAAAATTACCATTAAAATGAATTTTAATTGATGTTTAGTATTGTATATATACATATTCAATTGACTTGTAAAATTTTTAGATGATTTTTTTGGCATGGTTATTTTCATAGTTCAATTTTTGAAGTCATTTCTTACCCAAATTTCGAATACTCTGAGTAGGCTAGTCGGGTCGAGCATATTGTGACCTTTTTTATCCGTGATACATATGTTGATAAATAAATTATTACAAACATTGATAGTTGATTAAAAATATTATTTTAACATATGTATAAATAATTCAAATAAATATGTATTAAAGATCTTAATATACAATTTATATTATTATTATATATATTTTGATTTATAAGAAAAAAATCTTTAAGTGAGAAATGTGAAAATATATTAACCATTCATTTTAAAAAAATGGAAGATTGTAATATTTTTTTCAAAATAACTTATTTATACAAAAATATAATTTTCATGTTTCTATTATAATGAAAAATATTATATTTTTTATTAAATTGATCTTAATAATTAATTTTAGATAAATAAATGAGATATATTCTTTATTATTATTATAAATAATTTTGCCCCGCATATATGAACTTAGAGACCATATATATACATATTTTCATTAATTATATATAATTTCATAAAATTATAAATTATAAATTAATAAATTTAATTTTAGAAATAAAATTAAATAAAATTAATAATATAAAATTATAAATTAGTAAAAAAAATTAATTATTGATAATATGTAAATATATATATATATATATATATATACAAGTCTAAATATATTTATAAGTATTTCTTTTTATTCATTACGTGTTATAACTTGTTAATATTAAAATTATTTTTTACATATTATATATCAAATTAAAGCTCTTGTTGTACTCTTTGATTCAAGATAAATATTGCATATTTTTACTAATGAAACAAAATATTTTTACAAATAAAATAGAATTTGTAGAATTAAAATAAATTAGTTATTTTTTTAATGAAAAGTAAATTAATAATTAATATATTTAATTGTCTAATTATTAATGTCATTAAAATTGAAGTTATTTACAACATTACTATTGAAATTGAATGTTTGGGGTTATATATATATATATATAGGGTATTGTTTTTAACTTATTTTACTTAAGTTACTCGCAAGAGAACGAGATTATTATAGATTAATAAGTTAACCCTAGTCGTATTCTCAAGGAAGGCTAAACAAGGCTTCATCTACGTTGTAAAACAAGAAAATAATTAAATAATTGGGGTTCGAATGATTATTAACTAAATTAATTAATTACCTAGGCGACTGAAATTAAAGGAATAAGAAAATGAATTATCTAGGCGATAATTAAGAAAGCAATTAAATCCTAAGTCTAAGAACGAAGAATTAAAGGAATGAAATCTTGACATGCTTCAATTTGATTAATTAACATGAACGAAGGATTGAGAATCAATTGTAAATTAATCAAGAAGAAAGCAATAAGAAAGAAAGACATAAAGCAATTAAGAAAGTAATAAGAACTCACTAATTAAACAAAAAATAATGCATTAAAGGTCTCCAGGTTTGAATCACGAACGAATCCACAATGCGAAATCAAGAAGGAACTACGGAATGAAAAATTTAGACTACTGTGTTTTCTCTCGTGGTCTAAAACCCTAGAATGATCGCTAGATATAATAAATCACGCGTGGAAGTTTAAATAGGGGAGAAAAATCCCGCCAGAGTAGCGCTCGCTAGGGTGTAGCGGTCGCTACCCTTCCTCTCTGTCTGCTCCCTCTTTGTTGAGCCAACAGCCACTAGGCTCACTCTCGGTCTTGTGTGCAATTTCTTCTCTTTTTCGTGCCTTTTCTTCTTCATTTCTCTTCTCAAGCCTTGTTAACTCCGTTTTTGCCGATCTTTACCTACAATGTAACATATGGAGAGCCAAAGCATCAAATCGAATGGTAAACGAGACCAAAAATTGGATAAAACAACCCCCACACACACAATGTCTTGCTTTTCCTCAAGCAAGTCTAGGCTCGACATAATACAAAGATTTCAAAATAAGACACAAGTTCAATTATGTGACAACAATCATATTCATCATGCATGCTTAAAGAGGGATCATAAAACTATGCATCAATCACTACCACATGTTTCCCTCGTAAGTGCAATTTCAATCCGATCAAACTCAAAACATACGAGGATTCGGTTTTCAATTAGTCAATGCTAGACTTTGCATTCTTTTATCTTTTCATTCTCTTTTTAAGAATCAAATCGCATAGAATTTTTAGTGATAAATAGAATGATGGTCACTAGGTGTGATCTTCAGTATAAACCGAGTATTCAAGTGTGGTTTCTCATACCCATTCCTACAATTCAAAATTTCTTTCAATTTCGTAGAGGAAGAGGGGTAGAGTTCTTATCACTGATTAAAACAGTTCAAGCGATTCAATTAATAGGCCATTCGAGTCAATTTTTGAAAGAGTGAGTTATGTGGCCAAAATTCACGAGATATGAACATTTAGAGGTTATCTAAAGTGTTCTCGTGTGGTTTCCCATGCTCATGGTATCCAGAGGAGCAGAAGCCTCCCAACTCAATCTCACAATATGCACAATTCAAAAAGAAGTCTAGCAATTCAAGCAATTTTATACTAAATCCACAATGCTAAGCGCTATCACATCAATTCATTGCAAATAGAGTGTCATGATCAAAATGCAAACCTCAACACCCAATCAAAGACTCACAACGACAATTCATATCGAAGCATAATCAATCAAGTTCTCATCTAAATCAATCACTAATCATTGGCTTCCATCTGCAAGAAAAACACAAAACAAACAAAAACAACAACAAAACGACATAACACTATAAAAAACCTGGACTCACACGAAAGTAAAGAAAAGAAAGGAAATACGTACTAAACAGCAGTGACTTGGTGGTGGAGGGGGATCGAAGAGAGCCCAGGGTTCCTCGTTCTGGGGCTGCGAACTGTTCACTGCATGGTCTTCGGCTCGGTTCTTTGTTTGAGTCATGGTGGAGAGAACAAGGGAAGAACTGGCGGCCGGAGATGGTGGACAAAAGTGGTGGCTGACGATCGGTTGTGAAAAGAAAAAGGTGGGTAATGATAGAGTTGGAGGGAGGGATGTGGTGGTGGTAGTGTGTAGAGAGGAAAAATTAAAATGGTGGAGGAAGATTGGAGAAAGGTTGGAGAGGAAAGAAAATGAGAAAATAAAGATCGGGGAAGAGAATGAGGAAAGAAAAGAATAAAAATGGCGGAGGAAAGGAAGAAAGACTGGGGTTTCCGCTGGGGTAGCGGTTGCTATCCTTGCGTGCTGGAGGGGTGGACAGAGCCGAGGGCTAGTGACCGCTCTGACTTCGGCTTCCAATCTAAAGCTCGCTTCCAAGTCTTCCGATCCTTCGAATGCTTCCTCCAAATTGGAATCTTGCACAACAGAGATCTCGGACAAGGCATCAACAAAATCAATAAATGCACAATCTTCAATGGAATTTATAGATGACATCGCCTTGTTCTTATGCACAAAAAATGTTACTGTTTCTCCTAAAACTGACATTTAAATGTTTCCATTTTTAACATCAATTATGGTGTCAGTAGTGGCCATAAAAGGTCTCCCTAACAATAGTGTGTGATCTCGACTATTCTCATATACATCACCTATCTCTAGCACAACAAAATCCATAGGCACAATCAAACCACCAACACTAACAAGAATATTCTCAATAATTCCTTTAGGGTACCTAACAGAATGGTCAACCAACTGTAGGCTCATGCGAGTGGGTTTCAATTCTCCTAACTCTAATTCTTTAAAAATCGAGTATGGCATGAGATTAATACCAGCACCTAAATCTAGCATACATGTGACAGTCTTACCATTTCCCAATGTAATATTGATTACAAAACTACCTGGATCGCGTTGCTTTTGTGGGAGAGGCTGATGCAAGATGGAGTTGGCCACCTCAGATACCATAACAGACTCATCATCTGCGAATCTTCTCTTCTTTGATGTAAGCTCCTTGAAAAACTTGAGATAGGCTAGAACATTTCGAATGACATTGAGTAGTGGCAAATTCACATGCACTTGAGAAAGTATTTTGTAGATGTCCTTGAATTGTCGTTCCAGCTTCTCATTCTTCAGTCTGCTCGGGAAGGGAATCGGCGGCTTATACGGATTTGCCATCTTGTGCAACTGAACAACAGGTTGTTCCTGTTCCATCTCTTTATCCTTGACTGTTTCTTTCTTTGAAATTTCCGGCAGTTTCACCTTATTATCCACATTCTTCTCACTACGAAGAACAGTAATTGCTTGCACCTGGTGTGGCGAATGTCCCTGTCCCGGTATCCTTCCTATCTGTTGCTACTGCTGTATCTGATTTACAGCACCAAATATTTGCCCCACTTGATTCTCGAGGCGCTTGATCGTTGCCTCTTGAGCTTCCCTTGCCAACTTGATTTTCTGCATGAAAGCGGCCAAGCTATCTTCCAGCGCAGATATAGGTGGAACAATTGGCCGTGTTGTCAGCGGGAAGGGTTGTTGAAATTGTGGTGGAGAATGCTGAAAATGAGGTGGAGGTTGCTGAAAATGCGGTGGAGGTTGTTGGAACTGTAATGGAGGTTGCGGATAATACTCATGCTGAGGTGGGTAATACTACGATGGGGCTGCTGATAGTACCCATGTTGAGTTGGGTAATACTGCGGTGGTGTTTGGCGAATGGGAAAATTCAATCCCGATCCTTGTCCCTGATTCGGTCCCTTCCATGTAGAGCTGTATTTTGCGCTCTCCACCCTGTAGTCCGCTGGACTGGATGTTGATCGAATGGCAGACGTGGTGGAAATCCCTGAGCAGCGTAGACTTCCGCCTCTCCTT
The DNA here is from genome assembly GCA_026898415.1 of Leonotis leonurus. Classification (NCBI taxonomy): domain Eukaryota; kingdom Viridiplantae; phylum Streptophyta; class Magnoliopsida; order Lamiales; family Lamiaceae; genus Leonotis; species Leonotis leonurus. The sequence goes on along the minus strand of JAPKLX010000084.1, from coordinate 643,423 downwards.
CATAAGTCATCTCCGCCATTCTGGTGCAGTGATTCTCATCATGAGTGAGATCACCTCAAATTGGGCACGGCTCAGATACCGGCTCGTGCTTGGCCACTGCAGAGGCCTTGCTCATCTTCAACTCTTGCAATTCCCGCATCATATCAGCCATCTGCTTCTTTAAGTCAGGACTAACTCCGATTTCTCTGACCTCCACTCTCTTGGATCGAGAGGCATGTTGTGAGTTGGTAGCTAGAGTCTCAAAAATCTCTACTGCTTCTTCAGCTGCCTTCTCAGATTATGTTTCCTCCAGCTACTATATCTACCATGAACTGATACGTATGCTGCAAACCATTGTAGAAGATTTGCCAGAGGAGCTCGGGTACAATTTGGTGGTGTGGGCACTGCTGTTGGAGTTCTCTGAATATGTCAAGTGCCTCGTGGAACGGCTCGTCGGGTTCTTGAGTGAATTGCATAATCTGTAGCCGAATCTGTTGTGTTTTGTGATTCGGATAGTACTTGAGCAGGAATGTAGTACTAACGGCCTTCCACGTGGGTAGAGATTCTGCTGGAAGGGAGAGATACCACGACTTCGCCCTATCCTTCAGCGAGTAGGGGAAGAACTTCATAAGCAACTCATCATCGGTTAGGGCCTAAAGTGGAATAGACTGGACCGCAGTGCAGAACTCTCTAATGAAAAGGAGTGCATCTTCGTTAGCCAAACCATAGAACAAGGGAAGCAAGTTGATATGGTTGTGTTTCAACTCATAGTTCCTTCCCGCAACAAATAACACTATAGCAGATGTCGTGATGCCATAGGATGGCCTGGAAAAATCTCCAAGCTTCTTAGGTGCTTCGTCTTCCTCAGCCATTATGACTAATTTCTCCTCGAATAAAGTGGCGAGATTGATGACGTCCCTGTATCGCTCCTCAAGTACACCTTCTCTTCTATTGATATTGTCAACAAAGGGCACCAACTCTTGTCTCAAGCTTCGGCGTCCTAGCATAACAAAACCAACAAAGATCAAACGTACCTTGTGGGAGCAAAGGAATAAAGAAAAGAAAAATAAAAGAAGAAAAGAAATAAAATAAAACACAACGCAAATAAATGCCTAAAGCCTTCCCCGACAACAGCGCCAAAATTTATTTTTAACTTATTTTACTTAAGTTACTCGCAAGAGAACGAGATCATTAAAGATTAACAAGTTAACCCTAGTCGTATTTTCAAGGAAGACTAAACAAGGCTTCATCTACGTTGTAAAATAAGAAAACAATTAAATAATTGGGGTTTGAATGATTATTAATTAAATTAATTAATTACCTAGGCGAGTGAAATTAAAGAAATAAGAAAATGAATTATCTAGGCGATAATTAAGAAAGCAATTAAATCCTAAGTCTAAGAACAAAGAATTAAATGAATGAAATCTTGACATGCTTCAATTTGATTAATTAACATAAACAAAGGATTGAGAATCAATAATTGTAAATTAATCAAGAAGAAAGCAACAAGAAAGAAAGACATAAAGCAATTAAGAAAGTAATAAGAACTCACTAATTAAACGAAAAATAATGCATTAAAGGTCTCCGGGTTTGAACCACAAACGAATCCACAATGTGAAATCAAGAACGAACTACGGAATAAAAAATCTAGACTACTATGTTTTGTCTCGTGATCTAAAACCCTAGAATGATCGCTAGATACAATAAATCACACGTGAGAGTTTAAATAGGGGAGAAAAATCCCGCCAGAATAGCGCTCTCTACCTTGACTCTCTGTCTTGGAACGAGCTGAAGGGGGCTAGCGGCCACTAGGCCCCCTCTCTGTCCGCCTCTTCATAGCAGGGGGTAGCGGTCGCTACCCCTGCTCTCTGTCTACTCCCTCTTTGTTGAGCCAGCGGCCGTTAGGCTCACTCTCGGTCTTGTGTGCAAGTTATTCTCTTTTTCGTGCATTTTCGTCATCGTTTCTCTTCTCGATCCTTGTTAACTCTGTTTTGCCGATCTTTACCTACAATGTAACATATGGAGAGCTAAAACATCAAATCAAACGACAAAAATTAATATTATAAACCTAGTATGCGAGAGAAACGAGACCAAAAATTGAATAAAACAGGTATGGTTTAGGTAAAAAGTGACTTTTGGGTATAAAATAGGAAGTGATCATGTTCATTTATTTTTATAGATCCAATGGCTAATATGAATCTCATTAAATTCGAAATTAACCCTTCTAGATGCGTTGCATTGTTAAACAACAATGCAAAAATCTGTCAATTAATAGATTGACTGTTTATGGATTATATTCAAATTTATTTTCATCCCATTAATTACGGAAACCAACTAAAGTAAGTTACCTAAAAAATCTCAACATCACCGATTTTGGTGGATTTTAAATTGATATAGATCTCATAAATTACGCAACTGCAATAAAGAAAGAGAAAATCGTCGTTTATTTATTATTGCATTGTATAGACACATATTATGCATTAAACATATATGTAGTGTTGCACTGTATATTTACATAATTTGCGTTATATATATATATTATACTACCATTTAATTTTGTTAGTTGGAGAAAATTATGGAATAGCATAAACTTCCAAAATAATTGAAAATCTCTCTAATTTCGAATTACAAGAATTTTAATTGGGAAACGCAACCGCAAACTAGTCCACCGCATGCAATACCGATTTACGTCATTTTCATTCCAATGAAACGTCTAATGTATTATGTTATATTTATTGATGTATTGCAGTCTATACAAATTATAAATTGGATGTGACTGAATGACAAAACAATTTACATATATATGTCAATGCAATTTACATGAATGTATGGTGCAACATAATATTATTAAATGGTACAAAGATGAAATAATATTGCAATTTACACATATATGACAATGCAATCCACGTGTATATGTGGTGCAACGTAAAGAACAAAAATCTATTTTGCAATAATCTTTTGCAGACGATGCAAAGCCGCCGCTGCCGCTCCCGCCACCTCCTGGCTCCGCTGCTCCGTTGCCGTCCCGATCTTCCTCAACATCATTCACATCTACACGGTGCAGAAAATCCAATTCAAAATGAGACGAACAATTCCTAGCCAGTACTTGGTAAAATCTCACAAAAACCACCACTCAAGTACACTAGTATGAACAAATAAACATCAAAAGTAGTACCTCCGAATTGGCATGGCGGCGAGTCACCGTCGGCAACGACAAGACGAAGAATTGGTATTCTCCGAGAGAGAAAAAGAAATTAGTAGATGAGAAGAAGGAAGATATGATTAAAATTCCTTAATTATCGCTTATATTATAACTAATTAGTTGTGCACTCATTCTGTCTCATATTTAAAAGTACTTGTTTACCCTTTTTATCCTAATTATATAATATTTTAATAATTAAAAAATTAAAAATTAATAGTTAATTTTGGAACGTTAGATTATAATAATGAAGAGCTGTGATCACTTTTTATTTTATACCCAAAGTCACTTTATATATGAACTACATCATCTATATATATATATCAACAAAAGAACACAAAAACCAAATAATTTTGATCTTTTTATAGAATTACAGAAGATACATTATCCTATAAAATAAAATATATTAAAAATACAACCAATCTATTACATAGGTGTTCGGTTATATGAATTATATGTGATTTAGTCTTATATTAATTTTTATGAAATGTTTGATTTGGTAGGAAGTGTGATTTAATCTCAAGACCATGTGACGAATGATTAGTCATGGTTTAATTGTTTTCGCCTCTCTTTATGTTAAAAATAGTCTCAACTAGTTACAGGCCAAATCACATCTATATTTTATTTTATAGGATTAGCCCGTAACTGTTCGAGATTGGTTTGGCCCGTAACTATTTGAGACTATTTTTAACATAAAAAGAGGCCAAAACAATTAAACCATTACTAATCCTTCGTAACATGCTCTTGAGATTAAATCACAATTCCAACCAAATCAAACATTTCATAAAAAACAATATAATTTATGTAACTTAACACCCCCAACAAATAATTTTGAGATTAGTAATTATGGTTATGGAGTAGTATTGGATCGTTAAACTTGTAGAAAGAAATAAAAATATTAAAAAGGAGAAAAAGAAAAAGATATTAAGTAAAAAAGGAGAAAGTTGGAGCAATCATCGAAACCGTTGACTAGAGAAAGAGAGAGGCAGCTTAGTCTTCACTCGACACAAAGAATCCAAGTCTCCTCTTTGAATGATTATCTCTCTTTCTCCTCACCGTTAATGGCGGCTCCCCCATCTCTTCCCTCAGTCAAAACTTCCCTCCCCCTCCCGGAGTTCCCCCCCTGTCTCTCCCTTAAACCACCCACCTCCCTATTTTCACCAATTTCTCCAATCCTTTTCTCTCTCTACTCGTAAATTAAGCACAAAAACCAAAATCAATGGATCAAACCCTTCAAGCAGTTCTCGCCGCAATCGCCAGTTTCTTCGTCGTCAGTTTAATCCTCGCCATAATTCTCGTCACTTGCAAGAGCGAATCAAAGCGGAATCGCCGCCGCTCAATCCCTCAATCGCGTGACCGCAATCTGGGGCCCTCTCCGAAGCCTGACTACGGGCCCGGCCCGGGAAACTCCATCTGCGACAGCGCCACCTTCGACCCCCTCCTCCCCTACGTGTCGATGCAGGAGCTCGTCGCCGCCACGCAGGGCTTCTCCAACGACCTCATCATCGGCGACGGCAGCTTCGGCCTCGTTTACAAGGCCCGACTTCACTCGGGGGACGTTGTCGCCGTGAAGAAGCTCTCCCCCGACGCCTTCCAGGGCCTCCGCGAGTTCCGGGCCGAGATGGAAACCCTCGGCAAGATCCGCCACCCCAACATCGTCCGCATCCTCGGATTCTGCGCTACCGGTCTCGACCGCGTCCTCATCTATGAGTTCGTCGAAAAGGGCAGCCTCGACCAATGGCTCTACGACACGTCGGACGTGGAGCCCCCCTCCCCTAGGCTACCCCTCTCTTGGAAAACAAGGCTTAGAATAATAAAGGGAGTTGCCAATGGACTGGCCTATATGCACCACTCATTGCCCACCCCCATCATTCATAGGGACATTAAGGCCTCCAACATTTTATTAGATGCAGAGTTCGAGGTCCACATTGCGGATTTCGGGCTGGCCCGTCGGATCGAGGGGTCCCACTCCCACGTGTCCACTCAGGTGGCAGGTACCATGGGGTACATGCCGCCCGAGTACCTTGACGGCGCCACCACGGCCACGATGCAGGGCGACGTGTATAGCTTCGGTGTGCTCATGCTTGAGGTCGTGGTAGGGCGCCGGCCGAGCTTCCCGGTCCCAAGTGAGAACGGGAAGGAGGTTAGGCTCATGGAATGGGTCCGGCGGATGGCCGAGAAGCGGCGTTACATGGAGATGGTAGACGCTAGCATCAGTCGAGACGACCTCGACGAGAAGACGGTAGCGGAGATTTTCGAGATCGGAGTGAGATGCGCCGACGAGAAGAGAAATCGGCCTACTATGAACCAAGTAGTGGAGGAGTTGAACAAGATTTTGAGTGTGGTTGGATGATGATCAAATATGTAAATAGGTTGTGGTGTACTATGATTTATGAAGTAAACTGCAAATGCAGGATTGCTTACTACTCCTTATTCATTGCCAATGTTTGAGTTTATTGAATTTGCTTTAGGCCTCCTTTATTGATCATGTTTGTTGGGATTTGAGTTCAAGTTGTTTTGAATGGTGTTTGATTTAGGTGAAACTGCTTAATAATTCTTGAAATAGCCAGTTTACCCAAACATGCTTCACTACTATAATCCAACCATGAATATTTGATGAGAAATGAAATCCCCTTTTGATTTTGTCTTTATTTCATTTTGTTCGTTAATACATGTATATGTTTTTGCCAGTTGGTTTGATTACAAAATGATGTAGTAACTGTTGTGCTCCAGCTATTGTGTTAGTTACATCTCCAGCTAAGCTTGATAACAATGCCAATATACTAGTATATGCTTATTTTACAGAGTCAAACATGAGTATTTATTATTTCTCTATTTCGTATATTGTTATTTGTTAATTATTACTGATATTTAGTTTATGGATTTGAGAGGGGATGATATGATAGCAGTACATAGTGGGTTTGGGTGATTAAGCCTAAGTGATTACATTAGATGCAGCCATGCAGGGGAGGGACCCCTTCTTCTTTCTTACATGTCTAAATCCTTCTCCTCTCTCAACTCTGTTTTCTCCGTTTCGTGTGGAGGTGTTTTGTGTAAACACGATATCCCACCATTTGACCTGTCACTCTTCATGGATACAAAAACCTACTCAAACCCGTCATCTATTAATATTCGTAAATCCGTCATCCATCGGGTACTCGCTACTTATCAAACACTCAGCCCACCACCCATACAATACTCGGCACCTAGCATCCGTGTTGGGTACTTGCCACACGCGAGTAATGACAAAATTTAAATCTAAATTTATAAATTAAGTTAAATATTACCATATTATTAGAAGAAAAATTATTGGTTATTTGTGAATATTAAATTTCTCCCAAAGCTAACATCGGTTATTAATGAGTAAATTTTCATACCCAAGTGCCGCAAATCATATGATTGTTAATTAGAAAATTTAATGGGAGATTCGATTCCCGCAACTAATTCATTTTCTTCTTCATTTGCCTTTAGAAAATTTGACGAAAATTTTAAGTTCCACACTTGTCATCGTTGGCGGAATTGAATGAGATGCATATTTTACGACTAGCTACCATTGGGGTTCCAATTAATGATTTATACTCTCTTACCATTTACCATTGGGGTTGCACATATATTTTAGTGTCCTCTTTGGATGAAGTTCAAATTATGTGTTCTTTTTAACCAACAAATTTATCCCTCTTATTTAAAAGAAGTAATAGTATAATTATTTTTTAAATATCTTTTTTTAATATTATTTAAATTATAATTTTATCTTTTTTTTTTCTCGTCCATTCCACTTTAAATGAGGATAATATTATCAATACAAATTTAAAATAATAATATTATCCTTTATTGGAGTATGATGAAAAATGAGGAAATGGTGGAATTCTAAATGATGAAATATTAACCCTTATTTTGAAAAAAAAAATTATCACTTAAAAGTAACATAACCCAAATTTTTAATCTACCAACTCTACCAAGGGAGTTAGGACTAGGGTTAATTAGGTGTGGGAAAATGAGAAGGTACGAAAATGAAAGAGTAGTAGTGTACATGCTAGTTATGGTGTTTATGGCTACACGAGGAGATGAGGCCTCTTCTTCACATTCTCCCTCCATCCCATTCAAGACGGCATTTTTTGCCGTTTCCATCTGTCCTACGAAGATAGTCCATTTTTATTTATAGTAACATTTTTGTGCTTTAAGTGTATTGGGTAAATAAAAAGAAGAAAATTATCTTGATTTGTGTGCCGAAAAGAACGAGACCATTTTGAATGTGACAGAGGGAGTACTATTCTACTAGTTTAGCTCATTAAATTTTAGTTACCAAACACCGTCCTACTATATATGTTTTTTCTTACAATAACTAGCTAGAACACACAATTTCTTGTTAAGTTGTTTTCTATACTTAATTTCAGATTGAATTAATACCCACAAAAATTAGCAAAAAACCATAGTGAAAAACAAATTCTACTATATAAAGATATAAATTTTAGTATCAAGTAGGAATGATATAATTTATTTCATTCATACTAAAAAAGTGTAAAATTTATCTTTCAATAAATTTGCGTTTATTTTTTTTACTAAAACTTTAAGCTAAATCTTAATATTAACAGTAAAAACTAAACAGGCCACCTTTTGTGTAGAAATACTATTTTTTTTTATGAAATTCATGTGTGACTAATTTTTATGTGCCCTTAAATGAAATTTGAATAAATTAACCTCTCCTTTATAAGTGACCAGTTCAGTTTTTGCTAAAAAAAATTGCTCCAAGGAAGTGACGAGATTGAGTTTTTGTGTTCCATATTCTATATTTAGCCAACTTTATTATTTTACTTAATATTTATTATAAATAAAATTTTATTATAATATAATAAACCATATTTTACATTTCCATAAAAAAATTAGAAATTATATATTCTATTTTAAATTTATAAATCCTATAAATTAAATAAAAGCGATATTAAATATTATATCATGTTGTTGGGTGGAATAAATTCGTAGTAGAAAGTACAAAATTAAACTGAAATATATAAAGTTGAAATATGAGATAAACTAAAAAAATATAATATGTTAATTACGTAAAATAATCAAACAAGATTGTAAAAGACAAATAACAGCCACCAACATAACAATATTTAAATTATAATGATTTAGAATGTAAATTATCACAAACATCATTCTAACTAAATTTAATTTTTCAAATAGCATGAATTTTATTAAATGTATGAATAGTACTCATTCATACAATTCATATTACGTGCAATTTAATAAAACTGAATATTACGTATGAATGATATGATTCAATATCATCATATTATAAATACACAAAAATAAAAAATAATTAAAAAGATATTTTAGTACAAAAAATCTAAAAATGACTAGAATTTAAATATTGTAATATTAGTGCACGACTATTATTTATTTATAATCAATAATTATTTTTTCTATTCAATTTAGTTATGAAACATAAAGTTTAAGTTACAAAAGTTGAACATTCGATCCAATTAGAATGGAATATGAGATTGATATACATATCCATGCTAAAAACGTTTGAGGATATATGATAAATTCAGCTGTACAATTTTCACAGTATTTAATACTGTGAGTTGACGTGTGGGCTTAAGTTTTGTGAGTTGTCGTTGCCTTCATTTATTGTGTATAAAAGTATCGTCTTTGCATGCCTTATTCACATATACTAAGTACTCAGCCATGCCTCCTCCTTCTTCTTCAATTTCTACTATGATATTGCTGCTATGTAACTCTCTTATTCTTGCTTCATACTTTACTTATGGAAGAGCCCAGGATCAAGAATGATGTTTCATGTCCTAAATTGGAAGCCATTGTTAGAAAACAACTCAAGAAAGTGTTCAAGAATGATATTGGCCAAGCTGCAGGCTTGCTTAGACTCCATTTCCATGATTGCTTTTTGTCCGGTTAATCTGAATCCAACCTGATAACACCTTATATTATTCAATTTGGTAAATTCAACAAAAATAAATTATAATAATTGATATTATACAATTTGAGAACATATGAATCGTTGCTCCATAATGTATACAGGAGGCGATACAGGATAATAAAAATGTCAAACGTAAGATGTAAAAATTGATAAAATAAATTCTAATTAGGTTAAAATTTATTATCAATGATAATATTAAATAATATATTTATATATTTCAGACGATCTCAATCCAATTCAAAAATTTAATGTCGTTATTGCGTAATCCGATAAGTACTCAAACGCAGTAAAAATCAACTCAAACCCAATAACACAATAAACATCAACCTAAACTCATTAATTAAGGGTTATGGTGTAGTGGTTTTTTAACTAACATCATAAGGTCATGTTTGGTAGATAAGATATGATAAGATAAGATTAAATTATCTTATTAAATCATGTGTTTGGTAGCAAATGTGATAAACACGTCGGCCCGGTATTAAACATTGAGCCCGCGTCAAAATTACTAATTTACCTTACATTTTAATCCTAAGGAGGTGGTGAGATTAAAATAATCTTGATATACCATATAAATTTAATTTTATCATATTATATTTTACCAAGGCCTAAGTTTATATATGACATGACATGACATGTATTCTTTGAAATTGAGTGATCTCAGTCGGGTGGGCCCGACTACGATGTACCCATGGGCCGCCGCGACTCCCTCGGTTCAGCCACGGTCAATGCAACGCTCGCTAACCTCCCCTCGCTGTCAGTGGCGGAGCCACAGAGGGGGCAGGGGGGGCTTCAGCCCCCCCCAAATTTTTTTTTTTTTTTTTTAGTTCTTAAATTTTTTTGAAAATTCGAATTTTTATGCTTCAGCCCCCGCCGCTACGTTGCAGAGAACGAGTTTTCTTAATTGTCGGAAGCTTTCCCTTTGTCAGCCCCCTCCGTCTCGAGTCGAAGTCAAGGTTTCGTATAAGGCTGTCATAGCCATTGTTGGAGACTTGACTTGAGTTGCAGCCATGTGCCCAAAAAATTCGGCTCGGGGGCTACCGCCCCCGGACCCCCGTTTAACTCAGCCCCCCCTTATGACAATTCCTGGCTCCGCCACTGCTCGCCGTCAAGCAACACCTCGGCCCTCCTCGCATCCCTCGCCACCAAGAACTTCTCGGCCACCGACGTAGTGGCGCTCTCAGGGGGCCACACCATCGGCATCGGCCACTGCGCCTCCTTCACCGCCCGCCTCTACCCAACTCAGGACCCCACCATGGACAAGACCTTCGCCAGCAACCTCAAGGCCACTTGCCCCGCCACCAACTCCACCAACGCCACCGTGCTCGACCTCCGCTCCCCCATCACGTTCGACAACAAATACTACATTGGCCTAATGAACCGCCAAGGCCTCTTCACCTCCGACCAGGACCTCTACACCGATCCAAGAACTCGCCCCACCGTCACCGCCTTCGCCATTAACCAAACTCTGTTCTTCGACGAGTTCGTGACCGCCATGATCAAAATGTCGCAGCTCGGCGTGCTGACGGGGATGGAGGGTGAGATTCGTGCCAATTGCTCGGTCACGAATTCTGGGAGCGTGTTGGTTACTTCCGCCCCAGAAGGAAAAGATGCACGATCCGATCTTTAGAAGATTTTTGACGACTGCTCTTTTCTCTGCCTGACCGGTTTTTATGTGTTCTCAGTTTAAAATGTTGAATAAAAGTATAATTATTTTTTAATTTCTTTTTTTTATTCACTTCTCTTATTTAAATTATAAATTAATTATTGATTTTATTTTTCATCCACTTTAAAGAGGGATAATATTATCATTCTAAATTTAGATGGATAATATTATCCATCATTGGAATGTGAAGAAAGAAAAAAATAATGATAAATTTATAATTTAGATAAGAAATATGAATAAAAATAAATAAATTTAAGAGCTAATTATACTTCTATCTCATATTTTCATGAGATAAATTTATCTCTAAAAAAGAATAGAAGCTAATAAAATCGATAGGAGCATTACATGCGAGGCATGTAAAAGTTATACATCTATATTATTTGATAGGTAAGTTGTATTTATACTACTCTCTTGTCTCATATTATTGGTATTGTTTGATCAAATTATGAATATTTATTGATTTTGGAGTGAAAAGGGGTGTGCATCGGTCGGTCGGTTCGACCGATCGATCATATTTTTTTGAATCAAAAATCGAACCGAATATGAAAAATATAAACCAAACTGACCGATCAAATAATATTAACCGAACCGAAAACTGACCGACTAAAATTAATATGTTTCGGTTCGGTTCGATTATGAACCGAAACCATTATTATTATTACTTTTATTTTTTAAATTATAAAAAATTATAGGATCAATCTTTAAAAAAATTGTATTTTTAAGTTTTTATTTCATAAATCTAAAATATATTATATTTACATATATTTTTACCAAAATATAAATATAATTATTTAATATTTATATTAAATATATATATTTAATGTTAATATTAATATATTTCGGTCGGTTCGGTTACCGACCGAACCAAAAAATAAGAACCGCAATGTTAAGCCTAAAAGTGTGTACTCTAGATTCTCGCAAATTATACGAGGTCGATTGCACGTGGCAAGCTAACCCCGGTCGGATCTCGATGGAAAGCTTAACAGGGCTTCCTAATTCAAGTGCTACAGAATAAACAATAAGTCTTAAACATTCTAACCAAATAGCATATGTATGATTAACTAAGCTAACTAATCAACAACAATTTAATTAATGGAAATCCGGAATTAAGGCTCTAGGAGCTGAACCTTTGTTTCGATCATTACATGAAATTATTAATACACACATTCACATGTCTATCTAGAATTCTTAAGAGCTACCTAATCTATAGCTTACGCCTTTGATAATTAGATTGTGACTATGACTTCTGTATTAAGCCACACAATTAAGAATTCAAGTTAAACAAGCAAACACTCGATTAATATGCTTTCAATTATAATTGAAGTTGATTGGACCTTGATCTGACACAAGGATCTTCTATCGATCTCACCCTATGTCTAACGAATTGCAACGGTGATCAATCGGCACAATTTAATATGCACGAATCCAAACAACGAGGATGAAGTAATAATAACATAAACGATCGAATAAGAAGTTCAACAACTAGTAGAGATCAACTACTCAACCTAATACATAATCATAAACTAAGAACTCAAAACAAGAACTTACTAATGATTACACTATGGAATCGAGCAATCAATGTCCACCTTAATCCGTCTTTCCAAGGTTGAATACAAGTAAAAGCGCTAAAATAAGAGTTCTAAAATTGTAGAGTCGAGTTCTATATGAGAAATATGTGTGGTATCCTTCAAATGGCCTGGGATAACCTTTAAAAACTCGTCAGAAACCGCCACCCAGCGACCGCTGAGTAGCCAGCGGTTGCTGGCTATCCTTCTCTAAATTTCTGAAACTCTGCACCCCAGCAACCGCTGGCCTGTGCAAAATACGAAATTTTAGAAAATGTGAAATTGAAGCTCGTCTCGATAGGAATCCATAGCAGCAAACGGATCCAAATTCGGAATTGTAACGAAGGAGAACGAGCCAAAACAAAATTGTTGCGCAAAACGTAACAATTTTGTGTATGGCCATGCTCTCGCGTTTTTTCTCCTCTCATCTTTTTCCCGTAACTCCTAACAAGATCTCGTTCGGTTTTCTCGGTTCGTTCGGCTTAGCATATTCAGCATTTCCGGTATCAATTAAGCTTCATTCTTCGCTCATTCCATCATCCTACGAACAAAACAAGAACAAACAAAATACGAAGTAAAAACAAACTAAAAGACATGAATTCGACACCACATAAAATCCAAACCCGACAAAATATAAACTAAAAACACACACAAAAACGAGCTAAACACGCAAATCGAACCGAAACCTATCGGTTCTAAAATTTAAAAATCGAACCGCAAACCAAAAGAAATAAAAATCGAACCAAAATCAACCAAAATCTACTGTTTCGGTCGGTTTTCTTAGTTCTGTTCGGTTCTTACACACCCCTAGTGAAAAATAATACTCCCTCCGTCCCGCTAAATGCGGCCACAAGGGTTCCGGCACGGACATTAAGAAAGTAAAATGTGGTGTTTTAAAAAAGTAGGAAATATACATTTCAAAGGTAATTTTTTTCCTTTTTAGGAAAGTTGCCACTTTTAGTGGGACGACTTAATAAGAAAACATGACCACATTTAGCGGGACGACCTTATAAGAAAACATGATCACATTTAGCGAGACGGATGAAGTAGAGCATAATGTATAATTTAGTCATTTCAACTCCCATATGTAGATGGGCTCTTCATCTCTTTGGCATGTAATGTTTATTTGGTCCATTCTTATTTCGTTAGAAGAAGGTGGATTCCAATATTGCCAAAGCCGTCCACTTCCCTCGAATGTTGCATTGGAGCGAGTTTTCCACTGTCGAGTCAAGTCATCCCAAACTTTGCTTTAACCCGGTCCCGAATATGAATAGCTAGAAGGAAAGAAAGGGCGGTAGATAATAATGGAAAAAGGCACCGCTATTTAGGCGTATAGAATTATTTTGTATTGTGCGACAACTTCCTTTTAAAATAAAGCAATTTCAAAACATAATAAAATAAGAATAAAATGCTTAATTTGAGTTGGACAATAATCTCTTTATTAAACAGTAGAAGATGAATTTTCAATGACAAACCCTGGTTTCTAATTTTCTACTTTTGCAATCTCACACTCGTCATTATTGAATGAGCAGATTAAAAAAAATTCACCAGTATTCTATCAACTTGTTCTTGAATAAATCATACCAACACCAAAATGTCCGTAGATCCACGACTGGTAACCTACTGTCGTCAATAGATCAAGGTTAACTTGGTTAGATAATCGTAAATGTTTTGAGTAATTTTTATGTTGGTATACTAGCCCTGACCTCAATTGACATTGTTCCGCAAATTAGTGCTAAATCATAATCTATCGTACACCCAAATTAACCAGAGTTATGATTAGAATGGATAAGGAAAAAACACACAAGTTATTTAGTTTATTGTAGAGTTGCACTCCATCTCTTCAATTACATCAGTTAGCAACTTAGCATATTCTTACTGCTATTAATTGATTTATAAAGAATAAAACAACCAAAAAAAGCAACCTTCTAATTCATCAAGATTCCAGAGAATGCATATCATTTTTCAAAATTTTGAATTCTCTCAAGGATGCAGATCTCTGTGGGAGGTCGAGTTCGAGGTCAAGATCGAGGTCATCGTGGATGATGGTATGTATTTTAGCAGTGGGTAGAAGAGGAGGATTTGTGATGTTCTTAGCTGCGTTGGGATGAGCTTCTGATCTTGAAACCATATCATGACTAGGGACAAGAGGTGAACTCACCTTCTCACCATCTCCTCCCTTCGTCTTCTCCGATTCTTCGACCTTCTTCTTCCTCGTCCCTCTCTGCTTTCGAGACCTCCGTCCCACTCTATTAGTCCTATGCCTGCCATATTATCACAATCATGCAACTTGTGACAACTATCTCAACAACACAACTAGTGCATGCCTTCCTATTACAAGTGAACTTACTTTCGCCTCTCGATTATTGGAAATTCATCGTCGTCCTCAATTTGGACCGCCGGTAAACCAGAGAGATCGCATGCTAGAGGGCTAGTCTGAAAGAACTGCATGGAGCAACACAAATCATGCATGTCTACTATTGAAACATTCAAAGATGTTGTAATGATATAAGATTAGATGAGAAAATGAGAAGACACTTAGGGGTTGGGTTGGTTTGGTTTGTGTCATAGGATTGATAGGATTATAAGCTTTAAATCTCTACCTTCTTATCCATAATCCTCCATCTCCTTATGAATTCAATTCGCTTATAGATTTACGTGGTTCACCAATTGAACACATTTTATTAAGTGCTTAGATTATAAATTACAGATTTCAAATACCATATATACAAGAGAACACACCAAATTAGACTTAACCTCCATACCGTTTGGGAGATTCAAGACATAGCAACAAAAGAATTGGAGCATAACATGAACATTCAAATTTAACCTCGTTTTCAAGAGCAGAAGCTGCAGAGCCACGAAGGGATGGATCGAGGGCGAGCAGAGTGGTCAAGAGCCCCATTGAAGAGGAAGGGAAGTTCTTGCATTTCCCAGCAAGGTTGGCCTTGTAGGTTTGTGAAGGTTTAAGAGATGTTGAGAGCTTCATTCTCTTGAAATAGTCATCCGAAGGAGTTCCACACAGCTTGAAAATAATGTGTACTTGCTCAATCTGAACCAATACATAGACATATTAATACAAGTAAATGAAACAAAGCAGAACCAAAAATTCAAGAAAGCAAGGTACATTGCATTACCTCAGTCCTACCGGGAAGAATAGGCCTACCGGCAAACATCTCTGCCATGAGGCAACCGGCGCTCCAAAGATCAATGCCCGTCCCATAATTCGTCGAGCCAAGTAGCAGCTCCGGAGCTCTGTACCAAAGGGTCACAACCCGACTAGTTAGTGGCCGAGTTATCTCCGGATCAAAGATCGTTGCAAGCCCGAAATCGGCGATTTTGAGCATCCCATCCTTGTCTATGAGTACATTAGAAGCCTTAATGTCCCTATGCAGAACTCCCCTCTCGTGGCAGTGCTCGAGCCCCGAAAGCAGTTGATGCATGTAGCATTTGATCTGCACCAAAATCATTACTCTTTGCATCAACTCAAATAACAGAACCAAGCATCATCATCATCATCATTGATCAATATTCATTCACCTGTGGTTCTGTTAGCCTACTCTGATCGGGAGGAGACAAGACTCTCGATAGATCGGACTGCATGTAGTCGAGAACCAAGTATATACTAAACTGCATTCTTGAGGTGGCTAATCCTCTGAGCTTTATAACATTGGGATGATCCAACTTCTGCAACACCATGATCTCACGCGCCATGAACTTGACACTCTCGGCTTCTGAGGTGTCGAATCGGACCTTCTTCAACGCGACGATCTTCCCACTCTCCCTGTCTCTGGCTTTGTACACATTGCTGTAAGTCCCCTCCCCTATCTGCACCATTAAACAACTCTACTCACTCTTCACTTCCATTACTAACAAAGACAAGACAATTTTCAAGAAAGAAGACTAGATTAACCTTGTCTATCTTGACGTAAGAATCAGAACTCTTGGGAACTATATCCTTCAAGATATGACTTGGAATGTTGTCAGTGAGCCATTTGGGCCATCCATCAACAACTTCAACGTTGGTTTCGTGCATGCTACCATTGCTGATCTTTGTCTCTCGAACACCGCCATCATCGACCTCGTTGGCTACGAAGCTCGGCCTCGTAGCTGTGGAGCTCCTGCCCTCCGTGTAGCCATACTGCAGCTTCAACTTCTCCAACCTAAGAGGAGGTGAGTTCAAGGAGGGTCTAGTACTCTGAGCACACCCCATGTTATTACAACCACCTTAAAGCACTAAACTTAACGAAAAGAGTTGCTGCATTAGGAAATTATGATGAATGATTGGTCATTGAATTCTTGAATCATATACCTTTTTTGTTTAATGAGAAGAGCATCGAACAAGAACGAGGAAATTGGGAAGAATTGTTTGTATTAGGCAGGAAAATGGAAGGTATAGTTTGTACTTTGTGTGAAGTGAATGGAGGGCGGCAGAGAGTATTGAAATATTTATAATTATAATGTTTTATGAAGAAAATGAAGATTTGTTGATGAATAATAAATAGGTTTAGGAAAAAATATTAGACTTAGCTTAATCCGCTGAATGTGTAATAGAATGACTTTAGCTGGTGGAGTTTGGAATGCCTAATGAGGAATAACAACACCTCACCACATTTATTTTGACCTTTTCTTTTACAGGTATTTATATTGATTTGTAAATGTCACGTTTAGTGAATTGGGGTGGGGAAGAAGAAGATTAAGGGAAAATATTTTATTTTGTATTTCTGGATTTCTTTTACATGAAACAGTGTTGTTCTTTTCACCTTTTCTTACCTCAATTTTGTACTTTCTGTTGAAATTATTCATAAAATTCCGGCGGGTAATGTCTGATTTGTGTGTTAAGATTTTTGAAAAGGGTGCTTTTAAATATAGCCACAAATTTATTTTTTTTATAGCTCTTAATTTTTAAAAATACAATTATATTCTTATGTAATTTTATTCAGAGCACCTTCCACCTTCTGTAGCCCATTCTCATTTGAAAAGTATAAAAATAATATTCTTTCCGTCCCATCAGATTAGAAACATTTTATATTTAAATGGGTGTAGTATTTTAATCAAATGCTTTTAATCTGGTGGGACAGAAGGAGTAACAAATACACTAAAATACTTTCAGTAGTAGCCAATAAAGAATTTATTAAATTATTAAATATTATAATTACTTAATATTTTAAAATTAGTAAAAAATAATGCAAAAACACGTAATCTATACTCTTGTTCTATCAATATTTTTCAACAAGTTCAACACATTAATAATTACGAATCAGATACATAACATTTTGTTCACTAGCAAGAGCGAAAGAAAAAAAAATCACACAAATTTTCAAAATTGAGAAAAATCAAATATTGAAAATTAAGTTCTTTTTGTTTACATTTTGAATCAGACACAACATTGAATATATAATTATTTTCTAACTACCAAGAAAAATTATCGTAGAAGTTAAGTAGGTAAAAAATGAGTTCGGCAAGACGCAATAATCATCGACAAACAATACTCTTGGAAATGATAATCTAATATCCACCGGTACCAGTGCAGGTTTAGAAAGTAGAGCAGGTGTAAGAGAATAATAATTTTAATGTGCAAAAATTAAATAAACTGAGTGGAGAAGAAATGTAACATTTATTTCACCTTGTGGGCTAGATTTTCTTAAATATGTGGTGCTTTAGTTAATACTCCCTTCATTCCACTACTTTTAGTCAAACGTGACTACTTTTAATGGGATAGAGGGAAAAACTTTTAATATCTATAAGGGTAATATAGGATATTAAAATAATAATTTTACTAGCAGCTATAGAGAGTAAAAGGGAGGCTACAAATAAAATTACCCATTTAATTACCCTTTTGGAAATGGTGAAGAGAATTTTGTGATAGTGAGATGTGATAAAAGCTCATTAATCATTTCTCCTTTTTATTTTATTTTATAGTAAAAGTAAAAGAAAAAAGTCAATTTTATAAAAAATAAAAAATTGCCTTTTTATAAAAAAAATTCTCCATTTTATAGTTTAGTTCGAAATTGAGCTTAAAAACCGTTCACATGAATATCAAATGAGTTGAGCTCAAGTTCAAGTTTGAGAATAAAATTATTAAGTAACGCACAAGCCAATCTCGAATTCAATAATTAGATAATAAGCGGAATTCAAACATGTCAAAAACTCGAGACGAGTTTGAACACCGTAATATTCTAAACAAGTCAAGCGGAATAATGCACTAGTGTATATATACTGATATAATATAGAAAGGGACTGTTCAGTTAGTTGAGATTAAATTAGTTCGAAATTACCGAGATTGTGTTGGATCGAGATTACCCGAGATTCATTTTGTCACAGGGAATAGACCAAAACTAATAACCCATGATTAATGTTACGTGGGATTGTCTCAAGATTAAATCTCGAGCATAGACTTTCGAAACTAACAACTCATAAAACTAATCATTAGATTCAATCATTTCAACCAAACACAAGAAGATAAAATGAAAACCATTCCATGTAGAACCATTGATTTTATATAAATGATGGATAATGCATAGAATGTAATATCATTTTCTACGAAATCAATTTTGGCCATCATATAGTTAGTTGTATGATCTTTGGACCAAATTTCTTCATATTTCATACATTAATTAAAGAGGTTAACACCAAGTTTAGAAGAAGACAAAACATTTTCCCATATACTAGTCCAATTGTTGAGAACCAGACTTGATAAACTATACAGCAAAGTACAATATAATGTAACACCAGTATAATAAGAGGCATATCCCCAAATATACATTTGAGTTTACTCTGTGTATGCGAAAATAGTTTGTATTGTATGGAGAATTCAACACCCCAAACTCCCATACAGCAAAGAAACTTAACAAACAACGCAAGAAAGAGAGATGAACTCGAAGAGTTACAAAGATGTAGAAGAAAAGAATCAATCGAGATCAAGAATTCCGAAATTGGAGAGGAGGATTTTCATTTGGTCCACAAAGTCCGAGCCCGTTGCATACTCCGTTAGCATTCCCACAGCAAAACCAAACATCGCCCATCTGCTCCGATCCACCACAGTTACAAGTTGCAACGACAAATGGTAGCCACAAAAATGCAGACTTACTTACTAAACAGTTAATGATTTCAATATCCAAATAGGCCTCCTAATCAATCTTTTTATTACTTTTTGTAAGCAAAGGGGATCATCTGCCTTGAAGTAGAACTAGATAGATTGTGTACTAATATTATATCTAGATTGTGTAAATACCACATCTATGGTGCAGTTGTTAGATTTGGTTTAAAATGTATGAAATGTTTTTGATAAAGTAACAAGTAAAGAGTGTTCTTCCACTACATACTAAGATTTAATAAACAAAGCTAAGAGAGTGAGGTTATGATAGTCATGCTATTTATAAGCTTGAATGCTTCAATTTACTCAAATTAGCATGATGAATCAACATATTTGAATAATCATAGATTAAGACAACATATTTGAATAATCATAGATTAAGACAACATAAACCAAATTTACAAGCTTGAATGCTTCAATTTACTCAAATTAGCATGATGAATCAACATATTTGAATAATCATAGATTAAATCAACATATTTGAATAATCATAGATTAAGACAACATAAACCAAGAACACAACATATTCAGTGGCACTCCTAATGAGAGATTAAGACAATATAAAACTATGGAGCAATACATCCTAATTCTAGGCCACAGTGCTAATGAAGATGAGTTGTATAATTTCATTAACATCAAATAAAAATCTCTTAATTAATTGCATCTAATTGCTATTGCATATCATTATCCACAACCTAAATTTGTAAAACTAATAAAATTGCAGACTATCAAGAAAATCTATCCTAAAATATTAACTGCAGTTTTCCCAAACACCTCCAAATCCAATCCAACAAAATAAAAGTCAATAAACACAAAAGGAATACAATCATCAAGAACTCTAATAAAACTTCATTTTCTTATTTTGCAGTATAAAAAAAGGGAAAAGAATAATTATGTACCTGCCATTGGAGATCTCATTCTTGGCAATGAAGCCAAAGAAGGGACCTTGATCAACTACCTCCATCTTCTTCTTCTTGAAATATTCCTGCAGCTCCTTCGCCTTCTGCCTCTGAAACTCCACAGTAATCACGTTCTTACCTTGCGCAGCCGGTGACGCTGCCGGTGCCGATGGCGCAAGCGGCGGAGAGGGAGACGGAGGCACCGGCTTTACCGGCGACGGAGCCACGGGTCTTCTGAGGGGTCCGTCAGTTTGCGAGCATCTTACGGTGAATTTGAAGGGAATTGAAGAAGAGGAAGAGGAGGAAGAAGATGGTGATGATGGGGTGCGGAGTTTAATGCATGGGAATGAAGGCGATGAAGCAACTGACATTTTTTTGAATTTTAATTTGCTTCCCCAGTAATAATTTGGATTATGTGATGAGGGTTTTGTGAGGGAGGAATGGGAAGAGGAAGAAGATTGTGAACTAGTGATGGTTTGAGAATGTGGGAAATTGTGGATAAGGTGTGGCCAAGTCTCTCTACATTCTTCATGGTTGAAACTTGAAACTAACTTTTCATTACTCAAATTTTATGATACCACATTTGGACAAAAATGGGAAAGGGAAGCCATTTTATGCTCCACATTTCTTCTTTTCTATCTAATTTATTAGAACAAAAAAAAGTCATGTAATTACATTAAGAGCAATAGAGCATCATAATGGACTTCTAAAATTGGGCTCTTATTGATTTTTGGTACATTTCTATTTTACTAATTTTGTTATAATATAAATTCATATTTATAGTAATATAAATTACTATTAAAGTAATAAATTAGTATTAATTAAAAAAATGCATTAGTTTTAGATAATTAAAAAATATATTAATTTAAAGCCAATATAAAATTAAAAAAATTGATCAACTGAATAAGAAAATTATACCAAATGAAGATAATGATGAATAAATTTTAAAAAATATACTGTCCCATAATATATGACCCATTTTTTCAAAACAGTATGTCCCAATAAATATGGCTCATACCTAAAATGGAAAGAGTTAGCCCATTTAGTGATTTAATTAGCCCATTAAACTCACTTAACTAAACAATCCTAATTAAGCTTTCCCACTACCCAAACCCTAATTTACTACCCCCATTACCCGACACTTCACTCTCTCTCTCTTCTACACTCCATCGGGCGCTCTTTCTGTATTCTAGGAAACTCTAGTTCCTCGCTCTCTCCGCCGTTCTCTCATCTCCACCCATCGCGATGATGAAACGCTTCAACCCCCCACCCTCTATACCTCCCCGTTCATCTAAGAAACCCCGATTGTCGGAGTTATTCTCCATTTTTCAAAGATTTGACTCTATCGATGAAGCCTCTTCGCCTCCTCCGCCTCCTGCGATGATGAATCCATTCTTACCTTCTGACTCTGAGATGAGTATGGTAAAATTCGATCATATCTCCTCTGATCTACCTAGATATGAGGTTTCTTCACCTCTTTCGTCACCCCTACCTTCTGACTCTAAGATGAGTCTGGTCAAACTCGGTCATATCTCCTTCGATCTACCTAGATTTGAGGTTTCTTCACCTCTTTCGCCACCCCCACCTTCTGTGATGATGAATCAACTCTTGGAAGTCTCTGTTCTACATCGATGTCTCTCGATCTATGGAGATTCAGGGTGTTTAGTGAAGGAGGAGAGACTCCCAGTGAAGAAGGTGGTTGTAGGAGGTGAAAGAGAAGAAAGAAGAAACCCCACCTTTCTGAGCAGTGATGTGGCCGATGGAGGTGGAAGAGGAGAGCTTCTCAGTGATGTTGGTGACGAAATAGGTACAATTATATATTGTTCTTTAACAATTATCCTTATTCTAAACTGTAGAATTGATATGTGTGGTTTATTGTCTTGTAGTTTGCCTTGATGATCTTGAGGTTGTGATTAGGGCAGTGAATAAGGGGGTGGGGTTCAGAACTTGTCTCCTGAAGCATCTGAGCGGGGCTGTGGACATGCACAGCTATTGTGAGACTGGAGACTGGGTGAGATCTTTCCCTGCATTATATGTGCTTTGATAATATTTGGTGGTGATATGTGATATGGTGATATGGTGATCTTTTGATATTTGTGATATATGTGATCTGGTGGTGATCTGTGATATGGTGATATGGTGGTGATATGTGATATGGTGATCTGGTGATAGTTTTGATATGGTTATATATGTGATCTGGTGATATGGTTATACATGTGATTTGGTGGTGATATGTTTGATATCTGTGATCTTTGATATGCTGGGGATCTTTTGATGATATGGTGATATCTTTATGTTGGTGATCTGTGATATGGTGAATTGTCAGTAAAAGCACAATTTGGTTGATGATATCGGTTGGATACTGAGATGATAGGAAATATGCTCATTTTGTTGTAGTGAAACATAAGTTTGATGATTGTGTGATGTGGTTGTTTGGTGAGGTAATATTCTGTGTGTTGTGGTTATATGTTGTGATGTGAAAATATTTTGTGTGATGTGAAGATCAATTTTGTGCACCACATAATAATAAAGGCAATAAAAAATGTTCAATCATGCAAAACATTAAGCTTTAATATTATAAGGATTTAAAAATTACATGTTTGCATACATTCCACAAAATAAGCATGTTTTAAAACACTAAAACAACTTTTGTGTTACGCCTTAAACATACATACCAAAAGTGATATTTCATAGGCACAACACAACCAAAAAAACAACTTCTAAAAGCTGCCATATACCTAATTGTTGCTAAATGTAATCCCTTGTGTATTCACCAATTGTTCCACACTTAGAGATCTCTCATTCTCTTGCATGTAAGTAAGGCATTCCCTAACTAGTTCTATTGGAACTTCCAAGTCTGTAGGCAACGCATCAGTCCTCATCAAAGCATCTTTTCTCATATGAGGCTCCTTGTAGCAATTCTGACCCTTAACCTTCATAATTTCAAGCATGCAACCTTGCAAACTTAAAAAAAACTTTATTAAGTGTGATAGGTGACAATGTGTTAAAAGAACTTATAATTGCATTCACTAGTTGATCAACATTGTAGCTGGCAGTTTCAGTTTGAATGCTTTGTATTGCTCGGAACCATCCCAAGTCATTCACATTAGTGTCGGGGGAGTTAGGTGGTTGATGCACTAGTCGTATATCAAACCCATCACTACTTGCTGCAGTTCTAAAGTCTTCATCTGTGTCCTTAATGTGTGGCTTTGCATTATCTTGTTGAATGAATATCAACTTGTTTGCATCTCTAGACCACTTTTGTTTTATAGAGGGAATAATCTGAAAACACAACATTAAATGCATTATAAATGCTTTCTGAAAACAAACTTTAAATGTTATAAATGCAATCTGAAAACACACTTTAAATGCTATAAGTGCAATCTGAAAACACACTTTAATCTCACTTTAAATGCAATATGATTTTCCATTAATACAACCTGTCATACACTTAAATGCAATCTGAAATCTGCCATACACTTAAATACACTAAAAAACAGAATGTAACAGCTTTATACCTCATTAATTAAACATGCTTTGATAACATCCTTGATGATGGATTGAATTGACTTGGTTTCTAAAGTGCCTTTCTGCCTATTCTTTGAATTTTTCTTCGCTGGCACTTATTCAACAAAGGGAAATATGCATATTTTACCATCAAAAAACACATTACCATTAACATCGAATAATGGCCTTGACACAACACACATAAACATCACTTTTGTGATGAACTTTTTGCTTTTGCATGTCCTATGTGGTTCGGCCTTCCCCGGGGTGAGGTAGAACCTGTGAGATACTTTGGAAATGTAGAACCATTTCTCATCAATGTGAATTGTGTTACTCATATCCTTAAACTTCAGAACGTTTAAGATTCTGTCAAACTGTACAGCTTATAAAGTGAAGCTCAGCCTTAACAGCTTGTTTGGAGCTGTGAGGTCAGGTTTGATTGCATTTGAATCCTACTCTCTCCGTCCACCAAAATGGTTTACATTTTGCCTTTTTGGACGTCCACGAAAATGGTTTACATTTGAAACATTTCATTTATAGTAAAGAGACCCCACCACTAACTACACACAATTCAATTTAAAACAATATATCAAGTGGGACCCAAACTCCACTAACTATACATTCCTATTAAAGTCAATATACATTATTAAAACTCGTGTCGGGTCAAAGTGTAAACCATTTTCATGGACGGAGGGAGTATTTGACAGTTTTCTTATTGTGCTCCTTTTGAAAAGATCCAAACTTTCAATAAGATTCAAATCTATTTGAACTTTTTTCCTTCTTGTTTGAGCTTTTCTTGCATTTTGAACACATATTATCTGACATCTTTGCCTTTGTTCCTTTGCAGCAGCCCAAAGACAGGTAACGGTCTGCTTCGATACTTTGAAAAGTGAGTAGGCAGCCTTCATCTTCCCACAAATCACATTTCCATCTTTGGAGTTATGGAGCAAGAACTTAATGATCTCATTCCTTTGTTCTTGGCTCAAGTCTCTCTCTCTCATATTTTCTGTTTTTTGTAGTGTATTGAGAATGATTCTGTAATGCTTAGTGTATTTATAGAACACAACTATTGTTTAAATGTTTTAGAGGGAATCTGCCCCCTTAAACAGTGATGTGCCGAATTTCATTGAGAGGGAAAGTTAAATTTTCACTTTGGTGTAATATTTTCCCTCTTATTTTTTAGATTTGAAGTGTTTAATGCAACTTTATTTTTAAAGGTCTGAAGTGTTTGATTTACTGTTTTAGATTTTAATGTTTCAGTTTATTAAATATTCACATTAATTTAAGCTTTTAACTTTAAATATTCAAATTAAATAAAATGTTTAATTTAAAATTAAATCAGATTTAATTAAATGTTCATATTAAATTAAAAAAATAAAAATTCAGATAAATAAATTAAATAAATTTAATTTGGAATTTACAAAAT
The DNA here is from genome assembly GCA_026898415.1 of Leonotis leonurus. Taxonomy (NCBI): domain Eukaryota; kingdom Viridiplantae; phylum Streptophyta; class Magnoliopsida; order Lamiales; family Lamiaceae; genus Leonotis; species Leonotis leonurus. The sequence continues at coordinate 618,151 of JAPKLX010000084.1, read as the reverse complement.
TAAAAGCAATTTTAAATTTAAAGTATAAATGGATTGTTTGGAATGTAATTAATAAAGATGCTAATAGTTGATTAGTAAGAAATCTTTGGTCTACGTGCAAAAAAAGGGGGTCAACTTTATTAGGACGAATGGAGTATTATATAACAATTATGAAAGAAGATATAAATGGATAAAAATATAATAGAAAAATTAAAATATGAATTAAAAAAGATAAAGAAAATAGAAAGTGTAAGTCAGCATGCGAGAGACTCACACTATCCTAACGTTGAGCTCTCACATGGGGCGGGCTACGAGCTTGGGTTCACGTTTGAGAGCACGATTCCCGAGCTTTGTGGCGCCTGCTCGAACGGGCAGCGAGCTTCAACTTGAGCTCCCGCATTGAGAACACTCTAATCCACTTAATTATAAATAGTCATATATTTATAAAATTGATCTAACTGAGCAATTTTAAATAAAAACCGACCCCGACGGCCCCAACATAATCCAATTTTTTAAAATTTTTAGATTTTTCGGGATGAGATCGGAACTTCTGATTCCTTTTCACCCCCTAAGTTTAACTTACCTCGTTCAAAAGAGCACTTTTAATGGATTCTTAAAACCGAGACTCCCATTAATTGTTTTTATAAATTTTAATAATTATTTTGTAGGGTGATCTTAATTTTACAGCCGCAATTAAAAGCATTAAACTAATGCCTTTGTATTTAATTTTTCTTATTTTTAGTTTTATATTTATTTAAATTAAAATATAAATGAATATTTTAAGAAAACATAAATCAATATTAAAAAATAAATACCATAAATTTAAAAATTGTATCAGTTAAAGAAAATTTAAAATATATTACAAAAAAATAATAAACTGAATGGAAAAAAATCACATTAAAAGACCAAACCAAACATATTAAATCTTGAGCGCGTCTATCGCGAAGGAACGTGGAATGTCCCATGCAATTTTTAAATCTGTTAATAAAAAAACAAGATATATAAAAAATTAGTGTATAATAAGTTGAGAATGAAATGAAATATTTAGAGTTAAAAGTAAAAAAAAAAAAATTAAAAATAGGAGTACATAAAAAAATCAGAAAATGACAGAAGCGCGCTGGGCACCCAAAAGATTCACAGTACCCCGGCGCCATGCTCCCATGGGGGGCAAGACTGCGAGCTCAAGCTCGCGTTTGGGAGCCCAGGCTGCAAGCCTTGCTCAGGCTCGAGCTCACGGGCTGCCCGTCTCAACCCGATAACCTGCTCTGCAGATAGATGCATGCTCTAACCGTTGATGCATGAATATAGATGGAAAAAAACCGTTGACAGTGTCAGTGATTAAGGTTCCGATTAGACCCGGAAATTCGTCCGTTTGGGCACGTCTAACAATATTACATGTCTAATTACACAGAAAATAAAACAATGCTATAAAATTTGGAAAGACTCTTACCGAAAATAAATCTGTTACGTTCATTCCACTCGATAAATAAGATTATGGAGTTACTCTAAGAACACTAAACCAAAAAGAGAAGGAAATAAATTCAAGATACTAAAGCTTATTCATCACTGCAGTGTAAAGCAATGATACAAATTAAACTGAAGAAAAGCTTTTACCGAAAAATTGATGAGGAACTGTATATGCCACTCCTAGAATTACATCATCTCCATATCCATAGCATCATCATCATCATAACAAAGTAAAATTTACACATCTTTCATTGAAAATTCTACTCCATATTGACAACTAACAAATAAAATGAAATAACTTATCATCGACAAGAAAAGTATATTCCTCATCCACGCTCTCAGGTCACCTGAAGATGACAGGAGGTTTCTCTACATCAAAATAACAATCTAGGAACACCAAAACACAGTATTGCACCCACACAAACATGGGTCTCGAGAAGGTAACAAAAAAGCTCATTGCATCAGTATTGGAACGCAAACAAAAATATGATCAGAACAGACCAGTGAGCAGCCATGCCGTCTTGCGTCGCTTCATGGTATTCCCTTTCCTGCCATCCGAGACAGCTAGGCGCTGATCGAACTGTTCTGTTTCATTACTCGCACTTCAAGCAACATATGAAAGGCTGATCATAGTACAACCCATAGGCACCTAAGAAAGATGCCAGACTACATTATTCTGCATGAGCAACTTTTTGGATTCCCATGATCAAATTCATCGTCTGATCCATCTTCACTGAGAAGAAATGAAACACTTAATCAGAAAGATGAAAGCAAAAATACGTTAACAGGCAAGAACATCTTCAAATGTTTTAAGATTACCCGTAATTCCTAAAAGTTTATTCTCTGTACAGGAAAAAAATTGGCTACAATATTAACATTCTAGACCATGTCAAATCTACAATGTTACAAAACAATCCCAGAGAAAACTTTATAATGCAAACAACCTCTATACCTTATATTGACAGACCTTCCAGGAAAGTTTTTCTGAATCAGCTGGCTTCATTCAAAATGCCCATGGCCATGTGCAAGAGGATTTTCTAAAATAAAGTTGAGTCATTTATAATGTACGGCAAAGCAGTTCTCGAAAATACTTTTTTGAGTCTTTGTGTTAAAGTAACCTAATACAATTCAACAACCTACTATATCATTTGATGCACTAGAATTGGACCCGCATGTTCTGTATCAAAATATGTACTTTCATCATAAACATTGAATTTATGAGGTTTACATATTTGTAATTAGGTATACTTCTAAGTATACCACTATATAAATAGTAATAAACTGAGTTTGCACAAGGATACCGATACCAACAAGTACCATATAATGACAACTGTACTCATGCCTTCAGTCGCAAAGACAAAATAAAAACCAAGAAAAGAAATAGAATATAAGCAAAAGTTGTAGTAGCATGCTTGCCGCCAGCAGCTCAAGTATCCCCCACATTAAACATAACTTTTTTCAACTAAATTAGCAAATTGATATCAGACATAGTTTTCACACAACAAGGTTGGAATAAAGACATGAAACAGGGAAGATAAAACTTCTGTTAAAAGTAATTTTCACATTTTGAAGTAACATGTTCAAAGCAAAATTCAAGAATAATTGACATGTGAAAACAATTTCCAGCAAGAAAATATGCAAGCAAGTGAAAATTTCTGTAAGATTTGGAACTGCTCCATACTAATAGGATAACCATTCATGTTTTTCAGTTTAAATTCTGCACAAGAAGTTTTTTTAGTTTTTACCTCATTTCAAATTCTCGTATCTCATAAAGCTCTCCCCCAGTTGTATCACTCCATTGCACTTTCCTCTTTTCCAATTGACCAGCAACACATCTGTGCTCTTCATGCTCGTTGGAGTTTCCACTATCAACAGCGCGATCAACCGTAGCAACATCTGCTGATTTCTTCAAGCTACTCTTTAGACTAACTAACGTCCTAATCCTTTCATCATAATCAACTGGGTCAACAGGATCCACTCGATCTTTACTCTCATCAATATCTACAGGTTCCAGCAAAACTTCTTGGTTTTGAGTGGGTCCCACTTTCAGGGTTGAAGAGTTCTCATGTCCGGCGGCAGCGCGACCAAAGCAAACGAAGGAGGCGCAGCCGCGGATAAACCGGTTCTTACCACGAGCCAGCTGGAGATCAGGATAAGGATAGGTCTCTTGCTCCACCAACTGGTACTGGCTCCACGGTATCACTCTCATGGATTCCTCCTCGTTTTTCTGGCCCAACAAAAGAAGAGTCAAGCCCTTGCTATACCCAGAGGCCGAAGCAGAGAAAAGTCCTCCTCCTTCTACTGCCAATAACATCAGTTCTTCTCATCTGACCAACCACCTAATTGCGTCTTCACTGGCTTTTTCTACAGCATACTTTCACCTGCCGTAGTAATTCATTTCAAATATCACATACATTGCTTCACTTTGCTCACATTTCTTTATCATAAACATCCAAATTGTTACCCACTTCAAATCTACACAACTGCAGAATGACTAAAAATTTACAAGGGTGGAAAAAACAAAGTTTCAAACTCACATATGAAGAAAACTAAAAAAAAGATATCGATTCGTTATTATCAGCTAGCAACGTTCAAGATCAACTAAATGAAGCACACCCTAAAAGAAACTTGACACAAAACGACAAAGTGAAAAACAAAAGGCATAAAGAATTGAAAGATTCAACAGCAAAATAGGAGATTAAAATTTCCATCATCACACAAAAGTTCAATTACCTCACAAAAACCATAACAGCCAAAATAAACAACGAATAAATTGAAGAGAGCAGCAGAATTTTAACCAAAAAAGTCAATAACAATTATCCACAGCAGCAGTCAACTAAAAGGTCAAAGATCGCACAACAAATATAGAGTAACTTATCTATATTGCAAAAGCCAATCAACAAAAGTATATGCATTTACTACAGCTAAACAGTTGCAGCCGCTATATGCGGTATAGGTACACAAATATATATTTATATATAACCGGACGAATATATATATATATAATATACAGATACAGATTTGTAGACAGAGAAGGTATACATACAGATCTGAATCGATATCGGGCGAGCAAAATTCACCGGGTAAAAATCTGCAACTGCGATTGCGAACAGATTTTCCGGTGGATAAATAGGAGCAGGAGAATTATGAAGGAATCTAGAGCGTGAAGATCATTGGAACCCAGAATAAAAATCAGATCTTTTTTTTTTGCTTCGTCAATGATTCATTACATAATAATAATAGGGTGAGAGTGGTGAGTGAATTTGAGAACCAATGAAATAAATGTGACAGATTACAGCAATTTTCATTTTTATATAATAACAAAATTAAATTGAAGAGACAGACTGACGTGGCGCATGATAGCGATGGGTCATTCGTGAAACTTGAGGTGTATTTATATATTGGAAGTCTCTTCTTTTTTGGCTATAACATTACTAATAGGAGTAAAAAGACATTCTTTTTCCAATTATTTGAAAGTCTTTACTATTACGGTTCAAAATCGAATTGAACTGTTATCGTGAAAATTCATAGTTTGAAATCGAATCGTATAGGAAGGTTTCTATTACAGCTTTGAATCCTTCAAAATAAATATATTTAAAATTTTAAAATTTTAATTATTTTAATTACATACTAATACATATCAACATTTAATTTCATATCACATAATAAATTAATTATACATAATAGATATATTAATAAAAAGTTAATAATGAATAAATTTTTTTTATGTGTTATCATCTCATTAGAGGTGTTCAAAGGAACCGAAACCGAACCGTAACCGGACTATAACCGACAGTTTCGGAAACCATAATCATACCCGACAGTTCGATTTCGAACCGTAACAGTGTAGACGACGGTTCGGTTACGGTTCCAAAACTTTAGAACCGTGAACCAGTGGTTCGGAACCGTAACTGCCAATTTGGAACCGTATCACAATTTTATTATTAAATTTAATTTATTTCTTATATTATAAAGAGTCATTTTTTATATATAATAATCTTTTTATAATTCATAATAACACATTAAACTATGAATACATTAATAATTAAATAAAATAAAACTTAACTAGATGAGAACCTAATTAACCTCTAATATTATAAATTAAAATAATTAACTTTTTATTAGTGTTCATCTTATATTCTTATATTTATGAAGATTAATATTTTATTTTATTTCATTAATGTATTTGTGTTTAATGTGTTATTCAATTTAAGTATTCATGACACAATAACACATCAAAATAGTTTTTTTATTTCATTATTAATATATTATTATATGGATATTATATATAGTTAACATTAAATTATAATAAATATCTACCTAGTAATCATAGTATTACATTAAAAAAGTAATTATGTGATACAAAATTAAATGATGATATGCATCGGTATATAATTAAAATTTCAAAAATTTAAATATATTAACATTAATTTTTTAGACGGTTCGAAACCGTCACCGGTGGTTTGGAACCGTAACCGAAACCGTCCTACACGGTTCGGTTCCAACCCGTGAACCGCCACAACTACGGTTTGGTTCCGGTTCTGAAAATTCAGAACAATGAACCGGCAGTTCGGTTCCGAACCGTAACCGTAAACACCTCTACATCTCATGAATACATTAATTGAATAAAAAATTAAACATGAATACACTAATGAACTCAAATAAAATAAAAGAAAATAAAAGGTTAATTTACGTAAATATAACAAAATAGGATTAATACTAAGAAAAATTTAATTATTTTAATTTATAATATTAGGATTTAATTAGGTTCTCATCTAGTTAATTTCTTATTAGTTAATTATTAATGTATTCATAAGGTTTAATATGTTATTATGAAATATAAAAATATAATTATAAAAAATAAATTGAATTGGGTAATAAAATTGAGATACAATTCCAAATTGACGGTTTTTGTTTCAAACCGTCGGTTCACAATTCCAAATTTTTAATATCGTAACTGAATTGTCCTCTACACAATTACAATTTGAAATTGAAACATCGGGTACAATTATAATTTTCAAAACTACCAATTATGGTTCAGTCGTGGCGGTTCCGGTTACTTTGAACACTTTTACAATTATTATTACTTGATCCAATTTTATTATAATATATTAGACCTGAGACTTTGTTATTTGTAAGTTAATTATGCTAAAAAGCTTTTTAATCACGTTTACATGAGCATATGGAAAAATTAATCATGTGTTCATCTATTTCATTTTACAAAATTATATAATTACATGAACATATGAAAAATTTTACATATTAACTCTTTAAAAAGTTCATCATGAAATATGAATATTTTTTATCTTTTTTTTACGTAAGCATTTTTTATCTTTATTTTATATAAATTATATGAACATATCATCATGTAATATGAATATTTTGTATCTTTTACTTTTAAATAGATATTTTTCATATTTATTTTATAAAAATAGATAATTTTATGCATTAACTCTTTAAAAAAGTTCATCACAAAAGACTCTAACTATAATACTACAAAATAAAAGTAGGAACCTCAAAGTTCCGTACTGAAAAAAAAGGCTCAAATGCTCAAAATATCAAAAGTACGCAGGAGTAATTTACGAAGTTATTTTAGTGCAATTTCTTATTATTTGAAGAGTAACTTTTCATATGATTGTCTTTTACTACTTGTAATAGAATAATCATTTTCACTACTTTAGTGAATGTTTAGTAAATTGGGATCAAAATATAAATGTTGGGAATGAGTCAAATTTCAAATGTGCTGTTTCTGGTAATGCATCAGCGGTTTTTTATCTTATTTATTGGATACAGCTTGACCGTTGATCTTCAATACTGAACAACAAAGTATAGGAAATAGAGTTATATTTATTTGTTATAATAAACTAGTTAATTATATTCCTTCATTCCCTAAGTAAACGCTAAATACTTATTTATTTTGATTAAATTTGGATATTCTTCTCAATTTTTCCTAAAAACGATGTTGTTAAGGAATGAGATTCATCATATATTTTGATTTTAGAAATTATTCACGGCCAATAGCGTGGATGACCTAACATTCTGTTGATAACGATATTGGTAGCAGTCCAATATTATATTTAGTAGGTTTCTGATACTATATTAAACTTGGATAGATTTAATTTCCTTTAAAAAACACTCTTTTATGTTAATGTGATTTCCCAATATATATTTTGGTTATAGAAATCATTACAATCAATGCGCAACAATTTTAGCAAACATTTAAGATTTTGCTCTACTTATTAATCGAGCTTGTTGATTTTATATGATTTTGACTAATAAAGAAGGGTGTTTGAATTGGTCTTTATTGGTTGCTCAATTAATGGTAAAATTTATTTGAACGAGTCTTTCACTCAAATTATTTATTTGTTTTATTCAAGTTTGAGTTTAGTGTTATCAGAAAAAATATATTTAGGCACGTTTTTTTTTTGTTTGTTTGAATGCATAGGAAAAATAGAATTTTGAAATTTGTTACGAGCTCTTATATGGACTCAATATATTGTTTTGTAAAAGATAATAACACTATAAGTAGTTTATATTAAGCTTTGTGATATTTGACTCGTACTTATTATTTAATAAATATTTAGAGAATGATAATTTATATGATTAGGAAAAATAAATTTACAATGTTTATTATCGCAAATAAAATTACTACTTCATCCGTTCCACCAAAGTAGTCGTCATTTTTTTCTACACGCAAATTCAATACATTTCTTTATTCTTTCTACTTTATTAGTTTTACCTTAGTATCCTTAGCTTTTTACTTATAAAATTTGGCAAAAAGGAAAATGAGACTACTTTCGTGCGACATCCCAATCGGGAAAGAGAGAGTACATTAATGTGACGTAGGAAGTATATCTTTAATAATAGTTGAAAAGTCAACTAAATGAAATTCTCCAGATAAGATATGATAATGATAAATTATGTCTTTATATGTTTATAAATAATTATGTTTGTGTGAGTTTTTATATTATTGGAAAACACAAAATGTTTGAGAATGTGAGATTCATGCCTAATGTCAGAGATTGTGAATCGAAATACTTAGATAAGCCTAGACATTATCTAGACTCGCAGATCGAGAATCTTCATGGAGGAATTTTTTTTTACCAATCTATCTATTCGAAGAAGATTTTATAAAGAACATAATTTTGATTAATATCATCCACTTTGCCTAATGATTGTCTCGTCACTTGAAGTGAATGTATTCAATTAGACTCAAAGAAGACAACAAAATAATATTCACTCCGTCTCACTTCAATTGTCACGTTTGATTATAATAATACACTAAGTTGAATATAAAATGAGACAATTGAAGTGGGACGGAGGGAGTATTGAACTAAAAGTTTTTTATTTTGAAGTGCGAGAAACACTAGTCTGTCAGGTCTGATACAATGCTGAAAGTTAGTTTGCTATCAAAGTTATATTATTTTTCTCCTTGAACGAGACTTTAAAATGATATTTACGTATATAATTGGTTATCTTCAAGCTATACAATATGTTGGTCTATATCATTATAAAGATTGAGATTAATATTGATGTGCTACTCATATGATAGTGATCTATAATTCTCATATAATTTGATCTTAGATTGGTATAACGATAATAAAATACATCTTATTGTTGTGCACATATGAATCGTAAAATCAAACAAACCCTTATTACAATACAATATACCTTACTCAAAATTTTGAAGTCTAGAATAAACTCAAATCACTTAGGGGATGACTGGTATGGACGAATGAAATTTAATGGAAATGAAATGACTTTGTAATGGAATGAAGACGGGAAATGAATGAATTAATTCATTTCATTCATATGGTTGGTATTTTCAAGGAAAAAAATAAAAAAATACTTTTTAATTAAATTATATTATTACAATAAAATTATTAAATTTATCCGAATTCTAAAAATTAAATTCGAATTCGGTTAATTAAATAAAAATTGATCTCAAGTTCAGTTCGTTTATTATTTGATTTAATAGTAAATTCAAATTCGAACTCGAACTCGACTCGAGTTAGTTAAATATTTGAGTTTGTGCTCGTTAAAAATCTTGATTATTAAAATTATTTGTTATTTATATATTTTATATTAATTTGACAAGTTCGCAAACTAGTTCGTATATAAGTTCATGAACTAAATATCATTAGTCATGAAAAAATAATTTTTGTTACTACTATTATTCGTCGATTTTGCAAAAAAATTACTTAAAAATTATATTGGTTGGTTTTTTCATTTGGCCCAATAGACCAAGATCGACCCGGTCAGTCCGACTCGACCTAGCCCGCACGAAATTTTCAAAAAAAAATTAATAAGTTATTTTTAAAAAATAAATTACAATTATTTTCTCAAAAATCAAAAAAAATTTCATTCCTAATAATTGAAAATAGCTAATACCAAGGGTACCAGAAGAAATGATTAATCCTATGTTAATGGGATTACTGATTCCTTTAAGAATGACTATGCTTGATAATTATTTTATACCATCCGTAGGATAAGAAATGAAAATGAAAATGGTCATTCCATTCCTGAATCATTCTATCGTACCAACGATCCTCTTAATTCATCGACATTGAAAAAGGGAAACTTTTTTAATTAAATAACAAATTCTTTTTGATATTAGAGATGAAGTGAGGAAATATAGAAGTCCGGACTATCGATAATTTAGAAGATATAATAAATAGTGTTTTCGTTACGCTAAAAAACATGTTTTTCTTTTTCTTTTCTGAATTGTTTTATTAATATGAACATATTTTTTAATATTTTTTTAACTTTTTATTAATATTAAATTATTTTTTAAATGATAAAGAATAATTCTTTAAAATGCATAAATTTTATTATTTTATTATTTCTTATTTTACTTATAAAAAAATAAATAAATTTTAACGTAACAATATTGATTAACATTTTCTATGAATGGGACGCTGACGTGTAATTTGAGAAGTTTTGTAATAAAAAAAAACACTTAAAAGGACAACTTGCATAATTTATTGTACATCTTCACCCAATGCAAGTCAATGCTTATCATCAAATTCAACAACATAACCTATTCGTTGACTGGTCCTCCATTTGTAATCTGATTCAAACTTCAATGCAGATCTGCAGCAGGGGTGGATCCATGATTTGCATTTGAGGTGGGCTGAAAAATAAAAATTTTTCTTAACACTATATTTTATACATGCATAAAATTTTTGGGATGAGCTAATATTATATTAGACCTTAAAAATATACATATATAACACTAAAAAATTTGGACTTGCACTGGGCTGAAGCCCGATGCAAGCAAAGGGTAGATCTGCCCCTGTCTACAGCAGCTCCTAAACTTAATTAATACACTTAATTATCCAAACAAGATTTATTGCTTCTATTGGATCTAATGACTTCAAATTTAGAGACCAATTAATTAATCAAATAAGATGTATTATAAAAGAATAAAGAAAAGGAACCACGATTCGACAAGGCTCTTAGGGAAACTATAATGGTGATGTTCTTATCTAGTTGACAATTTTTAGTCTATTTTATAAAAATTGCAAGATTGGAGGACTTTATTTTTAGAATCCAAGCTCTCCTGCAAGAGCTCAAGCTCTTATAATATTTTATTATTTCTTTCTCTTTCTCTTTTCCTTTTTTTTTGTTATTTATTAATAGATTAATGAATAAAGTAAACAAGGTGGGTCCATAAAATAGTATTGAAACTTCAATATTAAAACTCAACCATTGTAATTCTTTTAACTTTTGAGACTCTTATCTAGTTGGCAATCTATAGAACCTTATTTGAGACTCTCCATTGTAGTTGCCCTTAGTCACTAAAGGTCTGTACCGCAGTTAAAAACGGACAACATGACTGAATTTTTGATTAATTAAGTTATCTAATTAAAACAAAAAATATAATCTTTATTTAACAGCCCGCTAAATCTAAGAACAACTTAATCGGAACTATTACTGAAACCGGGAATTTAAAATAGAATAAAAGGTTATTATTTTTCAATGTATAATTAGTTTATCTGTAAATGAAAAATTGTTAAGCATACGAGATTTAAAGGTCAAAAGGGATTTAATTTACATAATCGATCCGAATAAGTTGGATCGACAACAAAAGGATGTATAGTTTACAATTAGCAAAAGAAGTACTCAATAACTTAAAACAAAACTACTAGCTAGTTATCAAAGTGTTTGCAGCGGAATACATGTGAGACACACATATGACGATGTGTGCGTTAAAACATGATAAGCGACAAAAAATGTATTTAACTCAACACTTCCTCCACCTCATCGACTCTCACTCAACCAGCACATTAGGAAAAACAACATGCATGGCTAAGTATAAATACTCAGTAGACACATGCCAAATAGTTAATATCTTATATAATTGTACTGCCACATAGTGACACAATTTTATTAGAAATAGTTGTGCTCACTAAACATTTTATATACCATAAAATTGACTGACAAGTCACATTTCTGACTATGTGATCCATATCTGTTATGGGTGCGCAGGGAATGAGGCTTCCCTCTACGGACGCGAAGACCGGTCGCAAGAGACTCATAGTCAACCTGGGTGTACACGTTATCCTTGCTAGGAATTTCTCATCTAGCTTAAGATCTGAATTCGATTGCTACATAAATTGACGAACCAACAAAGATAGGAAGCATATATAAAATATAAACCTTTTTGGCAGACAATCAACAGTAAGAAATTTCATTTATTATAACATCAAACATCAAGAGAAAAACTCACACTTAGTGTGTAGATAATTCCATTTTATACGAAATCTTACTTTTTCCTTAGTTATTCACAGTACCTTCCATTCCTTGTACCCAACTTACATATTTGCTTCACCTTCACCCTTTTCAGTTTCCTTTTCCTTTTCAGATTCTACTCTTAGTTTTGCTCTCCTATTTGTTTCTCTCTATTTGGTGCAATGGAGTTGACCGACTGAGATTTGGTTGTGGTGTGGGAAAGGGTTTAGTTAGGGGAAGTCATTGAGTTACACTTTAATATTAATAAATAGATTAACTGATATTTATTTTAATTTGGGTTATTACATTATATCTCTCTTAAAAAAATTTCGTTCCGAAATTTGTATACCTCTAAAGAGTTCTGGATATTTCTCTTTCATCTTTTTCTCAAATTCCCACGTCACTTCCTCGCATCCATGGTGTCTCCAAAAGACTTGTACTATTGGTATTGATCTATTTCTCAATTCTTGTATCTTCCGATCTAAAAATAGATTCGGGTTTTTCTTCATAGCTCATATCTGGACTGATGATAATATTGTCTTGTTGGATTACATGTTTCAGGTCATAGATGTACTTTCTTAATTGAGAAACGTGAAACACGTTATGTACATTCTCAAAACTTGGAGGTAACACAAGTCTATAAGCTGGCAAGCCTATTTTCTCTAAGATCACGTAAGGCCCTATAAAACGAGGTTTTAATTTTTCACTCACGCCGAATCTCACAATTCCTTTAAATGGAGAAACCTTTAGAAAAACATTGTCTCCAATTTCAAACTGTAACTCTGTTCAACGTGTATCGGCATATGATTTTTGTCTATCTTGAGCTTCTTTTATTCTCTATCTAATTTGTTAGACAAGCTCGATCATTTCACCCATGGTGTCTGGTCCTAAAATCTTTCAATCGCCCACTTCATCCCAATAAAGTGGTGATCTGCATTTTCTTCCATACAATGCTTCATAGGTGCCATATTAATAGTTGATTGATAACTATTATTGTATGCAAACTCAACTAATGGCAAAACATCTTCCCATTTCTCACCTCGCTCTAACATTACTGTTCTTAGCATGTCTTCTAGTGTTTGAATTATTCTTTCAGATTGTCCATCCGTCTGTGGATGAAAATAATTGTTGAAATTCAATCTCGTACCCAGTTTTTTATATAGGTTGATCCAAAATTTGGAAGTGAATTTTGAATCTCTATCAGACGTGATAGATTTGGGCACTCCACGCAGTCAGACGATTTTATGAATGGACAACTGAGCTAGTTTATCTGATCCATAGATATTATGAATCGGTAGAAAGTGTGCACATTTGGCAAGTCGGTCAATTATAACTCATATAGCATTGTTTATATGCTTGTATTTAGGTAAGGCTGTCACAAAATCCATTGTGATGTCAACCCACTTCCACTCGGGTATCTCTAAAGGTTGTAATTTTCCATAAGGTCTCTGATGTAATGCCTTCACTTGTTGGCAAACAAGACGTTTTTCTAAAAATAAGGATACATCTCCTTTCAACCCTTCCCACCAGAACTTTTCTTTCAACTTCTGATATATTTTAGTGCTACCTGAGTGGGTAGTGTAAGGGGTATCATGAGCTTCACACATAATTTCAGTCTTAAGCTCATTATCATTTGAAATGTGTAGTCTTTCGTCAAATAATATAGCATTATCTCATGCTTCTCTATATCCATTCAGATTTTCTATTATGATCCTCATTCGTACTTTCTCTAATTTCTCATCCTTTCATTGTGCTTTTATTATTCTCTCTCTCAAGTTAGGTGTTACGACCAACATTACACAAGACCCTCTATTGTTTATGATGAATCAACCATTTCTATCTTTATCTGGTTGAACTCTTTTATGAGTTCATTATTTACCGTGAGTAAGCAATTCAATTTAGATGAAGATTTGCGACTTAGAGCATTTGCTACCACATTAACTTTCTCTGGATGGTAATTGATTCTACAATCATAATCTTTTACTAATTCGAGCAATCTTCTCTGTCTCATATTTAGATCCAACAGCTCTTGGAGCTGAATCTTTAGTTCCTCCATTTCTTTGGGAGCCATTCTATATGGTGCCCTTGACACTGGAGTCGTTCCCAGTTCTAGGTCAATTGTGAATTCTATTTGTCTATTTGGTGGTACACCTGACAAATCATTTGGAAATACATCTGGTTATTCTCGCAAAATCTTTACATCATTAATTGTTATTTCCTCTTTATATTCTCCATTGAAATAAACAAGAAAAACTTGACAATCTTTCTTATTCATCATTTTCTTCGCCTGCAAGACATATATCACTGGTATATTTTTTCTCATACCAATTTCTTAAAAGCTCATGGCATCTTTTCCAGGTATCTTGGATAAGATTTTCCTCTCTTTAGATAAAATCGTGACATAGTTTTTCGCAAGCCAGTCCATTCCTAAGATTATATTCACGTCACACATGGGTAGTAAGTTCAGGTTATTTGTTACAACCTTAAAGGATCATAATTCTATTTCTAAGTTTGAGCAAAAATGTGTACTATTGTAATTCATCCCACTGGAGAAGTGATTCTTATAGCATGTTCAACACATTATGCCTTAAGAGTGTCTACATAAGCACTAGCAACAAAGGAATGCGAAGCACCCGTATCAAACAACAATATAATAGGTATGTCAAGGAGTTTTCCCATACCTGTCAGATTCCCCTTATTCTTTTCAGGTTGTCTATGTTGTAGAGAAAATGCTCTAGTTTGTGGCACTTGGGGCTGACGAGGTTGTTGTCGTTGTTGTTGCAGCCGTTGTTGTGGTTGTTGTTAACCTTGAACAATCCTGAACTGTTGGGGGTAACCTTGTTGATACAATCTTCTCATTCCCCCTTGTCTTAGTGCATGGCAATCGCTGGCAAAGTTCCCCATTTGACCACATTTGTAGCAACCATCACTTCCGGCTAAACAAGTGCCTCCATGAGATCTAAGACATTTTGGGCAAGGAGAACTCCTTTATTGTCCCGGTAGGTTTCTGGTTTGTCCGGAAAATGTTGACCTCTCTGGTTTTCGCCCCTGTGGTGTCATATTTCCCTACCACAATTTCTTGTAACCCTGGTTCCCATAATTTCCTCTATTGTAGTTACTATTATTTTCTTCCCACTTTCTTTTGCCTTTATCTCCACTATTTAGTTTGGGAGTTGGTGTTTGCTTGTCATCAAGCATTGCTGCTTCAACATCTAATGATCGACTAAGAGCTTCAATATAAGTTAGTTTTCCATGGCTAGCAAGAGACATTCTTATCTCATGTCTCAATTCAGAGATGAATTTTTCAGACATTTTCTCATCAGTATCTACCTGTTGGAAAGCATATCGCGACATGTCACAGAAAAAACGATCGTATTCTGTCAAGGTCATCCTTACTTGTTTCAGATTGAAAACTTACATCTGATTCTTCTTTATATAGCTCTTAGAAACATACTTCTCATAAAAACTTCTTATAATCCTCCCATGAAAATTTATCTAGTTGTTCCAGAGTCATCGTCTTCTTCTTAGCCTCCCACCAAAAGTCGACAAATCCAGTTAGCTGAAATATGACACATGACAATTGTTCTTGAGAAGTGCAGCGGAGAAAATCAAAGTTACTCTCTATTTCCCTAATCCATTGTTCTGCATCAGTTGAGTTTCCCGTGCCATCGAAAGATGATGAGTTTTGCCTAAGAAATAACTCCTCTTCTACGTGGTGGTTGATCTGCATACTCCCTATGTGGAACTTCACCTTCTCTTTCATTCATAACTTTTCTTATAGATAGAATTCTGCATTTTCAACACAATAGAACTACAATCCACACATTTCTTATGATTCATATCATACTTATATCTCCATACAAATTTACATAACATAATAATAACTAGACAATTCATTCTCGTAACTTCATAATTATGTAATACCCATAACAAATTATTATATATATACAATGGAAAATTGCCTCAAAGAGTACATATGAGGATGCTTAATCTAACTAGCACCATTATCACCAAATGTACTATCTCGGATAGAGGTGAGAATCGGTTCGGTTTCGGATACCCGAATCAAAAATTTATCAAATTGTAAGAACCGGTTTCAGAATCGATCGGATACCTGAATAACAGGTTCGGTTCCGGTTAGTACCGATTGGAACCTATTTTTTTTTTATCAATTATTGCATGTTTCGGGTCCTCCAACTAATTCAAATAAAATTAAGAATATTAATTTTATAAAAATATATTTTTTATTTATATCATAAAATTTTAATTTATCATAAAAATATTTAAATTTTGATTTCTTTAGTAAATTTACTTCAATCAAATTCTCAATTTTATCTAAATAAAATCAGAGCTAGCAATCAAAATTTTCAACATGACTATATTTTCAAATTTTCAAACGACATATTTCTAAATTTAATTAAATAATTAAATATATGAAATATTTAACCAAATAAATTTAATTTAAATTGAACACACAATATGTTATTTAATTAAAAAATAAAGCTATTTTTAATTTATGTCGAAGTAAATAAACTATATATAATACTATCAAACATAATGTGACATACTCACGTCTAATATAAATTAAATATAGAGAATAGTCTTAATCAAATAAATTTATATTTAAAGGCATACAAAAGATCGAGTCTAATATGAAATATAATATGTATATCAAATAAATATAATATTTTTAAATAAGCATACAAAAATTTATTGTTATAAAAAATATTTAAATGTTTATGCTGTTAAACTATATTTAAAAAGTAGATAATAATTAATGGTTTAATTGAATAAATTTAATTTTAAAAGAAACAAATATTATATTTAATTAAAAAATTAAATTAAATTTGGGAGTAAAAAATTTCAGTTCTTTCGATTTTACTCTCAAACCGGGGGGCTTTTTGAAAAATTTGGGAGAAAATCACACATCATAACTTACCCAACGCCCCTAAATCAGGATCCATGTACTTGCCTTCTAAGTTTTTCTGGTGTTATAATTATTTTATTATTATTATTTTAGTTGAGTCTTACATTAACACGGAAAAGTCATAGTCAATTCGGTGTTGCGTCACGTATGAACTACCGAAAGAAGAAACTATGCTAAGATCACTATCATATAGTGACATTTATCATTACGTTGTTCAGGAAGAAATGAACCTTGATAGTTTATTGTTCCTAGTTATTTGGCAAGAATAACGATGCATCTTAATTGATCTATGTATTTTTTTTAACATATCCATTTTCATTCATACATGTATAATTTAAACATTTAACTAATAAAACATGCATATAACTCACATTAACCTTTGAAACCAAAACATTTCCTCCCAATATATATAATTACTTACCTTTCCATGGTCGAGTGTGAAGTGATGGAATGTTGGAATTTGTTGGTTGAATTCATCTAAGTCTAGTAACTCAATCTAGACTTGGTTAAAAAAAATTATAGGTTCAAAGCAAAAAAGAATTTATAGGCTCAAAGCGAACAAATCAAGCTCTGATACCACTTTGTAACAACCCGCTAAATCTAAGAACAACTTAGTCGGAACTATTACTGAAAACGAGAATTTAAAATGAAATAAAAGGTTATTGTTTCTCAATGTATAATCAATTTATCTGTAAATGAAAAATTATTAAGCATACGAGATTTAAAGGTCAAAAGGGATTTAATTTACATAATCGATCCAGATAAGTTGGATCGACAACAAAATGATGTATAATTTACAAGTAGCAAAAGAGGTACTCAATAACTTAAAACAAAATTACTAGTTATCAAAGTGTTTGTAGCGGAATACATGTGAGACACATATGACGATGTGTGCTCAAAGTTAAAACTTGATCAGCAACAAAAAAGATATTCAACTCAACACTTCCTCCACCCCATCAACTCTCACTCAACCTGCACATTAGGAAAAACAACATGCATGACTAAGTATAAATACTCAATAGACACATGCCAAATAGTTAATATCTTAATATATAATTGTACTGCCACACAGTGACACACGGTTTTATTAGAAATAATTGTGCTCATTAAACATTTTATATATTTTCCATAAAATTGATTGACCAGTCACATTTCTTACTATATGATCCATATCTCATCTAGGTGCGCCGGGAATGAGGCCTCCTTCCATGGATGCGAAGACTGGTCGCAAGTGACTCACAGTCAACCTGAGTGTACACGTTAATCCTTGCTAGGAATTTATCATCTAGCTTAGGATCCGAATTCGATTGATACATAAGTTGGCAAACCAACACAGATAAGAAGCATATATAAAACATAAAACATAGATGGGGTAGAGTTCTTATCAACACAGATGGGGTAGAGTTCTTATCACCTATTCAAATAGTTCAAGCGACTCAATTATAATTATTAAGGCCATTCGAGCCAGATATCGAAGGAGTGGGTTATATGGCCAAAAGTCACGAGATAAAAACATTTAGAGGTCATCTAAAGTGTTCTCGTGTGGTTTCCCATGCTCATGGTTTCCAGAGGAGCAGAAGCCTCCCAACTCAATCTTACAAACACAATAATTAATAATCAAGTCTAGCCAACAAGTAATTTTAGCCAAATTCACAACGCTACGAGCTATCACATAAAATCATCACACAAAGAGTGACCCACAACAATTATGATCAAAATACAATACTCATACCCAATCGATGACTCACAACGACAAGTCATGTCATCAAACATAATTAACAAGTCCTCGTCAAAATCAAGCACTAATCATATCAAGTTCCGAAAGCAATTGGACAAACATGTATGCATAACTACACAGTTCTAATAAAATGCCGCATGCTACAATATTAAGCATACACACACCCCCTCGAAATAAAGATAGCAATGTCCTCATTGCAACATAAAGACGAGAGAGAGAGAAAGATAATACCCGATACAGGGCAATGCGGCGGCGGTGAGAGCTCACGAAATTGTAAAGTGTTAGACCTGTAAAAGAAACACCCAAAGAAACAAAAATAGCAACAAAAAGGAAATAACTAAAAGACACAACCCGGACACACGCAATAATAAAAGACAAGGAAACATACTAAACAGCAGTGAGAAGTCACTGCTGGTCCGGCGGTGGCGGAGGGTGATCGTACAAGGCCCAGTTTGACCACTGGGCATTGAGCTCGGCCATTTGTCGGTTGTTCTCGAGTATCTGCTGATACTGGAGAGCCGACTGCTCCTGAGATAATCTCCACTGACGAGCTTGCTCAGACATCATGTCGTGGGTAGCGGTCACCCTCTCCTCAATCCGCTCCTGGCTCCGAAGCATGGAGGAGCTGAAGTCTCCAAACTCCCGGTAGAAGGACTGGGCCTCATGAGCATGCGCCCCAAAGTTCTGGGAGAAGCTGGTGAAGTCCTGCCTGAAGGAGGTGAAGTCGGACCGAAGGGCGCCGAGTTCAGTGCTAAGAGACTAAAACTGCGACGTGAGGTGGTCCACACCACCAGTAGAAGTAGAGCCGCAACCATAGTGATACTGGCCGGCGCCCGTCGAATATGAGGAAGGCCCGGGAGCAAAGGCGTCCTGCATAGGGGCGTCCTCATAGGCGTCCTCCTCGACTGCTCGGTCAGCTGCTCCCTCATCACCGCCGACATCAGGTAAATTAGCGGCTATGGCGGCCAACTCATTAGTGTGGTTAACCACACAGCGTTGGGAGGTGGATGACACCCACGTGTAATCGATGGTGCAGATGCGAGCCCGACGAAGCTCAGAGTGATCAATCTATGACACATAGATAGTGTCGGCTGGATCAAGGTTCTCCGGGTTAAAGACCTCGAAGTGCCGAGCAATGGCACAGATCACGAGGGGCAGTGTGGCATGATACCGAACTGTGGCCAACATATTCTTAAACGTGTTAAGAATATAGTATCCGGCACACACCCGGGAGCCTCTAACAGCGCTCTGGAGCAGATAGACCTCAGACTGATTGACCTTGTTGGCTTGCTCCTTGCCGGTGATTCCATAAGATAGAAACTTATGAAGAATCATCAGGACATTGCTCTGGATGAAACCAGCCGGCATCCCGCCGGCTTGCCAGTTGTGAAAGCCCGTGAGGGAATTCCATGCGGAATTTGGATTGAAGTGGGAAGGTGGGGCTTGATCCCCCACATTCTTGCCGTGGAATCCCATAATCCTGCAGAAAACAGTGGTAGAAACACGACGGGGTACTCCCCGCAATCTAAACGTGCAGTAAGTAAGATCCGCAGGCACAGTCAATGTCGACAAGAATTCATGCGTAAGTACTTCAGAACATTTAAAGGACATATGAGCATATTTCCTAAGTCCTAGAACATCAAGATATTGCTCAAGTTCCCTAACACATCCTAAACTAGCTAGCAAATTCCAATCAAGTGTATGAGGCGGAGTTACCTCATGCCGAGTCCACCGTTCATAAAATTGCCCCTCCAAGTGAGAGTGGAGGGGGAAGGGGCAATTATATGCATGTTGGAGTTCCTCGGTGGTAGGCTCCTCCGGTTGTGACGTGCTTGCAGCTTGCTCGCCGGCACGATTCTTGGAGCGCGCCATTTAGAGTTGAGGATGAAAAAATGTCGCCGGAAAGTTGCCGGAAAGTCGCCGGAAAGGTAGTGTGGTGATTAATGTCGTTGGGTGACGGAGAAGGACGGAGCTGTAGTCGATTTGGAACAATAAGGGTGAGTTATGGAGAGGGGAAAGAACTAGGGTTTGAGAATTTGGGGGAAATTAGAAAAAATTAGGGATTGGGAAATTTGGGAGGAGGGATTGGAGATTTTGTGGATTGGAGGTGTTAGGGTGGTAAAATAGATGAGAGGAGAGTTGAATGTAGTGTATGGTGTGAGTATTTAGAGGAGAAAGGGGTGGAAGAATGGAGGTTGGGGGATAATTTTGGGAGAAAATCGTGTGAGAGAGAGAGTTGGGGAAGAAGAAGAAGAATTGGGGAAAAAGTGGGAGAAGGAAAGAGGGGAGGAAGTGTTTAAACGGGCAGAGAGTGGTAGCGACCGCTGGGGGGCAAGCGACCGCTACCCTAGCGCGCTGGACGGGTAGGCAGGGAGCGAGGGTAGCGCGCTCGACGGGTAGGCAGGAGATCGGCGTCCTCCACAAATTCATTGCCTACTCCATCTCGGGCAATGAACAAGCCAACAAAGTGAACACAGTGGAGTGCTTCCTACTCCATTGTGCTATCAAGAAGACGAAGATTTGTCCATCTTCTTTCATATTCGAGGCCATCTAGTCGATTCAACGGCGGAAGCGGGCCCATGCCTCCTTTCTACATCTTGCTACCCCACTAGTCTTGCAACTCCAGCTCATCAGTACAAATGACCCTCCCAACCATGAGCCACTCCTCACAAAGTACATCGATATCAATGAATTGCGGGGTGCACCATTCGCCCCCTCGCACCGAGTTAGTGCCACAAGAGCGGAGGAATTGTGTGTGGCGCTATCTAAATGCCCAAGTCGCATCCTGAACATCTAATCCATCTGAAGATCCGGGAGATGCACATATGGAGGATGATGAGGAAGCTCAATCCGAGCATGAGGAGGACGATTAAGCCGAGAACGAGGCCGATGCCGCTTAGCTTGGCTATGACCACGTGGCCACCGCCGGAAGATCCGAATGGGGTACCCAACCTCAATGGGGCACCCAGTCACAATGGGGCGGACAGTCTCAATGGGGCACCCAACCTCAATGGAATGCTCAATGGGAGCAGTTCACTTCCGAGGTTACCACGGGGATACGCGAGATGCGATCTGACATCCGCCATCTCCATACTCGCCTCGACACACACCAACAACAATGGGAGGCTCAACACCGAGCGATGGAAGAGCAAAACCGACTACTCCGGGAGATGCAAAAACAGTGGTCCTCTTGGACCCTTGGCGGTGCACCCACTTATCCTCATCCCGACCAACAGTGAGCCTTTGTCTCACTGTTGAGGTACCTTTATTTCTTTCTTTTCCTTTTCGTGTGAGTGTGTTTTTCGGCTAACTTTTATTTTTCCCTTTATTTCTTAGTTTATGTTTGCAGATTTTCTTTCCGTTTGTTGTCCCGAATGCCGCATATCAGGGACGTTTCTTTATCCCTACTTTTTAGATCTTTACTTTTCGTAATGAGGGCCTTACTCTATTTTTGTAGGAGGGGGAGGGGTGTCTTTTTATGCGTGCATTTGTCGTTTTATTTTCGTGTCTTGTGAGCATGTAAAATTTTGATTGTTTTTGAGCTACTTGGTCTTTATACATCGTGGGTGAATCGAAGCATGACTTATGTTTGAGATGAGACATGATTTGAATTCCTTGATTGATTGGAGTTGATTTATGTTGTGAAACGTAGATGAACTAAAAAGGTGTGGAACATTATGACCGGATTGTAGATCTTAGTAGAATGATTAAAACAGTGCTACATGATGATATAAATTGATTGATCCATTTGGCTAGTTGCTTATGACCACTTGTTGTGTATCCGTATTTTATTTAATGAACTTTGTCAAGAGGTCTCTGCTCCTATGGGAACCATGAGCACTGGAAACCGCATGAGGATACATTAAGGAACCCCTAATTGTTCACACCTCGCGACAATGACCATATAACTTGACATCGTTCTAAGTAATTTTCTTAAAGTTCTTAAAATATATAGCTATACAAAAAGGATTCTACCCCACTCTCTTAAATCAATAATATAAATTTATAAAAGAGATGGGTATGGAAAACCACACCGGGAAACCCGATAATTCGGAGTAGATCACCCGATGAATATTGTCCTAAATATTCCTCATGTTGAAAGAAAGTAAAGAAAAGAAAAAGATACGCTATTTAAGATGGATAAAAGCTCTAGCCGATTATGTGATCTCAATAACATCTTGTGCATCATTATTTTACGTTGTTCGAATCGATTATAATTTAGTCTAGATGGTCTACTTCTTCTATGTTCTCTATGTGACATGACGTGATGATATGAAGATAAATTTTGGAATGATTTGAAGTCTTGTCAAGAACACGTACCGTGATTAGAATTCTCCCCTAGCGATAGTTTAGACTAAGTTATGCTTGAGAACAAGCAAAGTTTTGTGTGTGGAGGGGTTGTTTAGTCTCATCATTTTGTTCGTCTAAACTTAGGTTTTCCGTAGCTTTATTCGTATTATTTTCCCTCGTTCCATGATGTTTTGGCTCAATTTATGTTTCAGGATCATTGGCCTAAATGAGCATCGAAGTTGGAAAAGAAACGAGGAAGAATCGAAAAACGAGAAGAAAATGAAGACAAGTGCCGAGGCACTAGTCAGCGGTCGCGTGACACTCCGCGGCTGTTGACTAGGCCATTCGCACCAGCGACGAGCCAGCGCCCGAGCCAGCAGCCGCGGGCGCACGCCAGAGCAAGTCAGCGGTCACTGACCTTGCTCAGCGGCCGCTAACTTAGCAGATAACTTGGGACCGTTCCAACGGCCCGCGGATGGCACGGAACAACTTGGTCAGCGGTTGCTGAACCTTACGCGGTCGCTGACTTGACCTTTGCCTATATATGCTTAGCGTGATTTTCATTCGAGGGACATGACTTTCGACCGGACTCTCATCTCCAGTTTTCACACGACACTTTAGACTATTTTTCCAGCACTTTTTCGTATATTTTCCTTCCATAGATTAGCTCGTCTCGACCTCGATCCGAGAGTCGAGACCTAGATAGTTGTTTACATTATTTTTCATCTTCAAGATTAGCCGATTACAACATTCGTAGTTCGTTTTCAGATTTCTTTCGTTGTGATTTGAAAGACCGTTTCCAGTTCTTAATTCAAATCCGTTCGTTTTCCCTTTACTTATTCTTGTATCGTTTATTGCTTTAAATTCGTTTTATTTTTTATGCTTTCAATTTCTTATTCCCTTTGCAATTTTCAGATTTCATTCCGTAATTCTTTTGCATTCAATTTCAAAGTTAGTACTTTTCTTAGATTAGATTTATTTCGCATTCTTAGATTAGATTTAAATTGCGTTTCTTATTTACATTCTTCGCCTAGATATAATACTTCAAATCAATTCCTTTTTATTGCTTTCCGTTTTATGAACAAAGATTCAAATTGCCCTGTTAAGTCTTCCTTGAGAATACGACTAGAGTCAACTTATTAATCTATAACGAACTCGTTCTCTTGCGAGCAATTTAATAAAATAAATTGGAGGTATATAGGCTGGAAATATTCCTCGTACCCGTTACTGAGTCCCTTTATCGGACAGTGGGTCTGGTCTAAACAACGCCACGTACTGAAAGTTTAAAATAAGTTGAAACAGTTGGAGCAAAGTCGGGCGAGGAAGAGAAGCACGCAGACAGCATGGAAGTTTTCTACAACAAGGAACTGACGAGTGCAGTCAACGATCACTGGGCTGCAGAAGCAGACGAGGATAGAAGCACGCAGACAGCGATCGCTGGGAAGTTTTCTACAGCGGGACAGAAAGGTGTAGCCAGCGACCGCTGGCAGGCGGTTATGTGCGTGTTTTAAGTAGTTCTAGGCGTCATTTTCAGGGACCAACCCTAATGTAACTTGAACACAATTCTCAAACACCAGATTTTACTGCTTTCTTAGTTTAGGATGTTGTGAATTCCGATGGATTGAAGTGGGATCCGAGTTTGGATCCTTACGTTTCAAGTAGTAAGCTTCCTTTCTATGGTTTTCGTTTGTGATTCTACCATGTATATCATGCTTGGCTAGATCCTTACTAGGATTGAGTGTTTATATTCTTATTTGATATTTGATTGATGTATGCTCGTTCATTAACTTGTTTCGTACGGAAATTAGTGCTTGATCACCATTAATTTCATATGTATAAGTTAAGTAGACTGATCATCTGCTTGATAGGAGACCTAGGGTTAATCAACATTATTCTTAACCGAAAACGTGAGAATAATAATTTATATAAGATTAAGTAATTACTAAACGTGTGAACTGTATACGAAAGTTAAGATCACGACTTAGTGTATTAATACGGAAGTAATTTGCTAGGCAACCTTTAGTGTGCTTGATCGAGTATGAATGCATGATCAATTAGACATTGAATAGGAATTAAACACATGGTTCTAAAGTTTCAATCCGTTGGTATTCATTTTTAATTGCTTTTGGTATATTTATTATTATTTCATCTCATAGTCATAGTATGTTTAGGATTTATGTTTGCATATTAGTACTAGCATGTAATAGCCCTGTATAGTCTTTCTTTGAGATACGACATTCGGGTTGGCTAACACATATTGCGTTTTATTTAATTAATTTGAGATACGTTGTAGTCGAACACGGACCGAGCAAAATTGTTTTCTTAGTTGATATATTGTATTTTATTAACACAAATGAAATTATAGTATTTTGAGATAGTAACACTTTGATAAGTGCTATATTACTTTGAAAACAACTAGCTAATTTTTGCATGTCTTCTTTAAGCTCACCACTTACCTTATATGAGCACGTGTTCGATGTTCTACATGTGAACATACATAGTGGTTATACAAATTCTTATTACACAAATTTATTTCAACTGATCAACCTATGCACACAAACATAAGGATCCACCAACATAGCAAAACTGAAAGACAAAAAAGCAAAGAAACTCAATAAGAAAGCAATGACATGCATACTAGCTTCGACATTATTTCCTGGCAACTCTTCTTCCTCTACGTTTCCTCTACCTGTATCGGCAAAAATCAAGTATTTCGTGAGCAACATCATCAACTTTCTCAAAGTATTTGTACCTGAAGCTTCGGCAGAACAAAAGCAACCATGAAAAGATTCCTAAGCCCACAGCATATCCGACAGCACCAAACACATACTCCCACTCTATCTCCGTATCCGTATCTGATTCCAAACCTCCTTTTTTTGGAGGTGAAACAGGTTTATTCGAGCAACTAATGTCGAGAGGGCGACCGCATAATCCCAAGTTTCCTTGAAAGCAACTTGGTGAAAACGACTGAATTAATTTGAGTGCTAGTTGGAATCTCTCCAACAAGCTTGTTGTGGGATACATTCATGATCTGAAGGAATGTGAGACCTGCCATTTTATGTGGTATCTCTCCTGTAAGTTGGTTAGCTGAGAGGTCGAGTGATTCGAGCTGCATCAACTTGCTGAATGAGATGGGGATCTTTCTGGTGAGGCTATTTTGGGATAAGTTGAGAAGATAGAGTCCGTCGAGATCACCAATCGAGCCGGGGATATCTCCTTGGAAATTATTGGAAGAGAAATCAATGGAGGTGAAGTCCGGCAAAATCTTGACAAGCTCATGCTCCCCACCTTTGATGGTTAGTGTCACCTCTTCTCTATAGTACACTGAGCTATCATACATCCCCGAACTAGCAAAATCCAAGGTTTTGTAACCCAACTTCGTGATAATATTTGTCATCATATCATTCATCTCCAACTTGACAAGTTTACATGACTTAGATAGCCACTGAACTTATTGGAAGCTATGTCAATGATTTGAATATTTGGCTAACTCATGTTGCGACATCTAATCTCTTCATGGAATCTGTTGGACTTCAACACAAGCACATGCAAGCTGGATGGAAGCATGCATGGGAAAGTATCATCTAAGTGGTTCCCTCCAACATTGTGCAGATTCCAAGGGATAAAGGAACCTTCCCTATTAATTTATTGTTGTTGAGAACCAAATGCTTTAGGCTGCAATAAGAATCAAAGTTTGGGATATGACCAGTGAAGTTATTTCCCCCCAAATTGAGCACAGCAAGACACCCAAGCTTAGTGAGGAAGCTTGGAATTATTCCACTTAGCTTGTTGCTGAATAAATTCGCAACTATTAACATATTGCAGTTTTCTAGGAAAATGGGAACTTCCCCAAAATTGTTGTGGTTCAAATCCAAACTTATGAGGTTGCAATAGTGAGAAATGTTATGAGGGATACGACCAGTGAAGTTGTTCCTTCCCAGATTGAGATATCTTATGTTCTTAAACAGACATGGAGGTATACTACTTGTCAAGTTATTGAGAGACAAGTCGAGATCTTCAAGGGACGAGGCAAGTCCAAGTTCTTAAATAGATAGTTGTGGGAGTAGTGAGGCAATGTCACCTCGGAGTCGGTTCGAATGCAAGTCCAGAACATAAAGAGAAGAAACATGATTGAGAGGCTTATGCACATCCACCAGTAGATTACAAGACAGGTCCAAATAGCTAAGTGATTCAATTTCCCAAATCCAACTAGGGACTTACCCTATCCTATTATTCGAAAGGTCTAAATAAAAGTAGGAAGATTTTCTCAAGTTTGAAACCGAATGGATTGATGGGGCTTGTTGCATCAAGTGACAAGTTGTTGGCAGAAAGATCAAGAGTTTCAAGGTTGGGAAGGCTGAAGAAAGAATGAGGAATATGGTACTCCAAATTATTACTACACAAATCTATATGAGAAAGGGTCGATATGTTTACAGTGGGAAGTTGCCCACTAAACTGATTGTGGTCAAGGTGAAGTTCCACGAGTGAAGGTGGAGTAACGATCGATATAGAAATATTACCATTTAATGAATTCCAACTCAAATTCAAGTAAGAAATTTTGGAAAGAGATTCAAAGTGGATGTAAGAAATTGAGCCACTAAACGAGTTGTGAGACAAGTCCGCATATTCTAGTCGAGTCAAATTAGCGAGTGTGGATGGAATTGCACTAGTGAAGAAGTTGTGAGACAAGACCACATATTGTAGTTGTGTCAAATTAGAGAGTGTGAAAGGAATATGGCCACTAAAGTTGCAGAAAGGCAAGTATAATTCAGACAACCTCTTGAGATTGGTAATAGAAAGTGGTAAAGAACCTGAGAGGAGAGGATTTTTTGCTAAGCCAAGCTTTTCCAAGTAATTGAGACTGAAAAGACTAGAGGACTCGTTAACTTCACCTGTAATGCCCTCATCGTTAAGGTACAAAAAAGATAACATGGCCTTCATCATCACATCGCACACATTCCCATATGCAGCAATCATCTCTACCCTCATCCCAATATTACACCAATCTTGTCGAATAAGATTAGTTGAATACCAATTGCTTCTTCAATTCAAGCAACATGGTTTTCTCATGCTCTACGCATTGTTTTTTATAAGTATGAGTGACATATGTTTGTGAAAGTAGAATGATCACAAATAGTTGGACAAGCAAAGATATCTCCATTAATCAAGAGGTTTTCTCATGGTCTAAGACCAACTTTATCGGTACATAAATGTGGCAAAGTTCGAACGCCAACTAGATAAATGGATTTTAAAAAAATTAGAAAAACATAGTAGGTGTTCGACCACTTGAAAAAAGAGACTTTCATGATCTTCCTCTCTCCTTACTTTTTGTGCCAATAGGATGATGACACTTGTCTTCGTTCTATTGGTTGGTTAGATTTTAATTGAATATATAGATAAAATTGAAATAATTTTTGTATAATATATTTTAAAAAATAAAAAATATATCAAATTTTTTATCTTTTCATTCTCTATAAATAGAGACCAATCTTGATATAATTTCTTACACCTACAAAATTCTTCTTCTCTTTACTTGTATTGTTTATTATCTCGTTCTATATTTTTCTATGGATCTAGGTAATAATTCTTTCTTCAATTCCCAGAATTTTGATTTTTCTGGAGATTATCATCCCGATCTTGAAAATATTTCAAATTCTAAAGATTTTTCAACATTCAATTATGATATGAACCATTCATTTTCACAAAATCATCCTTATTCACATATTCCCGAATATCACCAAACCACTCAAAACATCTCCCAAAACTCATGAACAAACTCACACAACATCTTCCAACAGCTCAAAAGGTTGGACGGATCAAGAAGATTTAGCATTAATGTATGCATGGTGTTTTGTCAGCAATAATCCAATTGTTGGCACAAACCAAGATAGTTCTACATTTTGGGGAAGTATCCTAAATATGTACGAGCAAGGCCGAGTAGAAAATCCAACAATTGGCAGTGCAAGGTCCCTAGAATCATTGAGGCAACGATATAGGTGCCTCAATAAAAATGTAACAAAGTGGGTTGCTGCATACAACAAAGCGTATGATCGAAAAATGAGCGGGCAGTCCCAGAAAGACATTGAGAATGTAGCTCAAACATTGTATGGAAAACCTAAGTTCACACACCATGAGGTGTTTGAAAAAGTTATGAGTCACAATTCTAAATGGAAATTAAAAATAAATAGTACTGACTATACACGTTCTCAAGCCGAAGGTGAAGATAGTGTTGAAGAGAGTCGTGGAAGCTCAAAAAGATCAAGGACCGATGAGGATGGAGACCCTCAAACTGCCACACCAGAAGTTGTTGGAAGTGGAGGTTCGAGACTTTTTCGTCCTATTGGTAGAGACAAAGCAAAGGCCAAGTCTAAAAGAAAAGAAAAACCAAAAAAAACAACATCGCAGTCTTCCATACTCCCAGATGAATGGATTGAAGAACTTCGTCAGTTGAGGATTACACGTCAAGTTGAAACTAAATTACAGAGAGAGAAGTTAAAAACGTTTACACTTAACACGTTGTTGGCAAAGATTTAATTATCTCCTCAAGAAGAAGCTTTGAAGCTTGAGCTAATGCGGCAATTATATGGGATGTGATCGTACTCTATTTAATTGTAATTTCAGAGTTTACGTATCTTTATTAATTCATGTATTTTAATTAATGTATTTTCAATTATGTGGTTTATTTATCTTTTTTCAATTTTTTGGTTTAATTCTAATTTGATGGTTTTAATATAAGCATTTGTTAAGTATTTTGCGAGATCTTTTATATTTATTATTTTCCTCAACACGTGAACTTCAACAAACCAATTTATGTGGCCTTAAACAAAATTTTTTGGGAAGCTCACATGAACTGTTTTAGTCATGCACTATTTCTTGGGTAACACAATAGTGCATAAAGCATGAACATTTTCAACTATATGTTTTTCTAACATGCACCCATCACATCCTTCTGACAAATAATTGAAGTGTCAATTGTCTCTTTTGAATTACGAATAGACAAATAACTATTTTGTGGAGTCAAGTGACTCTTATGAATCACGAATAGTCAAGTGCATTTTTTGAAGAGCCAATTGACTCATTAAATTACGAAGAGACAAATGACTATTTTGAGAAGTCAAGTGACTCTTTAAAATTACGAAGAGACAAGTGACTCTTTTGAGGAGCCAAGTGACTCTTTAAAATCACGAAGAGTCGATTAAACTTTTGAAGAGCCGAGTGACTTTAGTAGTTAGTAAATTAAGTTTCAAAAATACTCTATATATACCCATATTCCCTCTATTCCCAAATGTACACACAAATTTTACCTTAAGAATTTTTTCTATCCAACATCTTTCTTATCTTCTTGCTCAAACATTGAATCTCATACCTCCCCCGAAAAGATGGCATCAAGTTCTAGTTTTGATGCTGCTAATTCATTCAATAATGATGAATGAGAAGAAAATATTGAAGAACAAAATAAGCGAATTGACGAGATGGTTGAGAATGTATAATGAACTAGCTGATTGCCACCGATAAATTCTTTCAACAACAGTCGGATGCCGCTGGTCGTCTAGGTATGTCTGCAATTCAAAAATGCACTGCAGCTATGAGGGTGTTGACATATGGAACATCAACAGACATGCATGATGAATACTTACGAATGAGTGCAGCACTCATTCGTAAATCAGTCATCAAATTCGTTGAAGGTTTAATTTCTAATTTTGGCGCGGAGTACCTCAGAAAGCCCACTGAAGAAGACATGACAACTCATCTTTAGATCGGAGAGCGTCGCAGATTTCCAGGCATGTTGGGAAGTATTGACTGCATGCACTGGGAATGGAAAAATTGTCCTACTTCATGGGCAGGGCAATATGTAGGAAGAAGTGGTACACAAACAATCATTCTCGAAGCAGTTGCGTCGCATGACCTTTGGATTTGGCATGCATTTTTTGGAACCCCAGGTTCAAAAAATGATATCAATGTTCTAAATCAGTCTCTTGTTTTTGATGATATCTTGGAAGGTCGTGCACCAAAGGTTAATTATGTTGTGAATGGTCATGAAAAAGATATGAGATATTATCTCACTG
Source organism: Leonotis leonurus (assembly GCA_026898415.1). Classification (NCBI taxonomy): domain Eukaryota; kingdom Viridiplantae; phylum Streptophyta; class Magnoliopsida; order Lamiales; family Lamiaceae; genus Leonotis; species Leonotis leonurus. The sequence continues at coordinate 586,950 of JAPKLX010000084.1, read as the reverse complement.
ATGGCATATATCCTCAATGGGCAGCATTTGTCAAATCTATTCCTGCTCCACAACTTCGGAAGCACCAATTATTTACTCAACATCAAGAGGCTGCCCGAAAAGATGTAGAACGAGCATTTGGCGTTCTGCAAGCTCGTTTTGCCTTTATTAAGCGTCCGTGCCTTATTTGGGATCGTGACATTATGGGGAAAATAATGATTGCTTGCATCATTATGCATAATATGATAGTGGAAGATGAAAGAAGCACTTATCTAAACTATCATGATCCGACAGAGTTTATAGAAGATTAACGTAGACAGAATAATAAGCAAAGCAAAGAAGGAGAACAAAATAATGATTTTTTATACTCAACAGGAAGGATTGCAAGTCTATCTTGCTATATGAGAACAAGGAATCAACTTCGCAACAGAGAAACTCACAACGCACTTCTATACGACTTGATCGAGCATGTATGGATGAAATTTGGTAATCGTGATTGATTGTATAATTTTTTTTCAAATCTTATTATGTAACGTTGTATTTTCAATTTTGTATTTAGATTGTTGTAATTTAGAGACTTAATTTGTTTAGGTTGTATTTTGTCAAAAATTTTATTTTATATGAAAAATGTCTTTTTATATTTTTTATATTATTCAAGAATAATAATTTATTTAATTATTTAAATTAAAATAAGTTATTTTATGTATAATAAAAGTTAAAATTAAAAAATTAAATGTTATGGTTGCATAGTTGAAATGGTTATTGATAAACTGCAAAAAGTGATGGTGGTTGGATTGAATAGAATTTATTAAAAAAAATAAATAAATAATATAATATTGAAGTGATTGGATGGTTGGAGTTTTTGATGGTCATTGATAAAGATGGTCTTAGTGTGTGTTGCGTTTTGATGAGTGGAGCTATGAAGGCATGTGGATTTATTTATTTATAGAAATTAACTATACATAATAATTGCACTTTCTTTCTTTTTCCAATTCTTGTCTTGTAATTTGGGTTAAGCTTCATAAATATTTCTTTGTTTGATCTCTTTTTCTACATAAATAATACACCCACCAACCCATGTCACCCGTCTTGCTAATAATATTGGGTGTCTCACTTTTATGTTATCTATTTTATGTTTTATTATCAAATTTTAATATATATTTTATTTGTTTTATATAATTTTAATTTTATATGTTTTAGTTTAATTTTGTAGTTAGTACTATAAGTTCATATCACCTAAATTGGGTATATAATTATCTTTCTACATTTGATATCATTTTTAATTAATTTCATTCTTGATATTCAAAAAAGATGTAATTTTTGAAAATTTTAATTTTTTTTTCAAATAAATGTTAATTATGATTCATTATATTATACTAATAATTTTTTATTTTTAATAAATATTAATTAAATAATAAATTCAAGTGTGAAACATTAAATGTGAGATACAAAAGTAAGACGACTTATCTCATACGTTCATACGTTCATCTCGAGCCACAATTTTTCGTGAAAGGAATTAATGTTCATACGTTCATCTCGAGCCACAATTTTTCGTGAAAGGAATTAATTGTATTTTTATGTAAAAATTCTGAATAGATTCCACTTTTTTCATTAAATTAATAAACAATGAATTGTTTGGCGTGATCTAAGTGATGAAAGAGGAACAATGAATATAAATAGTTATGAACAATAGAGTAACGCTCCACCATTCGGGGTGCGTACATATTAACGCGCTCGTGCTCACCAACATGCAAGTCATTATATTTTCATTTTTTTATTTTTTTTATTACTATTTTGTATTAAATAATATTAAATTATACCCTAATTAATAAATCATAGTTAGAAAATGATAATTAATAAATATTATTAAAATTTTAATATTTATCTACATGACATGTCACATCATTTGTGGACGTATTAACCCATCCACCGCCGAGAAGTGAGCATTTTTTACGAACAATATGATTACTATATTTGGTAGGGGTATAGTCTTTCTAATTTCAACTCTAAAAAACAAAGACCTAGTACTTCATCCATCCCACGAAAAGTGGTATTCTTTTTTTTTTACGGACAAACCAATATTTTATTTTATTATCTTTTCCTTTTTTAGATTTACTTTAATATCTTTTACTTTTTAATTATAAAATTTGTCAAAAAAGAAAATGAAACCATTCCATAGAAGTTCATTGATATCTTCTTTTTATAAAGCAAATCGACTTTGATTCTTGAATAATCCACATCACTTTTAAGCGACGCTTTCCTTGGTTGAGCTATCTTCCCTTGGATTAATCCTCCATTTCGTTGCAATAACAACAAAGGTCAAAACAAACCTAGGAATTCGACGAAATCCATTGTCCTGGCAGGAAGGCTCAGACGCCCCCAGGCGATGTATTTTGTTGAAATGAGGTCCTCGGTAACGCGACATAAAATAAAGACTCCTTAATTCTTATTTAGAATTATCGCTCTTTCTTTCTGTGTGGGACGATACCGGGGAGAGAAGGGAATGCGTCTAAGAGTCTTCTTTCTTTTCTTTCTTTTCTTTCTCATCTAAGGCTAAGGTTCGGGACCCATTTCTACGGTTGGGATGCCAGAGTCCTACTGGAGGTTCTTCTTCGCTTAGTGAGTTGCCTCTCTCCTCGGGTGACTGAACTCGCTTTCGAGCAATCAGAGTAGGGATCTCTCTTCGATGAGTCAGACTAGGCTATGATTCCTAGATAGGAAGAAAGAGCATTCGCTTCTGTGTGGTATTCATTCTCGTTCGGCTCTTGGAATCACATCCAGCAGTGGTTGGAACAGCTCGCAAAATCCAACCACTTCACCTACTCCGTCGAGGTTAAGTAGGGACCTAACAGATCGAATGGGCCACTTACTTGATGTCTAGCTTCCCAACTGGTAGACCTTTCCTTTTCCCCCAGATCAATGAAGAAGATGGATATTCGAGAAATAAAAACTCGTTAATTTGAAGCATGATACCATTTGATGAGCTTAGTCGTTTAAATTTTAATGAACTTCTTTTTACTTTCAGAAATGCATGGAAGACTGACTCGGAAAAAACTTATGATTATTGACATATTCATATTAATAATGTAGATAAGGGTCGGGTCCCTATTGAGTGCCTATTGATCAACTACTCATAGCGAAAAGGTCGAGACCTAAGAAAAGAAGTAAACCGGAAGTATTGCGAAATACTGGGATGGGAAACAAAACGGAATGTACCGGCCAAAAGAGATGAATTCGGGTTCAAGTCCCGACTTCGCACAACAGAAAAACGAGGAGCACTACTCAGCCAAAGCTCCGACCCAGCATCACACGTTCTCCAGGTCCGAAGGGATCCAGTGCCGCAGGGAGAGAGATACACCAACTTCCCGATGTTCCCGTAGCAGCCCGCTTCAATCGGAAAAATAGGACCATATTCGTGGGACAGAAGGAGTAATATTTAATGGAATGCCTTTTTAACTTTTACAAAACCGAACTTAAAGTGGTGGTTGACCAGCAATGAATTTCACTGGGATCCAATATTGTCCGTGTATCATACTCTATGTTCAATATTTAAAATTTAATTTATTTTTAATTTTATTTTGGATTTCAATTATGTATTTTCTCAGTCATATTATACATCATACATTTACAATATTTTGGTTTCCCAATTATAGTAGCTGGTTTTTTAAAAAAAAATATTTTACTCTTAAAAAGTTAATAAATTTTATTGGGTCTATCGTTTTATACAAAAAAAATTACTCTTAATACACGTATCCAAAAGTAACATGTCATAAATAATGAGATGAATGAAGTATGTTTTAGTTTAATTTTATGCATAATATTAGGGTTCGTTTCACCTAAATAGAGTATATAATTATTTTTAATATTTAATGTTACTTTAATTATTTTTAAAGTTCATAAATTCAAAAATAAAATTTCTAATTTCTAAAAAAAATAAATTTTCTTAAATAATTATTAATTATGATTTATTATATCATAATATATTTTTTATTTTTAAAATACTAATTAAAATAATAAATTTAATTGTGTACATAAAATGTGGAACACAAATATCAGACATAGGATCTCATCTCATGAATTCAAGTACTTTGACCAATGAATATGAAAAGGAACAGTGGATACAAGTTATTCCTGAAAGTCTTATGATCGAGTATTTACTCGAATTTATTTGTTATTTAATGTGAGTTAATTGATCTCTACCCATATATTCTTATAATTTATATTTCTTTCCCATATGATTAAATTTACTACTAATTTGGTTAGGGAAAAGTAATAATTAAATCTATCCTTCCTTATATCCTGTTGGTGGATCAGCCAATATAGTAAAGTTTTTGTTGGAAATGGAAAATATATATATATATATATATATATACACACATAATCACGCTTAATGCAGAAAAGGAAGGTAGCGAGCGCTAGGGGTAGCGCTCGCTGAGTGGAGTTTCTGTCTGGATACGTAACTAACACCTAGGGGTTGCTAGGGGGTAGCGACCCCTAGGCGTGCTCACGCCAAGAAAACAGAATTCACACCTAGCGAGCGCTACCTAGAACAGAACTCCCACCTAGCGGTTGCTAGGCGGGCAGCGCCTGCTGGGATCTTATATTGTGCGTGATTATCCTTGTTGAACCAATCAATTCTCTCCCCTATTTTTTAGATCGCAGTTACAAGACGTGATTTACTTCCTCCTTATAAATACTCCTACAGAAAATCCCAAAGAATTCATCTTCTACATACGCTCTCTACAGTTGTTTACTCCCACAGTCAATAACCAAAATTATTTTATTCTCCATCTCCCCATCGGATTTAGTCTCCAACTCAAAATTCGCAAGGGCACTACGAACGTCGGGACCGTGTTAACCCTCGAGAGTATTTTTGGCATTGGAACCGTGCACCAAGGGTTCGCCGGAAATAGCTTTTAGGGCAGTGGCTTCTCCACAATACGGGTCTAACGATTTATTTCTTCTATTTGTTTTGTGATTTCTTCAGGTTTGAGGCTCCGGTTCCAACAATCTAAAAGCTATTCAGACAAAATTGGTGGTGGGGTCGCTCTTCCTGCAAATTTGCAGAAGATGTATTGGTTTTGAGAAATAGAAGCTTGGGATTGAGAGACTGACCTCCTGAAAGCAACATAAATTTTCCCCATTTATATTTTTCAAATCAATTCTTTTTCATTCAAATTATTGAATTACGCTCTGGCTTGGGAGATTTTCTTAAACATGAAATGGCATCGTACTAGTCGGCGGCAAGGGAGGATTCTAGTGCGGAGCCGAGGATGGTGTTAGCGACACTAATGGGGGAACTGCTCCCGGTGAGAAGTTCGCAGCTGCCTCTGGTGGTGAAGCTTGTGTATTTGGGCGAGGATGTGGAGACGCCACAGAGCTGCGCGGTGCGCCAAAGAGCTGCACGGCGAGGTTGCGGCGCCTAGGGAACTGCCACCACGTCTTCCACCGGAGCTGCGTGTATCGTTGAATATGCTGGAGAACTTCATCGAACGTCTGTGGCTCGCCTCCGGGATCTCTGATTTCTACGGTAATTGCTCGCCGATTACTGATGGTTTGAAGTAAATAATTCTAAGGAATTATGATTTATATAGTTTATAGTATATGATTTGGGGAAAGTTTAAGCCTTCTTTATACATTGGTTTTATCCATGTGATGGTCGATTATTTTATAATCGATAGAATATGAAATTGAGACTATTCATCTTATTATGTTGATTGGTTGAGCTGAATGCTTGAGAGGTATGAAGATAATTTTAGTTAGCAAGTCGTGTTGTATGTTTCATTTCATAAGCATTTGAAGCTTAGTTATTGTAGTTATAAGAATAACATCCACCGATGTCTTAGAATTAATTATCGTATATCTTGTAATAGTTGTGCAAAACTTCTAGTTGTATTAAATGAGATTGCATGATTAAATGTACTGGGCGGGGAGTATGGATTAGGTGGTCATAGTTATTCTTAAACCGCCGATCATGCAGTCATTTTTGTTGCATCTTTTTAATTAATGCTTCTAGTATAAGGGTAAACTATATTGTTTGAGCCTCACGTGCACATCTTCTAAGAATGTAAAAATAGAAATATTGAGAACATTGTTAATACGATGTTTCTTAGTTTCAAATTGTCTAGTGGTATGAGGGGGGAAGCTGTATTATGTGCATGCTATATTCTGAACCGAGTACCTCATAAGAAACTTGATAAAACTCCCTATGAATTGTGGAAAGACTTTAAGCCTAATCTTAAATATTTGAAAGTGTGGGGGTGTCTTGCTAAAGTGAGATTGAATTATCCTAAACGTGTAAATGTGGGGTCGAAAACATTTGATTGCGTGTTTATTGGTTATGCTCAGAACTCTGCTGCTTATCGATTCTTATGTTTGAGTGATAAATCTGTTTGTGAATCTCGTGATACTGAATTCTTTGAGCATATATTTCCTTGGAAGATTAACGTTTCTCTTGAGAATGTGTGTAGCTCTTCACAGCCTGCTCGTGTTATTGGTGTTGAACGTTCGGCCCAGAAATCTGTGGAGATTTCTGAACCGAGAAGGAGTAAAAGACGAAGGACTGAGACTTCGTTCGATAACGATTTTATTACTATTTTTGTGGATGAATATCCTGATTTAATTGATGATTATGTAGTGTCTGCCTTTTTAATTAATGAGGATCCTACTACGTATTATGCTGTTATGTCTAGTATAGATGCTCCATTTTGGAGAGAAGCTGTACAAAGTGAGTTAGTCTATAACTAGTAATCATACGTGGGAACTTGTTGATTTGCCTATGAATACCAAACCTATTAAATCAAAATGGATTTTTAAGAAAAAATTAAAACCTGATGGGTCGATTGATAGGTATAAGGCTAGATTCGTTGTAGTCGGATATTATTAGAAAAAGATGTAGACTTCTTTAACACTTATTCTCATGTTGCTCGTATTTCCACTATTAGAACACTCGTTGCTTTAGCTGCTATTCATAATTTAGTGGTACATCAGATGGATATTAAAACAGCTTTTTTAAACGGTGATCTTAATGAGGAAATCTACATAGAACAACCCGAGGGGTGTGTAGTGAAGGGTAAGGAAGATAAAGTATGTAAGTTGAAGAGGTATTTATACGGTTTTAAACAGGCTCCTGTTCAATGGTATAAAAAGTTTCACAACACAATTTTGTTAAATAGATTTGTGGTAAATGGTTCAGAATCATGCCTATATGCTAAATCTTATGGAACTAAATGTGTGATGATCTTTATATATGTGGATGACATGTTAATTTTTTGTACATGTCTTGATGTTGTGTTGGAAACAAAAGCATATTTATCATCTGTTTTTTATATGAAAGACTTGGGTGAAGCTGATGTTATACTTAGGACTAAATTGATTAAATCTGCGAATGGTTATGTGCTTAGTCAGTCTCATTATGTGGAACAAGTACTTAAACGTTTTGAGTGTGATAACTTGGTTCCTGCGAAAACTCCTTTTGATTCAAGCATGCAATTGAAAAGGAATCTTGGTAATTCTGTGAATCAAGAACAATATGCTAGAATCTTAGGGAGTGAGATGTATTTGATGAACAGTACTAGGCCTGACATTGCATATGCGGTGAGTTGATTGAGTAGATATACTCATAATCCCAGTAGTCACCATTGGGCTGCACTTTATCGTTTGTTGAGATATCTGAAAGGTACAATTATTTATTGTCTACATTACTCTAACTTTCCTGATGTGTTAGAAGGTTATTGTGATGTGAAATGGGTTTCAGATAGCGATGAGGTAAGCTCCACGAGTGGTTATGTTTTCACTCTTGGAGGTGATACAGTTTCCTGGAAATCGGGAAAACAGATGTGCATTGCAGGTTCTACGATGGAATCTGTGTTTATAGCTTTGGAGCTGGCGAGTCACGAAGCAGAGTGGCTTCGAGAATTATTGGCCGATGTGTCTGTGGGTAAGAGGTCTTTAGCACCTATTTCTTTACATTGTGACTCACAAGATGCTATTTCCATTGCTAAAAACAGTGTCTACAATGGGAAGAGGAGACACATCCTGCTGAGACATGCGGTGGTGAGAGAGAAATTAAGTGGTGAGGTGATATCTCTCAACTTTGTGAAATCGGAGAGAAACTTGGCAGACCCGCTCACTAAGGCTCTCATCAAGAGACAAGTTGATGAGCTCTTTGCCGGAATTGGGATGAAGTCATTTATGTAAAGGGGACTTTTGTGGTGGATACCTAGAAGTCAAACGAAACCGTGTAAGTTTACTTTATTTAATTGATGTGTATGTATTTGATTTGCGAATCAATGCATAGTAATGAGTCCAACCTGCGGGTGTTGTGATTCTGTTGTGAAATTTTTGGACATAGAGGTTTCATAGCCTGACGAGGTAATTTCATTGCGGTGATTTATATGATCATATTGTGCCTATGATGGTTGAGCAATTGTGGGCTCTTAATGATTTCTTGCGGTTGTTTCTGCTTGAGACTTCATGTATATCATATGTGTATGATATATTTAGTGTCTTGGCAACTACACTATCATAGAAATCACCTAGTGTGTTGAAGGGTGGCTCCCTTTTATGAAGTTGTGATTTCTAAAGCACACATGATGATCGAGGGTGTTTTGTTGAGCCAAAAATCGTTTATCGCGGAAACGAATTTCCACAGGAATGATGCATGTTGTGGGGATTAATGTGTGAGCTCATAAAGTTCAAGGTTTCTGACTACTTTGCGAGTGTAGTATGTTTTCTTACATCACTAATGTGCAAGTTCAAAGTTTTTGACTACTTGTATTTACGCATCAATATTCCTCTAGTTTTCTTTCCTTGTTATGTTTTCCATTTGTGTGGGATTGTTGGAAATGGAAAACATACACACACACACATATATATATATGCACACACACACACACACATGATCACGCTTAATGCAGAAAAGGGAGGTAACGAGCGCTAGGGGGTAGCGCTCGCTGAGTGAAGTTTCGGTCTGGATACATAACTAACACCTAGCGGTCGCTAGAGGGTAGCGACCGCTAGGCGTGTAGGATTAGTCATGGTTTAATTGTCTTAGCCTCCCCTATGATAAAAACAATCTGGGCTAGTCACGGACTAATTTAATCTTATGTAACCAAACACTCCGAAAAAGGAAATTCATAGTGACCCCAGCATGACTTCTAAAAATATGCCCATAGCTTACGTTGTGGGTTTCTTCTAAAGAAGGATAAGAAGTAGGTGGAGTATGAGTGAGAAGATATAGCATGAGCTTATAAGAGGGAAGTGGGATTTTTGAGGGGCAATAACCTTGCTATATTTTGAAAATCAAACCAAAAATTTCTCTCACATCAAACTGTGCTTCACTTGTATTTTTCTCATCTTAGTATTTTTTTTTTTTGGTCCTTCGTACGTTATGGATCCAGATCCTCCAAGTAGAGCTGTCAAATTGGATCCGACATGACCCACTCGTTTAAGGTACTCGGGGATCGGATCGGGTTGGGTTTTGAAAATCGAAGCCCAAAAAAATTAGACCTAAAAAGTCCGTCCAAAAAACCCCACGGACCTATAGGATTTCAGGCTTAAAAAGCACGGGCTTTTAAACTTAAAAAGTTCCTACATTATAAATACTATTTATATTTATTTTTTTAATTAAAATATTATGAATTATAACATTAAAAAATTAAGGTAATGTATTTAGTAAATACTTTTTGTATAAAGGCAAAAATAATATTTTATAAAAAAATATTATAAAAATTAAATAAATAATTAATTAATTTATTATATTAAAATTATAAAATTTTAAAATATATATTTTAATAATCGGGCGGGTAAAGCCCGCCCTGTAGCCCGTAGAGCCAGGTTAAGCATCATATTTTTTAGGTCCAAATTTTTTCCAGCGAACTTGGGCGGGCTTCAACTTTTCAAAAGGTCCACCAGGCCGGGCTGCCCGGCCCGATGTTCTATTATGAATGAGAGGGGCTGGATGTTCTATTCAGAATGCAAGGTCCAGATCAATACAGCCTAGCACTATTTACAAGTTTCGTTTCCATTCCTTGAAGTTGGTCCCACTTAGCATGGAAAGTTGGTTGATGTTAGATGATATTGAGACAACAGAAGAAGAATTGGCTGAATGAGAACAAAAGAAACAAAACAAAAGAAGAATCAGAATTTGTACTAAAATGTACAATGCACAATAATTGGAATCTAAAGGTCCTAACTAATGGTCAAGGAATCTCATCCCGAGATACCAAGCGCAACATCAATGTCTAGTCTTTGGACCTCAACACTGACTGCAAGCGGTTCTCTCGACGCATAGATCGAATGTTGCAATAAGGTCGTGTCAAACAACAATCAATCTTTGAACTGATGTATTGCTCACGCAGGGTACTAGATAATTGTCACGCATGTACTAGATAATTGTCACACAGGGTATTAGATAATTGTCACACATTCATCTCCACAAAATGTGTAAACAACTCTGCCAAATGTTGATCGCTCTTTGGGTCAATGGACAAACGCATGAGTTGTAGACACAACAACCATATATAGATTATGTACACTAGTCTACACAAAAGCGGTCACTTTGGTGACATTTTGCTTTTACTAAAGCGCATAATAGACGAAGCTGGCACGTGAGTCCAGCAGCTTCGGCAACCGGGTCGGCGATCTGTGCTGGATCGCCGAAGTCGTCAAGAAAATTGCCTCAGATCGGCGATCGCCGAAGTCGTGCCTAAATTCTACGATCTAGGGTCTCCAAAGTTGTCGTCGAGGGAATGTGCAAAATCACGAAAATACGTGATTGCAGTTAAAAAATTACATGCTTAACCGGGGAATAAAAGCCTAAATCATACAACAAACATGATATTTCCCTTCCCCACATGAATTGAACAATAACCCCATTGATTTACATCATAATTAATTCAATATCATAATTAAAGCATGATTTTCAAGAAACCATAATATACGCAGCGGTAATGAACAAAAACAATAGTTCTCAATTCTCAAAAATAAATGGAAGGATCGACAATAGATCGTCATACAAGAATTAAATCTCATAGAATCATGAATAGTGGCTCTGATACCACTTGTTAGAACATAATTTACATGAAATGGTTGAAAGGTGTAAACTCTAATATCATAAATCTCTAGCATGAATAATTTGAAGCATTGTATGAAGATCGAATGCGGAAAAACTAACCAGGATTTGCCATTGATTAATTCTAAAGATGATTGAATTGAGTTGGATTCTGGATGGATCTTCTAGAAGATCAGACTTCTACTACCGTATCGCCTTTTCTGATGGGGGAGATAAGAAGCGTGAAGAATAATATGTCTGACTTCTGGGGACCATCCATCATATTTATATTAAAACAACTTTAGTGTATTTATTAATCAGCCCCTCAATGATATAATAAATACTCCTTAGGTATATACATTTAATAATATTAGCAAAATACTCTTTAGTATATAATATATGTGCTCACTTAATTAATTGCTTAAATTAATCTAACACTATTGTCCAAGCTAAAACAGTTCGAGTGGTTCTTGCTTTGTCTATTCACTTTCAATGGCATGTGCATCAATTGGATATCAAAAATGATTTTCTTAATGGCATTTTATCTAAACTTGTATATATGGCTCAACCACTCATGTTTGTCGCCTCATGTTACCCCACTCATGTTTGTCGCCTCAAGAAAGCGTTATACGGCCTCCATCAAGCACCCCTCAATTGGAATCAACGCTTTAGCACCTTTCTGTTCGGAACCCCATAAATTTATTTATGTTTTGATGATGTTTCTTGAAACTGCACTTAGTCATTTTAAGATATCTAAAACCGAGTAATCAATATCATCTTTTAGGGAACAACTTAATTATAAAAGGAGCAGATTGTTATTTTACAATCTGTATTATTCTTATAAAGCTTTCATGGAAATATTGATTACTAAACGGACAAGTATTCTTTTATATGTACAGACAGTTGGCTCATGTTAAGAACATATCATTTTTGTGAAAATAACGATCTGTCCTTAATACATTGCAGCTCGCTGTCCATTTTCACTTGTCGGTTTTTAGGTATCATTTTCTCTAGAATAGATAATAACATATCATAATTGTAAAAAGAAAGTTTGAAATTTCAAACTTACTTATAGGAACAATCTGAATAAACCAATACAACTACAATATAAAAGAACAGATGGTTAGAAAACCATATGTCTTATAGTTTAAGCTATTACAAAGTTTAGAAATATTACTTAGACCATCTTGAATAAGACAATCTTAAGAGCAGATGGATCTACTCATCCCAGCAGCCCGTTGTAAAACAGCTGATCATTTTCTCAAAAACAATTTATCCTTAGCTTTTGCTGTTGTTATCAAAAGATGGTTTCAAGAAAATCGATGGATAATCAAAGTATTAATTGGGTATCAAACCAATTAACATGTGAGACAGCTCAACTCACAGATCGTAGGAAACGATCTGTTGAAGCAAAGTCCAGCTAGTTGTTCCTCACACTATGGTGGACTGCCGACATACCTACATTTGTCATAAGTCAACCACTCAGTGTGATGTCACATCAAAGAGTATATTTTAAGGAAAGAAGTACGAGAATATCAATTTGGATATATGGTGAATCATTCCAAGTATAGAAAAGCACTGGGGAAACGCGTGAAAGGTGGAACAAGAAGCATTACAGGCGGCGCGTGTAACATCAACACTGCCATGCATTTAATGCAGCCATTAATGCAACGGAGAAGGACACTCCTCTCTCTAACGGATAGTTCCAACCATGGTTCTATAAATACCACCTTCACTTCCAGATTAGAATACGGGAATTCAAGCTTTCAAATCTGTCATTACTCTGCTCAAATTTCTTCAAACTCTCAACGTTCAAAACACTCTTTCATCAACCTAGAAATCTCTCGAGTGTTTACTTTGTTTGAAGAATATATTTCTGGAAACTTGTTTTACAAAACCAAAGTTAGGATCTAGTTTTGATCCAGTTGTAACCCTAGATAGTAGTTCTCTATCTTTGGGAAGAAGAAGTGTAATCACAAGAAATTATCTGGTTTTGATAATTCTTGTGGCTCGTACTCAACGAGTAAAAAGAAAGGAGAAAGTTTAGTGGATTATTGATCTAGTTCTTGATCGAGCCGTGGACGTAGGGAAAGTTTATCCCGAACCACGTTAACTACTTGCGTTCTTTAATTTCCTGTTTACTTCATTCTTAATCTTCTCCATACTCTTACATAAAACTGTTAGTTTAAGATTTTGAGTAAAGAAAACATTTTTCATTAACAAGAGCATTAACCACCGAATTCCACACACAACATAAATTAAATTTAACTTATAAAGTTATTCTTAATTTTTTTTTTCACTACATAAGGTTATACTTGAGTAAGATTAATTCTTCCTAACAAGAAGAGTTTAACTTGCTACCCAAGCTATATTAAATATTAAATATTAAGTGTGCTTAAGCCTTATTCCTTAATTAGAAATGAGAAAACCCTAAAAGTTTGACTTGGTGTATTTCCCCTCCCCCCCCCCCACCCCTCCCCCAGTACACCAATCTTGATATTTCAGGACCAACAACAGGGAACAATGCTACGGTACTTCAGAAATTCATCTCACAAGCAAGTAAGGAGTTTGCTCTCAAAGATTTGGGAGCTCTTAACTATTTTTTGGGTCTTGAGATCACCTCTCAACCAAATGGCGTTTTCATTGGCCAAGAAAAATATGCATCAAATATTTTATCTCGTGCAAAAATGTCCCCTAGTTGCCGGAGTATCTTTATGTCGCATAGGCACTCCGTTCTCCGACCCAACTCTATATCGCTCCTTAGTTGGCCCATTACAGTACTTGACCATCACTATTCCGGATCTATCATATGCGATTAATCTCGTGAGTCAGTTTTTTCATTCTCCTACGAGGAACACTTCGATGCGGATAAGCACATTCTACGTTATGTAAAGGGTATTGTGCACATTGGTCTTTCTTTTACTCGACAAACGGACTTCTCTATCACTGAATATTCGGATGTCTACTGGGCTTGGTGTGTCGACACTTGTCGCTCTACTTATGGATATTCCATTTTTCTAGGAGGAAGTCGAGTTTGCTTGAGTGCGAAAAAGCAACCGACCGTTGTCCGTTCCAATTGTGAATCTGAATACCGTGCATTTGTCAATGCTGCTACTGAAGTTGTGTGGCTCTCTAATTTGCTTCGTAAACTTCGTATTCTGATCTCCACAAAGCCTATCCTCCTATATGACAATAGAAGTGTTGTTTTCATGAGTCAAAATCATATTGCTCACAAACGAGCTAAGCACATCGACATTGATTGCCATTTTGTTTGTGAGTTCATCACTTCCAGGAAACTTCACACGAAGTTTGTTCCCTCTCACCTTCAGCTCGCCGACATCTTCACTAAAAGCCTACCTCGACCTTCTTTCGAACTCATACGATCCAAGCTTTGCGTTTGTTTCCATCCCACGCAACACTTGAGGGGGATGTTAAGAATATTCCTTAGTATATATTCTGTTATATTTAATGTATATCTTTTCCTTTTATGATTTGATATGATCCTTAATTTAAGGATCCTCTTATTAATTATAATCTTGCATTATATATAGTGCTAATAATAATCATATAGAATTATTGGTGATTCAATCTCCTTCTCTTATTCTCTCACAACCATTAAATCAGACACCAAAGCTGTACTTGACAAAGCAGAAAGTATCATAGTACGTCCTCCTTATCTAAAATGGAACTTTCATGTTAGGTGTTGTTCAACATGAAAGTAGATCATCCATTTTAAATTTTGAATAGAAAAGCAGTTATTAAAACTTTGTTTTAATATTTTAATAGATTGCTAATATTATCTACATGACTTGAATGTTATTTCAATTCATGTCATACTATGTGGATCTTGAATTTCATGTGCATTGCATGTTTGAGTTTTCTAATTAATTTATATTGTTTTAAGATTTTTGGTGATATTTAATTTAAGATATATATTATATATATTTATAAAATGAAATATAAAATATTATTGTAAAGAGAAGAGCAGAATTAGTTAACTTTTCAATTTTACCTAAATTATAAAAATCATGTGAAATTATATAATAAAAATATTACTTTAATCTAAATTAATACTATAATATCCCATTAATTTTAAATAAATTACGAAAATTTGATTTCCACTAATTAAAATCTTTATTTCAACATATTTATATATCATATAGTTCACGCCTTTTATTGTAACTATCGAAATTTATTAGTTCATGACTCATTTTCTTAAGTTCATGGTTTATGACTTAAAAACTATATAAAAACAAGTAAACAGTAAACATTTACAACAATATAAAAAGAAGTCAAATACAAATAGATACCAACCTCATCAGAACTTAAGAAATGATACAGCAGTATCTGCCTCCTCTTTGTTTAGTCATTCAATAAGAGTTAAATATTCTCATGTGTTTTCATGAGCCCATATGTTCAATCTAAGATTTTCTTATATCTCAACCACTCGTATTATTTTTAACCTAACTTAGTATAACTTAACTAGTCTACCAAAAATAATATATCCATGCATGCATGATGTTGACTTCCAGTAACTCAACAGAAAATAATAATAAGCTTGGTAACAAAATGCCAAGCATATTATATAGCTGCAGGCCTTGCAATTATATATAATCAATTAAACTAATATCAGTCTGAAATACACATGTCTAACATTGGTTTGTTGCCAAGTGTTTTTTGTTTCATATTTTAGGACTAGTTCTTAAAACATAGATGAATTTTGGCATTCTAGTTAACATTAGTAATCTTGTTACTAATTTTTTCAATGAATATTTTAATTAATTTTGTACATGAAATTAATTAATATGCAATTATAAAAATTATATAATTTTTTACTTACAAATTAGAATAGAAAGAAAATATAATTTTTATTAATTCTATTTTTAATTAATAGAAAGAAAATATAATTTTTATAATCTTTAATTCAAAACCACAAATTAGAATAGAAAGAAAATATAATTTTTACATGAAATTAATTAAATGTGCAATTATATTTTACTTACAAATTATATAATTTTTATAATTCTATTTTGTGATTTTCAATATATGTTGTTTTTTATACATATTGGTTAATTTGTAAGTAAAAAATCACCATTATTGATTTGTTAAAATAGATTGTTGAGATATTTTATCATTTCTCATGTAAATCTATAAAGTAGTATTATGAATCATATAGTAATCTGTAATTTACTTAATTAGATTATTAAAAAATATATTAAAATAATTAATATCAATAGATATGTTAAAAAATAAATTATTTGTGAGAGTGCAAAAAGAATATATACACACATATATATCTCCTCCATCTATCGAAATATTAATGTTCAGATCAATTGAGTAAAATATAAATATATATCATTATAACATGATTATGAAAATTATATATATATATATAAGCTAATTTGTAAAAAATCACAATCCTCAATTTATTAATTTATTAAATTGGATTGTTGAGATATTTTTCTCATTTATCACATAAAGATTATTTATTATATAAATCATAACATATACAATAATATAATAAATCGAATAATAAGACACATAATTTATTTAGATTCATAGTAGATATGTTAAAAATAATACTTTTAATCAACAATCGATTTTTGTAATTATTCATTCATCAACATATGCATCATGGTTAGAACTGTCATAACAGGTCCGAACCAACTGTCCACCTGGGTAGTTGGGATTTTGAGTTTCAAAAATTTAGATTCAAAAATAATCGGGCCTGAATCATCTAAAAATATTAGTGTCAATCAAATATTGAGCTTAAAAAACTCATTCATTATAAACAATATATATATATAATTAAAATATAAAAGTCTAACTTTAAATAATTAAAATAAAAATATTTTATTTATAATATTTTAAATAAATATATTTATTGTATAAAAGGTTATTAAATTATAATTATATTTTTTTTCTCGTGCACCCACACGGGCACACGCACTAATTAAGCACTAAAGTTGAAAAGTATAACATTTTGCTCTCGGTTTTTCCGTCACGCAGCCGAACAAATTTTGAACTATATGATTCTTTAAAAAGAAACTACTCTACTATTCAATTTAGATTATTGTCTAATTATCTCTATCTTAAAATTTGATTAAGTCAGACCTAAACTAAACCCCCAAATTAATTAAGAGATCAAATGTGCAGCCGATTATTTGGGTTGATTCCAATTGTTTTCAAGAAACAGATTCTTCAATGATAAGACAAATGTGAAGCATATGTTACTTAGATCACATCTTCTTATAAAATCATCAAGTGCCCTTTTCACTTGCATTCATAAACCAAACCTTTTGCATTGTAATTTATTTTCATCATGATCATGAGAGTTGAGATCATTACTAAAGAGAGGATTAAGCCATCTTCTTCAACTCCAAATCACCTCAGAAACCACAAACTTAGCCTTTTGGATCAATTCATTCCAGCAGCCTATGCTCCCATTGTCATCTTCTTCCCAAACCATGATGCTTCAGGCCATTCCAAAGTTCTTGATAGGTTGGATTCGCTTAAGAAATCGCTATCCCAAACTCTAACACGCTTCTACCCACTCGCAGGCACGATCAAGGACGACGTTTCCATTGATTGTGATGATCAAGGTGCTTTTTTCGTCACAGCAAAAGTTAAGTGCAGCCTTAATGGTTTCCTCGTGAGCCCGGATCTTATGATGATCGAGCAGTTCTTACCGTGCGGACTCACCAGCACCGGATTCTGCGTGACCAACGTCCAAGCCAGTGAGTTTGAATGTGGTGGAATTGCTCTTGGCGTGTGCATTTCACATAGAATTCTTGATGGAGCTGCCTTGAGCAACTTCTTGAAGAGTTGGGCTAATGTTGCTAGCTCAAGTGCTAATGAGAAACTCTCATTAGCACTGGATTTCTCTGCTTCTCATCGTTTCCCTCCTAATGGCTCTTCTTGCATCAAGCAAGCATCAATTGCCATGTGGGGTTCTCTGTTCAAGAAAGGACAGTTTGTGACCAAGAGATTTGTGTTTGGTGACACGTCCGTGGCCTTACTCAAGGATAGGGTGGCATGGAAGAATGGGAGTAGCGCTACTCGGGTGGAGGCCGTCTCCGGCTTCATATGGAAGCATGCAATGGCTGCATCTGGCTCCAAGAATGAGCCTTCTCTACTCACACATTTAGTTAACCTAAGAAAAAGGGCATCTCCAAATTTTGGAGAGAACTCTCTTGGCAACCTTGTATGGGTGGCAAGTGCATTGTGTAGAAGTGACCGAAAGGAAGATTTAGAGCTTCCAGAATTGGTGGAGGAAGTTAGGAGGTGCATAGCGAGCGTCGATGGAGAGTACGTGAAGAAACTAGGAGGCGAGAAGGGGCCTAACACGATGATCAAGTGTTTGAAAGAGATAGAAGAAGTGGGGAGTAGAAATGTGCATCACATAGGGTTCTCGAGTTGGTGTAAATTAGGATTCTATGACGTTGATTTCGGGTGGGGGAAGCCGGTTTGGGTTAGCAGCATTGATTCGAGCGGGCCGTATTTTATGAATCTAGTGATGTTGGTAGACACTAGATGTGGTAATGGAATAGAAGCTTGGGTGACAATGGATGAACAAGAAATGGCTATTTTGGAGCATAATCAAGACTTTAGAAGTTTTGCTTCATTGAATCCAAGCCCTCTTAGCATTTGATAGTGTTGTTGATTGTGAAGTAGACATCTTTTGCTTTTCTTTAGCTAATAAGATCGTGCTATGTTCTCTACTTATTTTTTTGGTTAGCAGACGTTTATGTGGAACAGAGTATTGCATTCATTACTATAGATTTGTGACTGAATATGTGCACGAGCTCTCGATATTGAAGGAGTAAAATGCAAATATTCAAGATGAAGAGTGAGTTAGTTTGTGGTTATTTGGTGATGACATGGCAAAGGAATCTCTTCAATCCCATGCATGCATTTTTGTTGATATCTTTGAAAGGTGCAAATTGAATGTTGCTGTTGTAATCAGTTATGAAGCAACGTTTGTATTCCTATAAATTTGTGGATGATAAAAATGTTGTCAATCAACTTGATGATTTCAATAAGGCATTAGATGATCTTGAAAATGTGGATGTTGGATGAGGAATATGCATAGCGAAGAAAAGAAAATTGGAAAATTCCACTATTATATGAAGCAAGGGAACCTCAAGAACTGTTATTCTTGGAAGAAAAAGCAGTTTGAGAAGGGCCAGACCCCAAGCTTTGAAGATCTAGCAGAACAGGTTGACGATGGTGATCTTATGAACGTGGTCCAAGTAAAATTGTAAACGAATCAAATATTTTTAATTCAATTATGTATTCGATTCAAACTTGAAATTTAGTGATTCGAATTCGAATATAAATAATATTTTCGATTCGATATTCGTAAATATTAGACTAAATATATTAGTAATATATTTATATATTAATGTTAATATTAATATAAATATATAAAATTATATTTACATATCTATTATACTTCATTCGTCCATAAAGCTTATTTTCATTTTTTCATTTTCGTCCGTCTACAAAACTTCTTCCCATTTTAAACTTTTCATTTATAGTAAGTGGACTGACCATATTCACTACACACAACTCAATTTAAAATAATACATTAAGTGAAATTCAAATTCCACTAACTACACACAACACAATTTAAAAAATTATATCAAGTGAGACTCATATTCTACTCATTACATATTATCATTAAAATCAAAATAACTACATTAAAATTCGTGTCGGGTCAAAGTGAAAAGATATTTAGTGGACGAATGAGAGTATTATCTAAAAGTTAAATAATTTTTTCACCAAAATACACACACATTTTCCCACCAATATGAGTTTATTTTGTCTTTTTGTGTTTTATGCATGTTTAATTTTTGTAAAAACAATTTCATAATTTTATTATATTTGTGAGTACATTTGTTAGGGCTCAAGAAATATTTAGTTAGGTAGGTTAGATGTACTAACTTGTTTTATTACAAGTAATACATATTATAGAAAATGAAGATTAATTTTGAGCTACAAAACATATTTATCTATTTTATATTTACCACAAATGTGCTCTATTTAATTTTTTAATTTTTAATTATAATATGAAATTTTCATTTTTCAAATTTCATAATTTTAAAAAAATTAGAAGCAATGATCAATTATATGTATCTAATTAAATTTGTTTTTCAATTATATTGCATACAAATCATAAATATAGTTGAATGTTTATATTGAGATTTGTATATGACATCTATTTTTTGGGTTCAATATTGATAGCATAGTTTAACCCATTTGATATTAGTTTTTTATTGTTTGTGATTGATAAAAGTACAATATAATGTCCATTGTGTGCATAGATAATGTTAGGTTAATGTCTTGATCCAAAAAAAGGAAAAATGTATTCATTCCTAATGAAACATATTGTGTGATCATGACATATTTATTCATGATAAAATTGTGTGATGAGATTTTGTTGATGTTTGTGGACAAACTTGAGGCATTAAATGAGTTTACTCATTTTAAGGTATGGTGCAATTTTATTTTGTACTTTTTTAATTCAAGTTCATGACATAATCAATTTCATAATGTATTGTGTTGTAAATATATTTTCTTTGTGTGACTCAAGAAATATTTTCTATGTAGTCTATACGTACTCACTTAGGGGTGTTTGGCTGAGCTTATAAGCTCATTAAAACAATTTATAAGTTGTTAAGGAGCTTATAAAAGCGTTTGACAAATTAAGCTCCTTGAAAACTTATAAATTGTAAAAATAAGCTCTTGGAGCTTATAAGTTGTTGAAAAAAATAATTAGCTTCACCCCAACTTATTTTTTCATAAACTTATAAGTTGTAATAAAAATACATAAATAAACTCTATAATAATTTGTTATTATCATATTTACCCCAACAAAATCACATATAAAAAACTTAAAATGTCAAACACTTTATTATCTTATAAGATTATTAAAAGAGTTTATAAGCTCATTTATCCAAAAACTTTAACAACTTATAAGCTCTTAAGATGTGACATCTTATAAGCTCTTGCAAGAGCTTATAAGTTTCAAGAGATTATAAGCTCTTTAAAATAAAATTAGTCAAACACCCTCTTATTTTGATACAAATAAGCATTTATTGTAGAAAATGAAGATCAATTTTGAGCCATACAATATATTTATCTTTTTTATATTTAACACAAATATGTTAAATTTATTTTTATTTTTTTGAATTATAGTATGAAAATTTATTTTTCAAATATTATAATTTTTAAAAATTAAAATAATTGTCATTTTACGTAATTATATTTATCTTTTGATCATAAGTATCTACCCATTTTCATATATTTTTGTGCTTTTTGGTTTTAGTTTTATAATTAAAAGTTGCTCAAAGTCTATAATTTATAATAATAAATATAACAATATATGGTGTACTAACATATTTTGCTAAAAATAACATGTATGGTAGAAAATGAAGATTAATTTTGAGTCATACATATATTTATCTTCTTTTTTTTATATACCACAAATATGTTAAATCTATTTTTTGTTTTTGAATTATAGTATGAAAAGTTCATTTTTCAAATCTTAAAATATTTGAAAATCAAAAAAATTATCATTTTACCTAATTATATTCATTATGTTTTTTATATTTATTTTTTCTCATTAGAAAATGATTATGTTTTTTTGAGTTTTATTTTCGAACCAGACCACCAAATACCCTATAAAAACTTTTAATTGACCATAAAGTTTAGAAATCAATTTAATTCGAAAAATATTTAATTTAAAAAAAATATTGAATTCCCCTCGATACACCGAAAGCTCTATTTAAAATAATTTACAAAAATTAATGATCATAAATAATTTAGAGAATAATAATTTAATTATGACCTAAATTGATATTTACTTTGACTAATATTCAGTTTGATGTGATAAATTTTATATTGTTATAGTTTATTAAATATGCATAACACTCATTTAAATAAATCACAATAATTATGTGAATATAAGTAACTTGCGGAATCGTAATTTTTGACTTAAATCAACATTTATTTACTCAAAATATTAATTCCGAAATTTTTAGTGATTACACTACGTTCATCACACAAGTACAACACTAGAATTGTTTAAATGTAAAAGTTGTTTTGTATATTAAAAGAATAAATTTTAATTTAATTTTTAACTTTTGTTATATTAATATTTCGAATCGAATAGAATATTAACAAATCGCATCGAGTTTTGAATTTAATATTATTTAAAATCAAATGATGGAGGAAAAAGAAAAGTAATTATAGTTAATATTATAATAGTTTCAAAACAATAAAATATACTATTAATAAATTTATGTGTAGTGAGACATTATAATTAATATAGGAGATTGCACGTTCTTCTAAAAATAAATGTTATATATACATATATAATATCTGGCGCGAAAAGGTGGTTACTAAAACCTTATTTTTATATATTAATAGATAAAAACTAATAAAAATATTGATGAATGATCAAATTTTAATAATTTAATTAAATAGTTAGAAAATAAAATATTTTAATAAACTGAATAAAAATTCAAATAAACTTAGATATTTTAATGATTAATTTATTTTTTAATATATCATTCGGTATTTTGGCCTAAATTCCTTACCTCCTTGATACTTAATCAAATCCTCTTTTTGAGCTAAGTTCATGAGTTGGAGATAAGCGGACTTGAATCCCTGACATCCGCTGCAGGGTAAATCACCGCCTCTCTAGGTTGGAAAATCTTGTATTTTACATATCCATACGATTGAGTCATTGGGTTTCCGAAATGGTGTAAAAAGAAGTTCTTGTATTATTTGATCTACGTACCGAAATTGATAACAGTCGAGATTATGTTTTTCAAATGAATCTGTTAATGAAGGTTGCAGATGGGAAAAAGAAGAAGACAAACAGATCACCCTAAGATGATTATTTCATCACTATTGAGAGCATATTTTAGAAGTCCAAACTATGTGATTGATTAAATCTTTGAAGAAGTACTGGAATTTTTAGGAATAGAGTACATAGAGTGTGGATTTTTTTTCATTTTTTAGGAATAGAGTCGCGGGTTTCTTTTTCTTAGTAATAATTTAATTATTTTTTCTCGATTATATTTTAATTTTATTCGATTTTGAGAAAAAAAGGACCAATGTTCACCCTTACAAATCTTCTCTCAGCTGCCTCAACTCACAGCCGTTTGATCCAAACAAAGTGGGCCCCAGAACAAAATCATTATTCAAGTTCAAAAAGAGATTTCTCTGGAAGAAAAAAGAAATAAGGAATTTATCCGAAAGCAGACGACGCACATGTTCTAAAAGCGCAATCGCAACGTCCGCAGAATCATAGCCGTTTAAGAGATCGTCAACAAAAGCACAATCATACGGCGTCGTTCCCCGCGAATCCCTCGACGACTTTGGATTCCGCATCCCTAGAACTGATCGAAAATTTTTCCCGGAGTTTCTTCGAATGATGAGATGAAAGTTGAGCACAATTCCTGCATTTTTGTTGTTCTAGATCGCCGATTATAAATGGGACTTCGCCGTAGCCTGAATCCTCTCGCGAATCTCCTGGTTTTCGCGTGTTTAGTGGTGTTCGTGGATCGTTTTACCTTGACTCATGGAGAATATAATGGCACTAATGCTTCTGATATCACCCCCATCAATCACGATCTTTACCACACTAGGTTTGCTTATGCGTTTATCATCTTGTAGAAAACTGATTGTCATTGGATCTATAGCTGTTGTGCTTTTCTTTCAGTTTGCTTATTGTGATTTATGCGGCATTGATTGAGTTGGAATTAATCATTGAGATGACGGAAATTTTTAGGTCAACTAGTGTTTTCCTTGTTTGCTTCTATTTGAAGCGTTCGTCTTTGCCTCGGTTAATGAATCTCTGATATTTATCGCGTATTCATGGGAAGTTGAATTGGATTTAATATCAAACAACATTGAAAAGAAGTTAACAGATTGCCAGAGGGAGGCTGAGAGCTAAAGATACTACTTTATGTTTTATCCGACTCTATCAATTATGTTCCCTCAAATCATGTACCGTAATATGTTGTGCTTTTCTTATTCTTTGCAGTGAAGCCCTGATGGAGGAAATTGAATCATTGGTTCACCGCCACCCAGATAAACTCTCGGTGGGTGTCATGTGCTTATTTAATTGTTATTCGGTTGTAATAGATATATGGGTCTAACTGTTTGCTACTCAAAACAGATTGAGAAAATGTCTTGTAAGAATAAAGGATATGGGGCAGAGATGACTATCATTACGTATAACCAGTATAGGAAAGAGAATGACGACAAAGCAAAACTTAGGATTCTTCTTGTAAGCATTCCTCTCTTAACTTTAACAAATCATCACCATTAAGAACTCAGAAGTTCTTCTATTATTTTTCTTTCGGTTATTTGGAGCAAGAGGAAGGTTCTATACAAGTGTACTTGCAACTTGTTGCGAACCTTTTTCACTATGGTTATGATGCAAAATCTTGATATTGTAGCAATTGGGATAGTGTGTAAAAGTTCTCAGATTTGTTATTGCTGTTTTTTTGACAGATGATTCCTTGTCTTCCAGACTTTTGGACAGCACGCTAGGGAGCTAATTACAACTGAGCTAGCATTGCGATTCCTTTCTGTCCTGAGTGAAGAGGGTTTTTTACCCAACATGAACCGATCTACTATGTCCAGGTCACTTGATAGGGTTATCATAAAGGTAATTTTTAGACTCTGGCTTTTGGACCACAAATTGCTGTTCATATAGACATTCTGTTGTCTGAGCTCTTAACTACCTTCAGCATTGGCATGTGTAAGTATATTGTGCTTTGCATGTTTGCATTATAAATGTTGATTTAAGACACTATATTTCATGCCCAAGGACTGTGTATGATCAATAGAATAGAATCTTTGGTGGTATTAATTAATATGAACTGTTCATTTTGCTCAATAATTTTTAAATTGAGAAGTGATGTTTATTGAACTCCTATTAAAAGGTTGTTCCAATGGAAAACGTGAACGGCCGCAAACTTGTAGAAGATGGAGAGCTTTGTGAGAGAAGAAATGGTGCCACTTTATTTCCTGCTAGTTTTAATTTAATGCAAAATTTGTTCTCATAAAAGTGAAAAATGCTGAACATTATGTATGATTGCAGGAAGAGGAGTTGATCTCAACCGTAATTGGAGTGTAGATTGGGGTAAAAAGGAGAAGGTATTCTGTCATTTTCACCTCATAATAAGTTAATTATGCTTAGCTCAAGAGCATGAACCTCAACACTTTGAAACCTATCTTGTAATCGAAGGAGTTTCTGCTGTTCTTTTTTTCTTTCATAATTTTGTTTGATGAAACGTAGTGGTCTTACCAGAGTACATTAATACATCGAATGTTGTTTTAATGATGTTTAAGTACGGTATAATTAATATATTATGTGCTAAGATGTCTTGCTTTTTGGTGTCAGGATTATGATCCATATGAAGAGAACCCTGGAACTGCTCCTTTTAGTGAGCCTGAGACACAACTTATGCGAAAATTGTCTGTTTCATTTGAACCTCATATTTGGGTCAATGTGCACTCTGGGATGGAGGTAATTTAGATGCTTTAATCATCTACTGCCACTTCTACTTGTTAATCTATTGCGCAGTGCATGTGAAGGCTAGTCATAAGACTCATAAGTCATAACACCTTTCTTCGTTCCTGCGATACAAATTTATTAATTTAATCAACTGACAGTATTTTTGAAATCAAGTTTGTTCTCAACCAGTTATTGAGTTGAATTTAAGGTTGTTCAAATATTGGGGGTAATATCTGACCTATGTATATTTGTCTCCAAATTTTCAATAAAGCTATACGTTAGATGCCTAGCAGGCTTCATTTCTCTGTGTATTCTCATGAAAACTTTCTAAGTTGAAATCAACTGCAAAATCTTTCTTATTACTATTTTTTTTATTTCAGGCTTTATTTATGCCGTATGATCACAAAAATAGAACACCAGATGGATTACCTTCGCAAATAATGAAATCAATGCTTGAAGAGTTAAACCACATTCACCTCAAAGATAATTGCTTGATCGGGTCTGGTGGAGCATCTGTTGGGTTAGTACTACTTCAACTAATATTTTGTTATTTTAATGTGATTTATTGTTCCAGAGTTCTGTTGTCTAGTTTTCAATTAGAAAGTAACATAGGTACAAACTCATCTTGATTCATTTTGTTTTTTCTTTTCTCAGATAGGTCTATAGAATCATGTAAAATCCCTTACACCTATGCATGCAAATGTAAATATATGAGCTTTCCTGATTGCTGAATGCATTTATAGCAATGCTACTATTAACCGATACTTTCAAACCACCAAACTTATATATCCATTACTGAAGTGTGTGCAAATCAAGTAAGATGTCATCATATTTAAGGGAAATCCTCAACAAGCTTCTTATTTGTCTGTCAGCTTCTGCCATAACAGTTCTTTCTTCTTGTGTCTCCTCATTGTTGTCAACCTTCGTTGCGTATGTGCGTATATGTCGCAGCAATTACTTATGCATCTCTCTATCTTCTTAATTATAGAGAAAAGCTAACTTTAGAGTTACTCCTTACTCTTTCTTATTGTCATAAGTTGTCGTTTGGTGAAGCTGAGGTCTTAACATAAATAGCATTTATAATACTTCTGCTTAACATATATATATAGGTATCTTGCCCATGGTACAGCAACAGACTATATGTTTGATGTTGCAAGAGTTCCCATGGCTTTTACTTTTGAGGTTTGTCCATTCCTTATTGTTAACTGGAATTCTTTAACTGCTTTGTGCTTCACTGGGATCTAACATCCTCACCTGCATAATTTTCAGATTTATGGAGATCTCAAAGCCTCCACGAGAGACTGCTTCAAAATGTTCAATCCTATAGACATAACCTCCTTCAATGTATAAGATTATATTGCTTGTCGTAATCTCTCTTATAGATATGACACTTTTTTATACCGCATAATCATCTGAACTTGCTCAATTTTTTGAATCACAGAGAGTTCTCAACAGCTGGTCAGCAGCATTCTTTCAAATGTTCAGCATAGGTGTGCAGCAGATGGATGGGCTACAGTCGAAGGCAATCACATCCAGTTTCGATCATTGGGTGTCGATAGACGATTATCTTAATGGATATCTAATGCACAGGAAAAGTAGATATGGGAAGAAGTTGGAGGTTCTTGAGCTAGGACTGCAGGAGATCAGGACGTATTTCAGATTGTTCTTGCTATCTTCTGTGCTCTTGCTCTTCATGTTCTGCTCAAGAATTTCCAAAAGCACCCGCCCTCTTGTTTCTGCCATGTCACTCTGATTATTACCTAAGCTACTAAATTATCATCACTATTTTTTTCAAATTTTTTCCCAATTCTTTTGGTGGGGATAGAGAAGGTGTATATTATAATTCACTAGCGATAAGTAGTTTATTGAGTTGTTTTGAAGTGTTCTCTTCTGTACATACGGTTCTTGTAACTGCAGCAGCCGCATCCGATTGATTTGCAATTTATTGGGATTGCGTCAAAAAAGTACTTTTCCTTTGTTGCGTAATTGAATACAATGTGAAATTGATAATTTTCCAGTTTTCGTAATTGTTTGCTTGTATTGTAGTAGGTGCTTTCATTAAAGTTCCTCTACTGGAAACTCAGAGCTTACTGCTTATACATAAAATATATATATATATATATATATATATAATATATTCATGACATAAATGTTACTCTTTGCTACACTGACAACATGGTGATGCACATGAATATAAAAATGTTCATATGAGAAACAAATTATGGAGATTGATTAAATTAAATTTAGATATTTTCATTATTTTATAAATATGGAAATTAATTTCAAAACGAAAGTTAATTTGTTTATGTATTATGTTACATATTTTCAGAAGTTTTTATAAATTTTACATTTTAAATTCTAAAATATTTTAGTGACATTTATTAGAACACTTGTAAAATTAAAGATTGCCAAAAAGAGAATGATTAACAAAATTATATGTATACGTGGTTGGTGTGATTTTATTATTGACGAGTGACGACACTTAGAAAAAATGTGTTGTTTTATTATAGGTAACACTTAAAAATGGGAAAGTAACAAGTGATCATTTTCTCTATAATTTGAAGGGGAAAAAAGTATTCGCCCAAAAATAAGTAACTCGTCGAGCCGACTCAGTGATTGAAATTCGAATATTCAAATTCAGAGCAGCGAAAGCAAGTCTTGAAAATCCTAAGCCTCTAACTGGTGAAGGATAAAATCAGCATAGTTTCTTCAGCTTCATCAGTAATCGTTCCAAGTTCTGATATCGCGCTGACGAAATGGTAACGTTCATTACTGTACTGATTATTTCTTTCTTTTTTCATTGAGGAATTTTATAGAACACTTGCAAGTCGTAACTCTGACGCATATGAAACTTGCGATCCATCCGTTGTAAATTATTTATGGGTTTTGCCAGTCAGTGACGCTTCACACGAATTTGGGAGATATCAAGTGCGAAATCTTCTGCGACGAGGTCCCGAGGACTGCCGAGGTGCGTGCTTTCTAGTAGTAGTAATTATTGCGTTTTTTTAACTGTCGGGTAAGGAGGTGTGAATTTATTTCATCACTATAAGTCTGCAGTTGATAATACGTTGTTTAAGTCTACCATTATGTGCACACGAGAAATTATGAAAGCTATGAATCGGATTTAGGTTTACCCTTGTGGATTTTTGTTGAATCGTATTGATGTTTATTCACAGCGTTAGTTTGAGGAACTGGAATTCTTATGTATGTATAATATGCGTATTCATGTCTATTGACGCAGGCATATGTTGCAGTTTAATGTCTCTTGTGATATTGAGATGTCAATTGGTTTCTTCTTATTTTCTGCAATCCGATCGAGTTAGTTCATATTCATATGCTGTCTTTTGCTTCATGATACTGTATCATCAAAATGACTGACCCTTCTTGAGATAGAAAGAACTAAAATGTCCTAGTTGATATTCTTAGATGGCTTTTACGAACTTGCTGGTTTTTCTGAGTTTGGGTGTTTGTTTTGTGAGACATCCGCTAGGGATTTTTACTGGTGTGGAGGTTTGTTGTTCTACACTACAAGGGTGTGCTTTGAATTTATTTTTACACATTGGTTTATGCGACATCATGAATACATGCAGTGCTTCTTGTTCCATTGATAATAAATCATGTCCTAGGCTCTTTTCTGAAATGGAAACGCATTCTCATGAGTCATGAATATTTGAACATTCAGTGCCGACTCTCGCCACTTTCTCTTTCATGTGCCTGTTTGTTCATGATCTACCTTGTCTAGTATATATGTGTTTCTCACGCTAGCTCTAAAATTGTTCTGCAGAACTTTCTTGCATTATGTGCAAGTAGCTATTACGATGGTACCATATTTCACAGAAATATAAAGGGTTTCATGATACAAGGTGGTGATCCAACCAATACCGGGAAGGGCGGTACAAGCATATGGGGTAAAAAGTTCAATGATGAGATAAGAGAGTCCCTGAAGGTAATTTTTCTTTTTGGGATTTTGTGCAGTAAGTTTTGGGTCAAATGCATGAATGAGTTCTTATATTTGTCTTTGAGTTATTTTTTCTTTGTGGTCCAGCACAATGCTAGAGGTATGTTATCCATGGCAAACAGTGGGCCCAATACAAACGGCAGCCAGTTCTTCATAACCTATGGCAAGCAGCCTCATCTTAACGGACTCTATACCATCTTCGGGAAAGTGATTCATGGGTTTGAAGTGCTTGATATAATGGAAAAGGTTAGCCCAAATACCTCATCTACTTTTATGTACGTGTGAGGATATAGAATATATTGCTATTTTGAAGTTTCTTGTATTGCATTTCTATTCGCTGCCTCTCTGGATGCACTCGATTGACAAATCGATAAGCATGGCTAGAAGTTATTTCATACTTGACGCTGATATAGTGATATGCCTTTGGGATTAAGATAATTTCGTATTGGTTCATGATATTAACATTATTTGCTTTATCCAGGCTCCAACAGGTCCAGGCGATAAACCTCTTATGGAGATCAGGATCAACCGTGTAACAATTCATGCTAACCCACTTGCTGGATAACTGAAGGCTTTTATATCAGAACCTATTCCTAGTTCGAATATTTTTGTGCCTTATCATCTGACATTAGCCTTGTGCTAATTACTGGAGAACCCTAATATCAGAAAGCTCTTTAAACACTTGAGCAGTGGTGATTTATGGAGATTATTGGAGATTAAGAGACTTCTTATCTTTAAACACAAACACCCTGATCTTTCTAATTTTGAACTAACAATGTCTTACTTAGTCGGGTTACTGCTGACATTAGATGATTGTTGTTCATTAGGTGTGTAACTGTATTAGCTAGAGATGCTGCTACGTGGATGTAGGCGGATGATTACCTAATGACACTTTTTTTTAAGCTAGGGTACATAATTTTAAGTTTATGGTACAACTGAACTGACACATATAGCAATCCAGACTTATTCTATAGACTGGAATGATGTGTGCCATCAGGTGTTGCTTTCAAGTGTGCTTGTGTTTAGTGTTAAAGTGGGGTTACTTGTGAGTGGAAACTCTCGGATTCCATTTCTTACAACCACTAGGCCATAATTTATTTAAGTAGTCGTTAAAAAGAACACAAGTGTTGCTTTCAATGGCCGATTGTTGCAATATATTGTCTTGATTTTTGCACGACTTTTCATCAATTTAGCAGAGCATATAACAAGTCTAATGTTTGTTTCTCCCTTGTCCCACTTTAAATGTCCCATAATTTTTTATATCGCATACGAAAACAACTTTAATTAACACTTTAATTTCTATCTATCCACTTTCTACTCATTATTATAATCATAATTACTTTTCCCTTATTCTTCAACCATCTCACTTTCTTTTACTCTTTTAATTTTTTCAAACTCTTTTACTCCTTTTAATTTTTTTCAAACTTATTATTCATACTTATTCTTCATTTTTCTCACGTAAATTTCAGTAACATACCTGAAAATGAATTTAGTTATATTCTGTAAACATTGATTAACATTTATTAACATTTTTTTTATCCTTTAATTAACATTCATTCCAAAATTAAAAATATGAAAATTTAAATTAATTGCAACAAGCACAAACTTTCAAAATTTAAATTGCAACAATTTTTAAACTTTTCCAACATTCTCAAAATTTCAATAGATATTCAAATTTCCCTCAAAAATTTTAAAATGTGAAAAGGTGCTAAACATCAATAAATAGCAAACATTCATTACATCTCCCAAATTCTAGTTTCTGAAAATTCTAAAAACAGCAACACACCAACATTCTCAAAAAAAAGAAAAATCAAAACATCCAAATGGCACCAAGAGGTGAAGATCTAGGTGTTGCATCAAAAACTGATGTTTAGACCTAAAATGTATACACTCTAGGTTCTCGCAAATATACGAAGTCAATTGCACGTGACGTGGCAAGTCAACCCCGGTCGAATCTCAATGAAAAGTTTAACAGGGTGATTCTAATCCTAATTGTTATCAAGAACAAATAAATAAAAATCTTAAACACTCTAATCAATAATGAGGAAACAAGAAATAAAATAAATAAACAAAATAATAAAAATGTGAGATTCTGGATTCAAGGGCCTAGAGTTAAGAAAATCTAAATCAATTAAATTATGCTCCTAAATTTATGCTATTGTTCGTCCATTAAGGACTTCTTAATAGTTAGTCTAATTAATTACTTACGTATTCTTAATTAGACAGTAACTAAGACTCATGTATTAAATTACCATAAGAAGAATTCCTCAATCAAAAACAACGATTCACAATTAATCAATTATTTCATATAGTTGCTTAATTACTAACTTACGTATTCGATAATTAAGCCGTAATTCTAACTTACGTATTCGAATCACATTATAGGAAAAATCATAAATAAACAGCGAATATAATTTCTACGTCTCCGATTTGGAATTATTAATGATTTAACCCTAGTTCTCTATTGGAATTATCTCTCGATCTCAACCAATAAACAAATAATAAAAAATGGTGATCAATCGTCTCAATTAAAGAAGCACAAGTGTAATACCCCGCATTTTGAATTCCAGCATAAGTAGTGAAGTCCTCG